>JAPQRQ010000007.1:13980159-14010032 GCA_037367365.1 Apogon talboti | reverse complement strand
AATAATGGGTCTTCATGGCTTGATTCTGAGAAGATTCCACCCATGGGCCTATTTTTAAAATAAAATAAAATAAAATTAAATTAAATTAAATAAAATTAAATAAATCTTGGGAGTCTTAATTTTGATAGGTTACGTTAGACGTATTTTTTTTTAGAAAAAAATTCTAAAAAGGGAAGAGCATAGGAAAAAATGCCACTGTTAATCACATTTAACCGTCAAAGACCTACAACAATTTTTGCGAGGACTTTCAAATCATTTTTCTTCTACATTTTAATCTTTCCCATGTTCCATTTATTATAATGTGTTTGGCATTTTTCAGTCAAAATCAGGTATTTTCTTTTTTTTAATTTATTGACCATATACTGTAGGTGTTGGTAAAAGTTCAGAGTAAATTCAAAGGATTTATATTGAAAAATAAAAAACTGAAGAAATAAAAAACATAATTTTAGCAAAATATATAAACTGAACAACAAAACAAATGTTTCTATCTATAACCATTTGTCAAACTGCATGGGTATTACTGGTGAATCAGTGTTGCAGATAGATTCACTATGGAGTCTCTGAATGTCCAAATAAGGCATGTCTGATGCTGCAGAAAACTGTGGATGATTGACATATGTTGATAGAATTAATTGTTTAAAATTAATTTATTATTTGATTTCTGCAGGACTGTTTGGATTAAACTTAACAACAGGTCGGTTTGTGCTTAAAGCTCAGGCTGCTCTGTGCAACTGTTGCATAATTGTGGTGTTGCATTTAAATAGAACTTGATGAATTATTAACTGATTGTGTGGGTTAAATGGGCAAAGGAACAGCAAAAGAGCTTTTGACCCGCAAAAATACACACAAATAAATTGGGCTTTATGTATATATGCAGCACCCACTTCTGAATAGTTCATCAGTGTGAGTTTAATATCAACTATATCTACACTTATTAGGCTTTTGCACACTTCACTCAGTTTAAGCATAAATTTTACTGCCATTTGTCACACTACATGGGTTTTATAGGTGAATCAATGTTGCAGAGAATGATGACCTTTCAAAGTTCACTACAGAGTCCTGATCATGCAAATAAGACACATCTGAGGCCACTGAAAAGCAGAGAAATGGCATTTTACCTCAATTATGTACATGTTGTGATATGATGAGTCATTCCAAAGTAATTTAACACTGTAGATAATTACATACTTTTGGTTGCTGGTCATTGTTTTGAAGTTTTTAACCCATAAACACACAAACATCCACTACCGACCAAAACCATCTACTGATATAAACTGTTTAATACCTGCTGATCCAATAATCCTATCAATACATGTAAATAATTGGTGTAAAATACAGTTTGTCATCTTTTCATGGTCATCAGATATGACCTATTTGGATGTTCAGAGGCTTCATAGTTACCATGGAAACACCGTCATCTCTACAACATTGATTCACCAATAAAAGTTGGATCAATAACAGTGGATGGACACACTTGATTTATATTCAGTTAATGATATATTTTACTGAAAAAGTCACTTTTTATTCTTTTTTTTTTTGCTGTTTCTGATATAATAACCCTAAAGTGTAATCTGAGTTTTAATGAGCATCTACATGATCAGTAAATATATGAAAATACCTGATTTTCATGGAAAAAACACAAAATACAGAGGATAATATTATAATAAAGTTAATGAATGTTAAATATAGACAAAAATTCATTTGAGAATCGCCATAAAAGTAGCTCTAGGTCTTTGTGGGTTAGAAAGGAGGTGATTCTTCTGAAGTGGTGGCCAGATCTAAATAAACTCATCAACTCCTGAGTGATGAACCTGAGTTGTTTTACTTCCAAGGTGCCTCAGTCGGTTCTGAGCAGGAGGAGCCATCAGTTCATCACATCATTTATCTTGCTGATCTGAAGACACTGAGGAAACAGGGAGAAATAGTCTTTGACAAACCTTCATACCTGCACATACTGTACCTCAAAGAACTGGTCGAGGGAGGTCAAATTCTGTCTTTAATTGTTGAAAGGCCTTTTAAACAGAACCCACATGAGTCCAAAGCTGAAAAACTGAATCAACAAGAGAAAGAACACAGAAAAAGGCTGAAGGTGGAAAGAAGAAAAGAGGAAATAACATCCATCAACTTCAGCTTCATCAATTTATAACTTTAGCAGCTCCAATAAGTTTACTTTTATGTTCCAGAAGCAGTCTCGTCCAACCTGACCTCACCAATGACACAATAATATCAATTTGTGAAGGTTTTCTTTTAATTTTGCAGCCAATTAGTGAACAAAGTTTGTGGACTTCAGCGTAGGAGTCCAGTGTTCACATGTCAATTACAACCTAAGGTAAATAATATATATTTTTGTTATTTTGTCTCGTTTTAGCCCCTCCACAATCAATTTCATAATCCTAACCACGTCACTTCTGTGCCTAATATTAATCAATCTTAAGCTATGATACATTCACAGCCTAAATACAACTGTTATGTATTTTGTAAAGCTACCACTGGTGCTTTCAGTCCATTTTCAGTATCACTTCAGGATAGACTGATAATAAACCTATTGTGTTATTTACAGGTTTGAGTCTGATTACAGTATATGAATTTAACTAAGGTTCAGGACCACAGTTCCAACCACCTGGAAAGTCTACTGTTACCAAGTTAAACAACCAGGAAAGTACCCATCACTCCTCTCATCCATTTATTCCTCTCATCTACCTCTTTTTTTTTCAGGCTCCATCTGGGTCTGTTGTTTGTTAGAAACACACATCAGAAACACTGGGTCTCCTTCAAACTCCCACAAACCAAGACTCAATATGTCCCAGATGAGCCTAGTCCAGTGACCTCCTCATCCATCATCATCCTCACTTCCTTTATTCTTCCCATGATGCAACACTGCTGCGGCTTGGCCCATATAAACTGAACGTGTAGTCATTTGCACAGTAAATATACTGTTCTGTGTTGTATCATGAACATGAACAGTGATGCACTGTTGGCGTAGTTTTTGAAGGTGCAATTTTAAAACATACATGTACTTTTGGATTTGTTTTTTGTTAAAGTTGGCAAACTTTGGGTTCCTTAGCTCATTGTACAAACACAGTTGGTAGTTTTCATGCCATATAATCTATATATGTCTCTATTTCTGTATAATATATGCATTTTTTTTCCAAGTAAATGAGACATATATGCTAAATATACTCAAGAATAGTTCTACTTCATTATGGAATGCACTGTCCCCAGAAAAATGAAAAATAACCAGTGAAAATAATGACTTGACCTAAAACAGTTTCATGAACATTATTTCTGAGGGGAAACTGTGGGGTACAGACTTTAAAATATATATTTACATGCATTATTATTATTATTATCATTATTATTATTATTATAGGCCAAAACAAATGCATATTATGGTTTATATTAGTTTTTCAATGAAAATACTACAGGAAAACATGTTTTACAAGAATATTGTTTAATATTTTTCAGGACATTGGTGTCAAATATAACATGAACTGTATTTCCCTAATGTGTATTCTGTTATAAAAGGAGTGTTATTTATGGTGTCTATAACTATAAGATAAATAATTGTCTCCATGGGCCCTAAAGCGTGCATGGACCCTTTTGTCTGTCCCCAGAATGACCATTGAATAATTTTGTCCCTAGTCTCAATGCTGTGAATATTTAATCGTTAGTTAAGACTTAAAGCTTGGTGTACAGTTGTTGTCCTCTAGTAACCAGAAGAACAGAAGTACACAGAAGTATTTGCAGTAGTGCTGAGTCACTCTAATTGAAACACAGGCATACATTTATGTAGTACAGCTCACTTATCTTGAAAAGACAGTACAGAGTGTGAATCATTTCAACAGTCTTCAGGCCACTAATACCACACACTGGGGAAGTAGCAGATGAAAAAACACCACCTCCCTCCTTTGCAGTTGAGAAAGAGGACGTTGATTTTCATCAAGTAGTTTAACAAGAATTAACTGAATTTCCTGTTGCAAAAATGTCTGAAATTTCAGACACCTAAATTAAGTTATGAGTTGAAATCCAGAAATCTACAAGTATTCAGTTAATAGTCTATATAGATGTAGAGTTATCACAATGAGAGACATCTGAAGGAGAAAGCAGCAACGAGGTACTTTACTTATGTAAAAGCAGAAACAGCAAAGTGTACAAATACTCAGCTTGCTGTACTGTGTTTTTCAAATATCTGGAGTATAACATGCAAAACTGACTTATAGCTCCAAAAGTAAAAGTATTCATTCAGAAAAATGGCTGCTTTCATACTGTGTCATTATAGTATTATCAAATATTGTATTATATTATTCAAATGCATGTAACATTTACATATAAGATCATTCTACTGCTGAAGTTAGTTCATAGTATACATTTTGTATACTATTATATATTAGAAATATAGAACTTTAGAACATAAAATGGATATGCATAAATATATTTAAAGTTGACTAGTTGTGGTCTCATTTTGGGTATAATCTCTTATTATCCTAACTGTCTTTTTAACAAAAATAAATAAATTAATAAATAAATCTTTGTTTTAAGTTGTTGGAGTTGGAATAATTTTGTTTTCAGATACATTCACCTTCCTGTTTATACACATCAATAATCACCTTTGACCAGGTCCAATGATTACACACTGAGTCCCACTTAGACTTTATCAATCAAGAATAAATCACATTATCACAATCATTCCATGAGAAGAGATAAAAATATTTTTTTCCAACTTTATTGGGAAGACTGTATTATTTTGCATTAAAACAAAAAAAAAAACAAACAAAAAAACAAAAACAAAATGACACATATACTTCATGGATAATACATGTACTTTGTTCCTTTCCAAGTGGTGTCCACAAATGTCTATTCTGAGGTTTGTTGAATTTGCCAATACCATCTGTCAGATGTTATTTGGAGCCGTTTCACTGACATTGAAGAGGCAGGTGATGTGTGCACACTGCATCCATGAGTACAAGGCTTTAAATGGAAATCAGACAAACAGTTTATATGCCAGCCTGTCAGTCACTGGATCCACTGCATATTTGAGTCCAAACCAAAAAGCTAGAAACTAAAATTCAGATATGTACCAAATATGAACCATGGGAGACTTTTTAGGAAACATACAGGGTTTCAAATTTGGCCGCATACCATTTTATCCACGGATGTCATTTGTTTATTTACTTAAGAAAATACGTAACTGAGTCAAAAAACACTAAATATAGATGTGTACAAGGAATCAGGTGTTCAGAATAAATAAAAAAAATTTAAAAAAGACTGATACAAACAAAATGAATCATCAGAAGCAATCAGAACATATTAAATCAAATGCACTCTGATAAAAATTAATTTAAAAAATCCATTATTACCTATAGTGATTCCATCCTCACCATGTTTCAACAACACAGAGTCTTCATCAGGTCAGAATAAAAAAAAAAGGTATATTCTCAATTTTAAAACCTCAATGCATCATGGGAAACTAATCATGTTGATCACAAACAAATACCAGGCAAAGCAGAAAGAAGTGTCATATACACTGTTGGTCATACAGTTGAAATGAAATATTTTTACCTCTTCTCATGAAATGACTGTGACAATATGATTTATTCTTGATGGATAAAGTGTAATCATTACAACTGGACAAAGGTGATTACTGATGTGAAAATAAAAATATTACATCTTTAAGGGCAACAGTGTAGATATACAAAAAATTAAAGAAAATGACATTAATGAGAAAATAAAAATTAAATGATAAATTGTGATTTAAAGACATTGTGGGTGTTGTCCCTACAGGAAACAAAGGGTTAGTATTTTTGTATCAGTGTCTCAGACGTGTTTCAGGCTGTTGTGATTTTCCGCAACTTACTGTTTTCTGCAGCTGTTCTTGTTGTCCGTTACTTTTTTGTTTATTTACTTAGTTGTTGCAGAAAATAAGATTTGTTCCATATGCTACAGTCTGAGGCAGGACTGTCGAACACGCAGTCCACAGGCCAAAACCGGCCCACCAAAGGTTGAGATCCGGCCCGCGGGATGAATTTGGGAAAAGCAAAAATGACACTGAAAATATTAACAGACAAAGGTTTCAAACTCATTTTAGTTCAGGTTCCACATACAGACCAATATGATCAAAAGTAAAATAATAACAAAATAACCTATAGATAATGACAACTATAAATGTTCTTCTTGGTTTATTGCTAAAAAAATAACATTAAATTCTGAAAATATTTACATTTACAAAGTATCCTTTCACAATAAAATGTGAATTACCTGAACAAATATGAACAACCTAAAATGTCTGAAGAAAATTAAATGCATTTTTATCAACATGCTGCCTGTTTCTAAATGTTTTGTGCATTTATAGATCCACTGTGATCTGTAAGTTGTGTTAATAATAAGCTGAGATGCAATATTGTAATAATTGTTCTTATTTTAGCCAACAAAATTTTAACAATATCCTGCCTGTTACCAAATGTTTGTGTAACATTGTGTGTGATGCACATGTATAAATGATGAGTTGAGGCATAACATTGTTAAAATTGCACCTATTTTTCTTATGTAATTTCTGTTTTCTCAGGTTATCCACGTTTATGAGAAAGGAGTTTACAAATATTTTCAGAATTTAATGTTTTTATTGCACTAAAACAAAAAGAAGTTGTCATTGCAGTTGTCATTATTTATATATTTATATAGATAGATAGATTATTATGCTATTATTTTACTGGTTTGACCCTCTTGAGGTCAAATTGGGATGAATGTGGCCCAAGAAGTAAATGAGTTTGACACCCATGGTCTAGGGGGTTTGTGCTGTTTTCTAAATTGACTGTAACTGTGAATTCTTTCTATAATAATTGCAACAGTACAGATTTGCTCCAAATACAGGATAATATGGACCTTAAAGTCATATTGATCTTTCTGTTACAGATTTATGATTCATACTGTCATAAACCAGGGAGTAGTTTACATCAGCAACAGAATCCCTCTGAATATTCGCCATTGGACAAAAGTGTCCGCAGTGGAATGTACAATAAATAAATAAGTAAGTAAAATAATTAGGAAACCACAGATGCAGTTCAGTGACAAGTATCAGCTGAGTAGCAAGAAGAAGACTCATAATATGCGATCAGGTCTCATCGACTCCCATAGGAAGGCATTTTAGACTCCCAACATCCACAAACAATAGCTACATGAAACCTTTTCAAGTGCATTTCAGGTGTTAAATTGTTGACATTGTCTGTAACACTGGTCAAGTAAAAAACCTGAAGAGTAAAAATAATGAAACTTTACCAGGCTTGAGTCACTAATAAAGAAAAATTAAGTCAAAAATACAGTCGAGTCAAAATGTGAAATTCTGAATTAATGTCTCTGAATTAATTCTCAGAGCTACGACGTCTATTTCAAAACAGTCTGTACATTATAATACATTCACTTTACAGGTTCTTTCAAGTGGAAGATTTTTATATCTGTTGTATAAATGTAAATAAACCAATATATGTGTGTAAAAACACTTTATTAAATTAGCTGAAAACATCATCTAATCATCAATTTTGTTAGAAGTTTTCCAATTCATCTTATTAAAGTTTGTAAGAGGCAGATAATTTCTAAAACATTGCAGACCAGTGTAATTGAATGTAAGGTCTGTATTCTACTGTTGTTTTTATTTAGATTTTTTTTGAGAAAATGATGTTTCCTTTTTGATAAATATCCTGTTTATTGATGCGGAACAGTTCTCCACATTGATGATTATTAAGTTCAACCTGACCTGACGTAACCATTTAAACATTATTCAAAACTGAGGCTGAAGCGCCACCTTGTGGTTTATTACAGTACTACAATTATAAGTTCAACTGCAGGTGTGATGGTGACCTACTGGACATATTCAGCAAGATGATGTAAAAAGTATAATAATAATAATAATAATAATAATAATAATGATTACATTTATATAGTGCTTTTCTATCAATGCATACTAAAAACACGTACAATGGATCCATTATTCATTCACTTTCATACTATACTCATAATATATAAGACTAAACATGCAGATCAAAAACAAATGAACAGGAAGAATAGATTGCAATTTCTTTTTTTTATTATACTTTTTTATTTGTCTACATATTTTTCTGCTGTCCCTTGTCCTGTCATTGTGTGTTGATGATTGGACATTGTCCTGTTCTGTAAATCTGTAACTGTACCTTTGCTCTTTAAAAAATCTAAAATAAGTATTAAAAAAAAAGACTAAACATGCAGATCAACAACAAATAAACAGGAAGAATAGATTGCAATTTTTTTTTTCCTTTTATTATGCTTTTTTATTTGTCTATGTATTTTTCTGCTGTCTCTTGTCCTGTCATTGTGCGTTGATGATTGGACATTGTCCTGTAAATCTGTAACTGTACCTTTGCTCTTAAAAAAATCTAAAAGTATTAAAGAAAAAAAAAAGAAAAAGACTAAACATGCAGATCAACAACAAACAAACCCGAGGAATAGTTTGCAATTTGTTTTTTATTCATTGAAAGGAAGCAGAAAGTTCTGATGACTAATCTGGGTGAGGCACTGCCTGTTACTTTACACTTTCAAATACATGACATGTTTCCGTCGGTGTTTTCTTTGAGTTCAGATCATAAGCAGAGGGCTGTCGATGCAGGTGCGTCAGGTTTTACATTGTACAGCGTCACTGAAGGTATCGTCCAAGGCACCGAAGGTTACTCAAATCAACTGCACTTTTATATTTCATGGAAGATACAAGAAGTAAAAGCAGCAATGGGCAAAAATATCCTCTATCAAAAAGATTCTTGGTATAAATGGCACATTTTCATTTCTTAAGAGATATCAAAATAAAATACAAAGAAATATTTCTCACTATAATGCATGTGAAGTCGCAAAATAGTGACGAACTTTTTCACATATTAATTTCAATGTGTGCAAAAACCTTTCTTCTGTCTTGTTGAAATGAAACCTGGAGCGTGTATGACTTAATAAACGTATGGTTGTGGATGTTTGTAGATGTAACACTAACAACGCCGTGAGTTACAACTGGATTTATGGCAGAGACCGTGTGAAATACAGGATTTCTAGTAGCATCTAGTGTTTGACTGGTCTGTTTACAGCAAATACTGATTTGTTTTCTTTCAGTACAAAAACTCTGTCAAGCACTGCTAGATTTTTAAAATACAAAAATATCTTCAGTGGTGTCTTCTTTTATCACACCTGAAAAACCCAAATTTACAAAACACACACATGTAATTAAATACACAGACTTCTATCGATAACGCATGCATTAGAAACACTGTCCATCTAGGACAGCAGGTATGTTTGGACCGACTGTGAAAAAGTTAACCAGGGTTTTCCAGTGCATCTGCAAATACTTTTATGCATAAAAGTTATTGAAAATTTAGGAATAATTACAACTTTCAGCTTCATATCTGACTGTATTCATGTTTGATATTGATTGAAAATTGGCCTAAAGTATACAGTAATTAAGTACAAATGTACAGTACAGTAATTTCTAACGCTGTATTGTTAGAAAAGACTCCACTCATCAATGTAAAAAAAAACAAACAAAAAAAAAAACAAAACTGCATTTGACTCAAACATTATTTCTGATAAGCAGGAATTTAAAAAAAGGAAATAGTTCACTAAATATAGTAAAATCAAATGTCTATTCACTTTGATGGAAGCATTTACTTTACAGTGAGTAGAAGATGCCAAATCTAGGTTTGTGTAGAAACTGGTACATTAAAACTGAGGTGATACTACAGAAATCTAACTTTTAAGAGTATTTTTTCAAGGGGAATTGTAAAATATTTCCAAAAACTTTGGCAAACACAAATGATGCCCTCCTTGGAGATTTATTTATTTTTTTTTTTTAAATCACATTACAGTCATTTGGCCTAAAATTCAAGATATTTGTACGCAGGTTTGAAAGGAAATGGATCCATTAGAATATTAACAATGAAATAAACACTAAAAGGCTGGTAAATGCAAATTGACTTGAAGTAGTTCAGAAACACACACAGTACAAAAAACAAACTAAATGAAACTGAGCTTTAATGTCACTTTGTGACTGGGATATAAATACTGAATGGTTTGTAACAGCTGATTTAAGTCGATAAATGGTAACACTGCTCTGTTGATCCTCCACAGAAACACTTCAGAGTCGTATTAGGTGTATTCTCTGATGTAGATTACAGTGCATTGAGGTTTAATGGGAAATGCATCATTGTCTAAAAAATCCGGCTACTTGAGAGGAACCGCTGCCTTCGGTATTTACAGCAGAAATACATCTACAGTCTTCTAGATCAAATTTAGATTGGTCTGTTTAGTTTAATTCTCTCTAACTGTGATACAAAAATGTAACAGTAATAATGAACTGTTTGCCACGTGTCATGAAAGGTGGCGTGAGCCCTTGACTAAAATGCTACATAAACCCCTTCGAGGAATGAAATACTAATAAAATACAGTATGTCCCTTTTCAACCAGTGACTCGCCTAAATTCAAAGTTAGGAATGATAACAAGTGGAATTTCCAGATCCTTATTTGTACATTGTGCTGTGTTTGTGCAGCCGCGTCTTGTTGCGGATCTGATTTATTTGGGTGCAGAGAAAACAGCTTGTGTGAGGCAGGACTGCAGTCCAGGCGGAGCGGCCCAGCTGTGTGGGCTTCTTTAAAGGGTGAACGCACACATCACATGCACTCGAACTCGTCGATGCGCTGTTTGGTGTTTCCTGACCGGATCTGTCTGAGGGTCTTGTACTTGTCCCGTCCTGCCTTCATGTTTTCTGCGTGGATGATGTCGTTCACCGTTTTCTTGTTCTCGTCCCGGGCATTGGCCAGCTCCGAGCTCAAAGCCTGAGGACACACAATAAACCACGGTATTAGGCCACATTAGCAGGTGTTTTCACACCAACCACATGTCATTTATCTCACATTACACCTGACAGACAACAACAATAAATAATGATCTTGGTTTCTTTCTTTTTTTGTCACTAAGAAAGAGCTTTTAGAGCCAAACTGATAAAAGCTAGAAGCACTGTTTTTGTTTTCACCACCAGACACAGCTCTAAATGAAAAGAATGGAGTTTGATGCTGAAATGGTAGTGAATTTGATTCCAATGCTTATGAAGGTAAAATTATTATGCCACGTTATTATCCTTGCTAGGTTTGTTGAGCTGTGGTTCAGACTAAACTGGGACAGGTCTGTCCTTGTTTGTATGATTCCAAACAGATCTTTAGTGCAACTATTGACAACAAACTGTACAGAAAACAGAGGTGATTTGTGGTTTTACTGTGGCTGTGTTCTGTGTGAAAACAGAGCTAAGCTAACAGGGCTATAACATAAACTATCAGCTGACACAGCACGTGAAGATGATTAGACACAATATTATTTTGACCGACTGTTAGAATAACCAGCTGTGAGTTTTATTTGAAGAAGAAAACCTGATGACACCATAATACAGACGAGTAAACAATGAACTTTATGCTTTATTCAGTGACTGGTACAGTCTGTGGATACATAATGTTGTCCTGAGTGTGTTCTGGTGTGTGACTTCCCTCTGCAGTTGACAGTTTGGATTGTCAATATTACATCAATCCCCTTTAACCCCAAAAAATGTACTGTGCACAAGATTTGATAATACTATGCTGTTCTTATTTTATACCTACCAGTTGTTATAATATATGGGTCAGTACTGATTTACAGCATCTGTGACGTCTGTTTCTGTTTTCTTTATTTTCCTTTTTGTCTTTCTCTTATCAGTGTGGATAAAGTCAGGGACACCACTGCGGGATGACGTCTTTTGCCTGGAATCACATTTGTAATCTAACTCATGAACACATACACAGTCAGTGCATTTGTGGATTATTTTAGCGCTTCTATATATTTTGTGTTTATGCCGTGAACCTGATATTTTTGTTTTTGTAATATTTCACTACTACTTTAAGGGGGTGAAGGTGAATATTAACACCTTTATAATATTATGTTTGTTGATACTGCATTGATTCTCATAAATAATACAAATATTTTTAATGAATACATTATATGAAAGATTTGAGGAAGACAATTTACAACCCAGCTACTAGATTGCAGTGTTGGAATGCATCTTCCACACATGTTTAATGCATATGCTGGTGCTCTTCATACTTAGTTTCCCAAGCATTCCATTTTTTAAATTGAATTTAATACAATTCCTTTTTACATGTGAATCTCAGTGGTGTAGTGTGACTATGACATTTTTCTTGTTCACAATATTACAATACATATCCTGAGATGTATAGTATTCACCAATACACAACTCATTAAAATACAATTTCTGCTTAATTAAAAAAGAAAACTATTTAAAAGTAGTATTAAACCTTCTAATCCCTGAATCCAATATTTCCTGGATTATGGATTTAATGGGTATGAACAAAGACTTACGAGCAGATGTTTCTGCAAACGTTCATTCTTCTCAGCTTCAGTCATGCGCTCCTCTTCACTGCGGTCCTTGTACGTGGCGGCGGATGTAAACTCGGCGCTGGCCTCAGCACTGCTCTCATCGTTTTCATCATGCTCGTTCTCTGCGTTGAGCGGCTCCTGAACATGAGCGACCAGGACTTTGTTTTTGAGCTCTTCTTTGGTCTTCTCCAGGTCTTCCTGCACCATTGTAGCCTGAGAGGAAATATTGACAATGAGATGGCTGTGTCCAAAGAACAACAGGTTCCGTCCATATATAGATAATAAACAGATGCAGGTATTAAGTTATTTGTTTGAATGATTACTTAAATTACATCAGATCATGAACACAGGGTTAAACCTCCATTGATCAGAGTCAAAGGAGTGGATTATGTTACCTGTTTTACCACCTTCAGTGGCTCCTTATTGTACTGTTAATGACAGAGACATATGATCCACTACACAACCTAAGTGGGTGCGATTTTCACCGTGAGATGTTGGGAATAAGATCCCCTTATGACTAACATTGGAATGTCATCTGAACTCCAGCAAATTGAGCAACATGGAAACCAGTGCAGTAGTGTTTTATGAGCCAGCGAATCATAATGGGGTAAAACACTAAAACAGGATTTCCTCTGCACAAAGACAGCTGCCGCCACAAACTGCATGAGTCACACTGCCCAAAAATGAAGGGGCCGGACTGGCACACATGGGTTTTTACCAAAAAAGACATTAGGCGAGCATTGTGTTTTAACCCCCCCCAATACACTCAACACAGCAGGAATGTCTATATTTACTGGGCCACAAAGGAGGGCCTCTGCAGTAAAACTGAAACTGCAGCTTAATTAACATTTTCCCAGTAGTTCTATGAAATCTAATGTAGTAGCATCAAAAGGTAATAAGTCACCTTCATCTGCCACTCAGTAGCCTCGTCTTCTTTCTTCTTCTTGGCGTCTTCCAGGAGGGAAATCTTTGAAGTGAGGTCTGCCAACTCTGTGGCCTGAACGGACACAAACATGATTTAATAGTCTTGTTAAATCCTCAGTAAATAAAGAAACTAACTAAACGTGTTGCATCTACTGAAATTATGTGTGTGAAGGACGTCAAATCAGAATTAAGTCAACAAACCTGGCAAAAATTACGTTTTTGTAAAAGTCCAATTAATTAAATTATAAATACACTGGTAAAACACTGACACTTATGCTGCTTTAGAACAAATGCATTACATCACATTAACATAAACATCTAGGTGCAAGTTTTTGTGTGTAATTCCTTAATATCAGCCATGTGTGTTGAGTGGATAAACTGACCAGGTGTTCCTGGTTCTTCATCTGGTTCTCTGACTGTTGCAGCAGGGCCGTCTTGGCCTCCTCTGCGACTCTCAGATCCATCTCCAGACGTTCAGCCTCCTCCTGAGCTCGTTTCCTCTCCAGCTCCAGCTCCAGGGCCTTCTGCGTTTGCTCCTCCAACTCTGTGCATACAAGCATTCACACAGAATTATGTCATGAACAGCATTAAGACAGAAAAAAAAAATCACTGTCACTGTCTGTATGGACATCCACAGGTCACCCACCTAGCTGGGCTTTTTTCGTCTGCTCCTCAATTTGCTTTAATCGCTCCATGAGTTCCTCCTTTTCCTTTTCAATCTTCTCCTTCTCCTTCTCTGCAAGTTCTCTTTTCCTCTTTTCATTCTCCAGCAGAGCTCTAGTGGAAATAATGACAGAAAGAGATGAAGTATGGATAGATAGCTTTATTGTTTGCTCCAAGTAAAATCAGAAATTTCTCTTTTGTCATCGGCTGTTTGACAGAATTTAAAAACCAAATCCAGGCATTAAAAACACCCCAACAAACAAAAACACACTTTAACAGACAAAAACAAGTAAAACAGATAAAATAACTAAAGACACAGTGCAGTCTATTTTGTATTGTTAATAGCAGCTATTGCCGAGGTTAGGAAAGTATTTTGTGAGTGAAGTGTAACAATAACAAGACAGTCTTTAAAAAATAAAGCTCAATGATCCTATATTATGTTCTGGCACATATAGCAGACTATGTCATATAAATAACAGATGCTACTCTTACCTCTCCATCTTCTTGTGATTCTTCTCCTCTCGAGCCTGAGCCTTCATCTGCTGCACCTCAATGGTGTCGGGTTTGCGGCGGCGCATGTACAGCTCGTGGTTGCCCATGCATAGTGCCAGGATACGTTTGTTAATGCGAAGTCTGGGAGCGTAGAACACAAAGTCCTAAAATAACAAAATAGGAGAATGTATCAGAAGTCATATAATTGACCAGAAAAACATGGGGTTTCTGAACTGTTAACAAGATCCCTCTTAAAAATGGATTCACGTACAGGTGCTTTCTTGTCAATTGGTTTAATGACAAACTTCTTGTCATTGAAGGAAATGTTCCTTATTTCACTCCAAGGAAATCCAATTTTAGGTGTCATTCTGCAGAGAAATTGCAAAAGCAGAAACACACAGTCAGTTGCCTTAAACTTAACAGAAATAAGCAAACCCCGATCACAGAAACGCCACATATTCATGATGATTACAGTAGATCTATCATTGTGGAATCACCTACTTGTCATTCTGTTCATAGATGTTGAGTCCCAAAGCATCTACTCCCAGCCAGAGCTCTGTCCCTTTCTTGTTCTTGATGTTGAAGTAGTTGACTCCATACATCTCAAGATCTTGAGCAATCTTCAGGTACTCCATCATGGATTCCTCTCTGTGGACAACAACACATTAACATGGGAAATGAAAGGAAAAGAATCAAAGGACCGGACGGTCTGGGTGATTCTGGTCACTGCACAGAGCTAATCAGACCATAATGAGTAGCATGTCTCATGTATGGATGGTGTTTTTCAGTGGTTACCGGAGCATGCCCTTGTGTTCCTCGTGCCACACTTGAATCCTCTCCTCCCACTGGTCCTTGTTGAGTTTGTGCTGGTCCAGGACTCTGAAAACATAAGAAACATATAAACAGACTGGCTTCAGCATCACCCCACCTCTCACATTAATGCGTGTTTTACAAAACATTACAAGTGTTGAAGTGTTTGCTGAAAACTGTGTCTACACTATGAGATTCTTAGCTTTACAAGGCAGGTTTAGATGGCAAATGTTTAACTATTGATAAAAATCCAGTTGTACATGTTTTGCTGTTAGATACTGATGTTTAGCAAACTGAGTGTATTAATAGGCCTTTGGTGCTGATATGTGCGTCAAAGCATTGTAATAAAGTCACAGAGGTGTAAGTCAATGTGCAAAAGGTGCATCAAACATCATATGGAGATCATATGGAGACTACAATCACCACAAGGTAAAAATTACCTCGACAGAAATCTACTGATTTTATACTATTCAAGCATTCTGTTTCAAGACAACAGCATTTGATAGTTTGTGACCTGAAAATGTACTGCTTTTCTCACAGTAATATTTATTTTCTAAATTACCTTTTTTTTTTTTTTTTTTTTTTTTTACAGCATATATCTGTCCACAAACCACTAAATGGTACAAGTGTGTGACAAATCATCAAACAACCTGTGCTCATTAAACTGCGGACACTGCAGATAATAAGAAACAGAGGTTTTAGTCATGAAGATGAGGAGCAATGACAAGGTATGTTATAAACTCAGATTACTACATGTTGGTTTGGGCTGTAGAACTGTATTCTTTATATTGCGTAGATTTTCACCATAACACAGATACGGTACCTCCTCAAGGTAAGACACTGACTTGTGCACCTGTATGACCTAGGTTTGAGGTTCAGGTCATTGCACAAAGCAACAATAGTTATATGCCAATCATTTTCTGATCTCTTCATTTTACCCGTCCACATGGAGTTTTTAACAATATTCCCTCCTAATCTCCAATTTTGTGACTTAAAATGCTGTGTCTGTCTGTTGTCACTGGCCCTGTTGTTGTGAGTCGGTGAGGTCGTCTTGTTTTGCAAGTATGTAATGTAACTGTATTGTTGTCCTATGAAAAATCAGAAATAAAATATTTAAAAAAAATACAATAAAATGCTGTTTATGAGGCCCAAATACAAAGAAAAACATCAAATAATCCATGTTAGTGTGGACAGGGCAGAAGTCATTTATAATTGTTTGCATTCATGAATGAATCACACAAATATGTAAATATTTTCATCGAATATCCTATTTCACAGTCATTTTAGACTGATTTGATGTTGAAGTGATTAAATACTTATAAATACTGACAATGACAGGGGATGACTGGTCACATGTTATGACTTAAGATGTTCTTTGGTGAAGAGAATTACTTAGTTCAATGACAGTGGACACTACGTTTGTGGGTAAATTTAACCCATTTGGCAGTTCTAGACCTACATTTTAGCGACTCCTTAATGTGGCACTTAATACAGAATTAAAAAAAAAAAACCTCAGAACTTAAAAAAGTATGTTCAGATGTGTCTTAGTCTATGTATGCATCTGAATGCCAGGTTTAATACCATTTCCTTTTTCTAATGACTGTTCTTCTGACTGTAGTTTCAGAGACGTGGTTACCTCTGAGGGAGCAGATGTTCACTGGACAGGTAGCCTGGTGTGTGGACTTCCTTATTGTAGTCAGCGTACTTGGCCTGCACTGCATAGGAGGCCAGGAGGACCGCTGTCTCTGGAGGACAGTAGATGTCGTCGTTTAAGATCCCCTCCTTCACCTGCAGGAAGAACAGGCGCTGTGTGGCCTCCTGGATTAACTCTTCGGACACATCCTCAGGGAAGAACTTAGCACGGAACTTAAACAGCAGCGGGCTTTCCTTCCTCACATCCTGGGCTGTCACCTAAAATATATGTGTCACGGGCGAAGGGTAGAGGTTAGACTCCTTTACATAACTTCAGTCAGAGAAGGGTGTCATTTATTGAAGACCTCACCTTCTTGTTGAGCTTGAGCCATGTAGAAAAACCCTTTGTATCCTGGTACTGGAGTCCAAAGTACCAAACCTCCCTAAGTCCAATGGTCTTGACAACCTTAAAATGACAAGAAATCATAGTAAATATGACTCTTATTTACACATATAACATATCATACTATTTAGTCCAAGGTAAGACTAAAAGTATCTGGAGCTGATGATGAAATAAATAGTAGACATGTAAAAAAAAAAAAACAAAAAAAAAACAGTTGTGCATACTTGGTCAAAGAGCTGCTTTCCTGTTGTATTGGGCTGAATGGCGAACTCCAGTTCAGCATCCATTGTGGTGACTCTCACACTAATCTGAAGAATAGAACAGAGAAAGGGAAATAATTATCAACATCTTAAGGTGTGTATTGTCTGTCTTCATGTATCTAAGAATCACTGACACTCCCTGCGCATGTAGCCATTAAAATTAATAGAAAATAAGACTAAAGGCATAACCAGCAATGAAAAAATAATGAAGTAGCCTGAATGAAAGAAAAAACTAAATAGAAACAACTACTAGCAATGAAACAAATGAAAATGGAACATAAATACCAGTAAAATATGCTTCAGTGTTGTTTTACCCCAAATTTAGTTTAGTTAGTTTAGTTTTATTTTATTTGACATTAGTACACATTCAGGTACATAGGAATTATTATGCAGAGGTCTCTCAGAGTGCAACTATAAAGGTTAAAAGGTACAATCAAATAAAAGTCAAAGATATAAGCAGTATAACTGTATAAAAATAGAAATTTTCAAAATTGCTATGGTGTTGTAGAATAAAACAGTTTTTCTCTACGTGGTTTTAAATATTCCATATCATTTTCATCCTGCCTTTTTCAACTCCTGTAAATCAAGATTTTCCTGGTTCTAAAAATTGCAAACCTATAACAAACAAAGAATAAATAAATAAAAAGTAAGACATAACTGATGTATAGGATATATTATTTTACTGGGTTGTCTTATGTTCATAAAACAGCTACAACAAAAGAAATATAATAAAAGAAAGAACCTGAGACAGAAGCTTCATCTAATTTTAGGTGAAGCTCTTTGGGTTTCAGTGAAGTCAACAGCTGCACAGCCAGAAAACCACACCCACCACCATCACAGCTCAATAACCCATTTTTGAGCAGCTTCACTCTGCATATTAAGAGGCTCTGGAAAACAAGGTAATTCAACAATCTAATCATCCCATCTGCAAACAATCACCCATGTACATGCAGGATTCATTGATTGTGCCTGTGTACCGTAAACGTACCAGTCTGACTTTGGCTCAGCACACAACTTATCTACAGGAAGTAACCACATCCTCTGGTGGCTGAGCCTTACGAGG
The DNA here is from genome assembly GCA_037367365.1 of Apogon talboti. Taxonomy (NCBI): domain Eukaryota; kingdom Metazoa; phylum Chordata; class Actinopteri; order Kurtiformes; family Apogonidae; genus Apogon; species Apogon talboti. The sequence continues at coordinate 13,991,364 of JAPQRQ010000007.1, read as the reverse complement.
CACTGCCGCTAAACACTGAGCTCTCAGGAGAGTCGACTACATCCTGTCATGTATCAAACAACCTGTCAGCTTTCTACTAAGCTATCTGAGCCAGCAGACACAGCTCAGACACGAGCAGACTGTGTGAAGTCATGTTGTTTTTTCTATAGGTAGCGCACGTCTTTAAAGCTGCTTATTGAGCCACTGAGATAAACTTGTGACTGGAAAAATAATTGACTTAACATCAACTTCCATGAGGTCACTAATATACAAGCAACATGTGCACCGACTAGGCTTTTCTCATTTTCTCTGTCCACGAAGAGATGACGAAAACAGCAGCATGCTTGTCTATTGGGAAATAACTGTGCAGGCTGAGGCCCACGCCTGACCTGAACAACAATGGTATGCATTATTTCCCAGTTGCGGAGCTGATTAGAGTTGCGTTCTTTCCCATTCATGTCAGCAGGACCCCATTTACTGCTCAGGACACTTGCCCCTCTGTCACTTCCTGTCATCACCAGCAGTTAGTGTTGAAGTGAAGCCTACAACACAGACCGGCGCTGAACTCTCACACAGATGCACACACTGGTCTAGACACAACCGCTCTGAACTTTGATGCGCAGCTTTTTTATTTGCAACTTCAGTTGAGAACCGTTTGCCGGCTTTGAGTGGTTTCATTTCCTCCGTCAAAGTGGATAATGTTGCATGAAAAAGGAACTACGCTCATAAAATTTGTGCCTGGTTAGGGTGTGTCTCCCATGGCCAGAATTCAAAAACACACTATTATTAGCAACACACTCAAAAACACCCTTCTCGGGCCCACGTGTCATGTTTCCATGGCTTATTATTCACCGTTTTCACTCACAGTCATTGTCAATTAATTCCTCAAGCATTAAGAAACTACAGATTTAAAGGTAAATTAAAGTATTAGTAAATTCAAATTCATAAAGTACTCAGTATATATTATAAACCGAAAAGATTATCACCTATATCAATGAGTTTCTTTAGGGCTTTATGATTGTGTGAAAAACTCAGATTGAGATCAGTGTGCACAGTATTTTGATAATGATTTCAGTCTACTCATTTTGTTATCAAGGTCAATGAACCATTCTGTCACAGCAACCCTATACTGCCAAATTAATTCAAGTATTACAGAACTAGATCAATTCATTAAGGAATTTACTTACTACTCATGTAAAAACGCAATACAAACACAAACAAGCATGGAAAGATACAAGTGTCATTAAATCCAAAATATCACGTTACTTAAGGTTGTGTAATTTTTTTTTTTAGTTTCTGTGATCAGATCATCCTAAAACCTCCTACATCAGTCGACAGAAAGGGTTTGTCAAAAATTAGACCTTCATCTACCTTGATATTTTCAATCCTGCTTCAAGACCCACCTATTTTCTTCCACATTTTAATTGTGCTCATGATAGCATTCTGGTTTTTATTTCTTTACATTTTACATCATTGTATTTTAATTGCTCCTGTGTATTATTACTGCTTGTGGATGAGTTTGGAGTCTGTAGTCTTAATTTACTTTAGTCTTAATTTACTTTCTAATTTACTTTCTTTGTGTTAATGATGTCTCTGTTTAAATTAATTTTATGAATAAATTGACTGAAATCAAGAATCAGAAGAAATATAATGTAAGAGAAGGTAACCCAAAGATGAACCCTGGAAAAACCACAGGTAACTAGATCAGGAGGAGGTGAAACTACCAACACCTCACCCACTTAATTTTACAGGTTATTAAAAAACCTCATAGGGACTGAATGATTATAACCTGTAAGAGCAGATATTAAGATGTTTTATCACTATCTGTATTCTTATTTTTATATTGAATAAATTAAATTATAATGAACTACTTTGGTTCTGATACATATGTTTTTCTGTGCTTGTAATCACCAGTTTCAACCATTTAAACAGTCTTTGAATAATATACTAAAATAAATATTGTTTGCATATTACTGACATGCATTTTACCTTTTTTGTGTTGGAGTTACTCTAAAATTAAACTACCCGATTTTAATTATTCTAAAAGTATACCAGTTATCATTGTCCTTGATTAGTAATAGTCAGTCATATTGGTCCTGAAGAACCTCTGAGTTCCACTAATTGATAAAGAGACGAAGGGTAAAATATGGATGTGTCCTCAACTGCCTCTACCGCCACATTCCCAAACTGGTGTTATCTCAGTGTCCTGTTCATAATCACAATCTTTCAACCAACCTAGCAATCCAGACCCAGAAAACAAAAGCAGATAAGTGCTTTTAGGGATAAGAAAGAACACAACTGTTCCTAAGGGACAAACTGCAGCCTGATTATAAGGTTAGGTGGATAACAGCTCTCCAGAATGACAGCTACTCTAGTTAAAAAAAAAAAAAAAAAAAAAAAAAAAAAAAAAGAGTCTTCAGTTGTTTATATGATATATTTAAAGTACGTTACGGGCAAAAAACCGCTCAAATAGCAACTGCATGCTGACAATAAGTCACTATTTGTAAGCCACATCGTCTCAGGGGCACAAGGTTATCAGATCCTTAACAATGGCTTGGATCGATCCTGGTAACCACAGCAACCACTACTGACATCCCCCCTTGACTGACAGCCAATGAAAAATAAGAGCTCATTAAAAAACTAAAGCTATTATGAGCAGATACAGCAAATTAAAAGGTTCGGTGTGTGATTTACACAGACATCTAGTGGTAAAGGTGCACATTGCAACCAATTGAAGAGCCCCCTTTCCCTGGCCTACGGCAGCCGCAGACAAGTGAGTCCTCATTTTGGGATTTTTAGTTCACATAGTAGATTGTAATGCATTTCAAAGCCTTACAATAGGAATTTGGAAATGCTGTAGATACAAATAGCTCATTTTAAGGCGATATAAACATTCATCCATCTTCTATCACTTATCCAGGTTCAGGTCAAAGAAGATGCCTGGACTTTCCTCTACCTGACCACCTCCTCAAGCTTCCATGAGGGGAGACAAAAGTGATACCAGGTCCGCTGAGAAATATATTCCCTCCACTATCCTTCAGGTCTGCTCCTGTGGTGTCCAGGAAGTACCGTAACCAGAATCCAGAATCACCTCAACTGGCTCCTCCCACATGACCAAACACCTCAACCTGCCTCTACATGATCTTGTTCTGCCAGTCACCGCCCAGAACTAATGATGGTGGGAAATAATAGCAGATAATCGCAGACTAATAACCTTAACATGACAAAACACTAATAACACAATTATTAATTTTATATTCCATTTTCTGCATTTATATAGTATCCACATAAATGCCACCTTGGACATTCAAAGTATGGATCTAATGCATGTACTACAGCATGCATTTAACAGTAAAACACTGTAGAACAAGTGTGAAAATGTGGAAAAATGTGACTGTGATGACGCTCTCTGTTTGCAACACAGCACAACAGCCATTTTGTTATCCACTGACACCATACTTCAAGGAATATCATGTGAAAAGACTATCATGTGAGTAATACAACAGGGATGTTTATATGATCCAAAGAAAAAAAAAGACAAACAGTAATTTTACTTGAGACCCGAGTCTGGGCCAAACTGTAACCTTTGTATTATGTATTAAAAATGAATAATGAACATGTGTGTGTGAAGCAGTCAGGCCTGTTGGGGTCTACACTGAAAGCACCGTGTGTTGTGTGTGTTTTTTTTTCACAAGCTAAAGCTACATTGTACACTAGCGATGACCCTGTCCTTCCTTTGATGAAATCCATGCACTCACATATGAGGTGAATGTAATTTTAGCCAAAGCTAAATCATCTTTTTTTTTTTTTTTTTTTTTTTAAATCAGGGGTTTACATATGTGCTTCTTTTGTGTCTGTATAAATGAAATCTTCTCAAGGTCCTGTTGTCCTTCCGGATCAGCCGCCGGTCGTGTGCTGAATGTCATTTAACAGATTTGTTTACTGCGACTTCCTGGAGTTTTGTCTATACCATGAGATCGCCAGGGCAACATTGGACGTCTGCCTACTGCTTCTCTATTGTTTTACTTGAGATTAAAGAACTATCCAGAATGTACCACCCAAGATAACCCAGATGAAACAAAAGGGATATAATCTGCTTTAAATGAACCCAGCCCTAGAGCCAGCTGTTTGAGTCTGCTTCAATTATTCATTCTAAAGCATCCTCAACATTTTGGCTTTGTATTTGCATTGTATTTTCTAAAATATCCCACAGTTTCTCCAAACCATATGGAAATGGGGTGACAGGAAGTAGGATGTAGGAGAGGATGAGGTTTCATTCTTCGCAGGGGACAGTAGACACATGAGGCCAAAGGGTCTCTTTCCCACAACCACTGTAATGAAATCACTGTCTCATTTAATACAATTCCAATCCCGTGGGCATCCAGAAATACTCACACTATTACCACGACTTACTGGGACACCGAACAGAACCTCTCTTTAATGCCATTATCAACACCTGTGTTTTTCATGTTGTAAACAAGTCAAATTGTCTACTGCAGGGAAAAAGAAACCCTATTTGTTTGCTGAATATGCAAGCCTCCACATTGCCAATGACCCAGTAAAGACTCTTTTATCCCCACGGGCTGTGTCTGCCAGGTTGGTTTTTGGATTTAACAAAGCGTAGACGACACAAAACAGTATGTATTTATGATTCCACCCTATGTTAACTTTATTTAACCCCATGTTCACAGTAAACTACAGTAGCATATCTACAAAGTGCCAAAACCTCATTACATACATTATTCTCACAGCAGGACTACAACCAAATTCACATTCTAGTGGGTCAGTAGGACATTTGTTCCTGCAGCTCATTTATACTTGTTAAGCAGAGCACGATAATAACCAATATCAATCAAATCAAGCTGGTCATCGTCAGGTGTATGAGCGAGAGACACTGCCCCTTAAAAAAACAACATGATGCAGTGTAATGATGAGTAATCCTAGTTCATTCATTGCTCCTGACAATTCATTTGATTGCTAAAGGTAAGCACTAGATTTTACATTACAGTTTACTATAAAAAGCTACAAAAATGACAGCAACAGCATCAGTCAAGTCCACAGGGAGAAATTTCTAAAGACAAAACCACTAAATAGATAAAAATACATGGACAATACGAAAGAATTTACTTACAGGAGTATTATTTTCTTCCAATAGACAACATGAAACTCAAAGCCCTGAAGTTTTGGTTGTAGTTTGTCCACCACCTCCTGCTTACAAACTGTTAATCTGCTCTGCTATGTGCACTACAGACTCATTTAATCCCCTACTTGCATTCCTCTGGGTCTTTCCATTTACCATTTCACATTTCTGCATTGCCACTTTTGTTAAAAGTTTGTTCCTTCTGACTAGAAAACTACTGCTGTCATTTTGACTTCGTTCCTGCATGATGGAATAGTATGGTAAGTTCTGTTTTTCATTTTATTTCATAATGCAACATTCAATAGCAACAGAGAATGTCCTGTACCCCTATTGAAAAAGGACTCATAATATACATGTCAAAGGAAGTTCAGCGTAAAGCCCATTCAACATTAGAAATCAGTGAACTGAGAGACTAGTTATTTTGTTAATACAATGTGTATGTTTTTTGCATTAAATTAGAAAAGACTGAAGCTATGGTGGCCTGTTTATAATGATTTTTAAAGAGAATAGACATACTTCCTGAATAAAGCAACTCTGAAATGTATCTAATTATCGAAAAGTAAAACCCAACATGTGAAATTTATCCAAGTATAAAAGCTAAATTTATATGTAAAACTGAAAAAGCTCCATTAAAATGAGAAATGACGCTTTAAAAGCTTGTTGTAATGCAGTGTAAAGTGGAGCATGGCATCTGAAGAGCAGGCCGGGGGAAGCAGGGAGGAGAACAGCTACAGCATGATGTGAAAGTCCATATAAGGCTGCAGACGAGGAAATTACCAGAAAGGAACTGATGTAAGTGCAGAAACCTTGAGTCAGAACATGACTTCCTTGGGAAACTGAAGCAAAGCCAAGACAAGTCTAGCAAAGACAAAGTTTTCCAATAATTATTACTCTTGTGAAATACGAACACATTTGTTAGAGTTAAATAAAGTGCTGAATAAATAAGCTCCGTTTACAAACTAGGACACCTAAACAGGTGCAGGGAAAAGAAGCATTTATAACCACACATCTGAAGCTCCCTGAACCACCTTACTGTGGATTTAACTCTGAATTGGGAGAACTACTTTCACTGGGTGAGCACGAGTGAGCGTTCAGCATTTGCTGAGTCAGTGTATCAAGCTTCCTTCTTTTATAAGCCTCGTCTACTGTCATTTTCAAATTACACGGCAAATAAGAGGAAGCAGATCACTCAGTCCTGTGATAACAGGCAGGAGTTTGCATCGTTTCATAATATCAACCATCCATAAGGAGCTATGATTCTGGGAGGAACTTTGTTTCCAGACCAGAGATACAACATTTTATAAAACATCAGTATTGGCAGAATTTGATGTCGATAGTTGCTGGTACTGTAGCTAACAAAAGGCTTCTCAAGTAGAATTAAATACTGACAGGAAAAAAAGGAGCTCAAATTGTCTTTTTTATGGTTATGGTTATTGTTCATCACTTTGATTTTGATATTCTATGATTGAGATTTATTTCTTTACTGTATTATTCATTTATGTATTAATTACTTTGACTTAACGTAAAACTTATCTTACTTTCCGTTCAATAGTTATCCATATTCTAATAAAGTCAGAAATAGATCATTTATGTTAGTGTTGAAATTTAATTTCAATGAAGACAGTTCAGTTCTGTTCAATACAGTATGAGCTTTTCTCCAATAACTATAGTTATAGAATACATTAATTTTACATATAGTATAGTTATAATGATATAGCTATTATCTTTGAAAAAAAAATTCCACTACTGATTAGCCTCTAGTCCAGACAGGATCAAATCTAACATGAACATACTGTATCTGCATGAACTAACATCTCACTGGCAGCAGATCACATGTGCCTCATTGTCTGACACACCTTTCTGCCTCTTCCTGCCATCATTCACTGCCATTGTTTATTTTAAGAAAATCATTCTGCTTCCTCTTGACCACCTATTTTGCCCACTACCAGTTTCCTCTTTTCTAAATTTGTTGCTTTATTACAAACAGGCCTGTACATCACAGCTGTGATTTCCAATGTAACGTCCCAATGGCTGCAAGCTGAGCTCGATAACCACCGCCTTTCTGTAGCCAGAATACAAATGAGTCATATAAAGGTGAAGAACATACTGTAATAGGCTGATGGAGTCTGGTTAAATGCACTGCATACCTTACATGCCAGGATGCAATAAAGTTTTTCATTTGACAGCTGGAAAATTAACTAGGAAGTATGAACACGAACAATACAGCAGGAAGAGAGTGGTATTTATGTTTCTGATTGCATTTTGGGATGGATAAAAATACAAATGAATAGGATACAGAGGTGGTCAACCCATTTTTGGGTGTTTTCTATTAAGCAGACATGTCTAAATATTAAATCACAAATCTCTCAGTGAATCACAGCACATGGTGACATTTAAACAGCACCTGAACACAGCGGGTTAGGAGCGACTGTAAAGTTCCTGCAATGAATGCACATGGCTATCACAGAGCAGCAGATGTAGAGCAGGGGCCACATACAGCCCAATTTGATCTCAAGCAGGTCAGAACAATAAAACAATAGCATAATAATAACATTTTCTTAAGAAATCACAAGTGGTATTTCAACAATATTATGCCTCATCTTATCATTTCATGTTGTTCATGGTTGTTTAGATTAGTCACAGTTTTTGTGAGAGGACAGTTTGTAAATGTGATTTTCCTTATGTGATTTTACTTTTTTGCACTAAAACAAACATGAAGAATTAGGAGTAGTCATTATTTATTATGATTATTTTAAGGGTCCGATCCACTCCTGACTGGTAATCTTCAGTGTAATTTTGCACATCAAAAATTCCTCTGATGGGCTGGATTGGCCCCTTTGACGGGCTGGTTTTGGCCTGCAGGCCATATGTTTGACACCCCTGCTGTATAGCATAATCACAGTTTTCAGTTTATCTTCTTCCCACAGAGTAACTTTTAAAGTCACATTTATCAGGGGCAATCAGACATAATGCACATCACTCTCTCTTGTGCTGAAGAAATGCTGTGCTTTTACAAATCACTATGAATAGAGCATAAAGAAAGAGTCCAGTCATTGTGTGGTCCTCCTGCTCTTCTTTGTTCATAGCTCTGGAGCTGCAACCAGGACCAGGTCTCTTAAGGAGTCTTCTTTATATAATACAGCTAGACTGTAGCCTTTTTCCTCCTCGGTGCAACATTACATAATAGTGGCGAGTACTTCCCCCCACTGTGCCACCTCCCAGTCTTCCCTTTGCCTCCATTTGCTCCAGTTTGGGGCAGTCAGAGGGAGCACAGCTGGTTTATGTGACAGTTGAAATCCCTCCTTGTTAGACCTGACTGAAAAAGGAGGCCTTACGAGGACGAGCCCGGCTGCTACTGCAAGGCCACACAACGCCTTCCGCTCACAAACCACCGCAAAAAAATGGGATTTCAGAATCCACACCTTCAGGAGTGGAATTGATACTGACATACTATTATGTTAAAATAAATATTAAGAGGTGGTTTGGCTTTTGTGATTTAAGGCGCTAATTTTAATGAACGTACGGGCGGGAGCGCGCACGTACACTCACATAACGGAAAGTGAGAGTTTAAAGGATGTGACTAAAACATGATTAAAACATCAAAATGTGCATATATTAGAGGCTCTATGCTGTTTCATATGTCACAAAATGGCAGACTTGAACTGTAGTAAATCAAAATGGGAATATTATAGCAGCAATGTAAAAACACTACGCCCAGAGAGTATGTTCAACATGATAATATTAACGTTTAAGTCATTTTCTAGCTTACCGTTTTAGGCATCTTTGCTTTCTCTTACGTCCGGTTCAGGTTTTTTTAAAAAAAGAAGTTAGTAAAACAGACCACCAGTTAACGATACCAGCAGAAAACTTTTTCCCATCAGAACAACGGCGCCAATAAAAACGCCGTCAGGTTTTCGATGAAGCGGACGCACTTTTATCCAGTACACCAGGCTGTGTTCACTGCTCGGCCGTGAGGGACTATTTTTTCTTTGTTCGTCTTAGAGTGAAATGGACAGAAGCTTGATTTCCTGCTAACGGTACCCCTGACTGCAAAACCACACCCAGACCGATGACAGGACAGGAGCCAGACTGAAAATGAGGGTTCAGGCCAGCAGACTCCGCCTGCAGCAGCCGCATCATCACCATCATGGCTGCAGCCTGTCCCTCCGCCACGAACTTCTGCAGCAAATCACCAACATATGGAAAATAACACCATTTACCCGGAACAGAAAGAATGAGGCTGGAATATCACATGCAACAGGGTGAATACAAGCACACAAACGCCACAGCATTAAATATTAATGTGAACAAAGCACTGGGAGGATGCAACAAGTCAAATCTCTGCACCAGATCTGAATAATAGGAGTGATTTAGTGTCTTCAAATACGATGATTTTAACCATATCATAAAGCAGTGGCTCCAAAACAGAAACCCAAATTGATAAAATGTCCTTGAATTGCCATAATGGCTGCTGTTTTACTGACTCTTGCCATCAAAACAATGTGATTGTATCTTTTTGGGCATTATATTATCATCTTGAGACCCGACACTGCATTTTTGTAGTTTTACAACTTTATTAAAAAAAAAACAAACAAACAAACAAACAAAACCAGTCCACTGTAAAGGCCATTCCATTAAAAAATGTAACTGAAAAAAAACGTTTACAATTGCAAGTTTTCAAATTATGTAAAAAAAAAAAAAAGCCAAAACGTACTCTCTTGGGTCTTAGGAGGATATTTAACATCATTTTCATGTTGTTCCATCCATTTGCATTGTTTTCTTTTTGTCTCATCTTCATTGTCATTATTGTCTTGTTGCATCCATTACCTCTGAATTTCGCATAGGTCAATATTAATGAATATGTTTTTTTACAGTTTTGATTGCACAAGAATTCATAAAAGAGATAAGATGAAGAACTTATCACCTACATGTGAATTGTAGGAGTTATTTAGTGTCTTCAAATACAGTTATTTTAACCATAGCATAAAGCAGCAGTTCCAAAACAGTCCCCTCTGCACCCAAATTTGCAAAAATGAATCCTGAATTGACATAATGACTACTATTTCACTAATTTTTCCACCATCAAAACTGTGCATCTGACCATTATTTGAGGCCATTACATTATTTTCATGTTCCATATTTGCATCATTTTCATTTAGTTTCATATTCATTGTCATATTTGTCTTGTTAGTCTAATCTTTTACTTTTGCATTTTTGGGGTTTAGCCTGAATTGAAGATTATGATTATCAAGTGCTTCTGTGTGTTGGGTGGACACTGCTGATTTACAGATGTACAAACAATCATTCTCGCTTAAAGTATCACTTCTGTAAATGTGGGTTATATTCAGTTGAGTGAAAGTTAGTGTTGGTCATACTGAGGAGGTCTAGTGGTCAGCACTTACTCATATGAGTTTTAACCTTAAAAGACCTAAAATAAACTGCTGACTGTATTTACTGTTCTAAAATATTAAATAACTTTTGAACCACCAAACCTATCAATGCATTTAAATAATTCACGTAAAATGAAGTTTCTCAGCTTTGTCATGACATGGCATCATGTCTTTTTTGGACGTTCAGAGGCTCTGTAGTGAACATGGAAACAACCAAACAAACTATCTTCTTCAACACTGATTCAACATTAAAACCCATGTAGTTTCACAAATGACAGTAATTGTAGACACTTGTTTTAATGGCATATTTTGTAGAAAAAGTAACTTTTTCTTACCTGAAATATCAGATTTTCAATGAAAAACGCAAAGTACAGAGGGCTATATTGTAATATTATAATGACAATAATTATAACCTTTATAATAAGGGTTAAAGCAACCAAAGCCCAAATGAGGCCCAAAATTCCTTTTAATTTTATTGTATATGTCAAGGTGTAAAGCTTTAAAAATCTACTAAGTATAACCAAATGCTACTAAGCTACTAAGTATAACCAAATGACACCATTAGAAATGAACATGTATAGTTAATAAAGTCACTTAACCCTACGTTAGTCACCTGGGCTGTTTCGACACCCCAACTTTTTTAAATTGCTCATAAATTATAGTAGTTCAAATATTAGTTTAAATTCAAATATAGTT
>JAPQRQ010000007.1:13937756-13980059 GCA_037367365.1 Apogon talboti | reverse complement strand
ATCATGGTGAGCATTTTTAGAACATACAGTGCATATAAGACCACCAACCCCCCCAAAAAAGGTGTAAAGAGGCCAGAGAAGTTTTAATATGGCACAAAAGACAACATTACCACATGGTACCAGTGGTGTTTTAATGATAGTGATGGTGGAAAATACTCAAATACTGCCCATGTAACGTCCAGAGGAGTTGAGCTGAGGAGCTGTGGAGTTAGATTTGTTGTCAAAGTTGTGTCCATGTGCATCACACTGATCTGCAACCACTCATACCCTGTAGAAAAGCGAAATATTAACAAGAAACTGCTGCCACCAGGAAAGAAAATCCTCCTCAGAGGGCAATCCCAAACACTCAGAATGACTTTTTTTTAATATAGACTGGAATTTACCTTTTGCTGTAAGAAGCTCAGTCCGTCTAAACCTTGTCAGAAAATGCTTCCCTCACCATAAAAGAGAAAGTAGAAAGCTTCACAGACAGGACCTCTCAGGCTTTTAACTTTTTTTTAGAGCAGCATGACTCATCAAATCTAACTTTTCCTCACTGCTAAATAAAACTCCATCTCTTTACTCCTAAAATTCCTTTTTTTTTTTTTTTTTTTTTTTAATTAATGCTTGATGCTTTATAACCCTTGAACACATCTGCAGTTTCTGGTCCTGGATGTCACTTCCTGCTCACACCCAGTCGAAAGTTTGTGGTCAGCACATTCAGGGTTGCATGTCTTCCTTTCTCTGCAGCTTAAAGCATTGTAGACCCAAAGCAAAGGTTTCCCATCGCAGAAGCCCCTATATGATGTCTCACCTTTACTTTCTCTTTAGCTTCTGTCTATAAATGACTCTTTCTGCTCTTTCTTTTAGTTAAATTATACTAGTTATTTTTTTAATATTTGAATACAACTATAATATTCTTTACCCTGTTTCACTTTGGGTCTAATTATCACCACCTCACTTACAAACATGTCGTACTTTTACTTAACAGTTACATTCAACACCTTTGTAATTAGATTAGATTAGACCTTATTGATCCTACAATAGGGGAAATTCACTGGTTAATACAACAACAGATTAAAGTACAAGAAAAATCTGCATGCATAAAGATAACGCAAAAGAATACAATATAAAAAAAATAATAGTAGTAAATAATGACACTCAATAGGTTATTTACATATTTACATTAGAGTTAACACAAACTGAACAGTTACGCTGTTGTGTTGTACAGTCTGAATGACCTTATGTGACAGACATATACACACTGTGACTCTACCTTAAGTGTGCTTTGTAGTGGATGCACAGGGACGGCCCCGCCTTTGAATGTTGACTCATTTCTGTTCTTCCAGGGTACGATGACCTCTCACTGAAAACACACACCACCAAAGACTAGTCCTATCTCAGGCTATTGTGGTTTTCTACATAAGAATACTTCAGCCTTAACTTTATAACATGTGTAAGCTTCAGTGATTTACATTCGTTAAGACCTCGTGTCCCAACGGATATAATTATGTTTTTCATTTCCAGTATTACATTTACAAACCTGACATCAACATAAAGTAGAATGTTCTGAGCTATACACCATACATTGGTTTGTCTGCATTTATTTAACAGGGGTATGATGGGAATATGTTTTTTGTTAATAGAAACCATTAAATTATGTAGGTAAGGTTCAGGAGCAAAACCGTGTCTAAACCACTACTCTAATAACCTGGTGAGTCTATTTATACCTGCTCACTCTATCCAGCACTGTTTGTCCATGTTCTGTTGACCCCACCCTCCCGTTTCCCCTTCGTCTGTTCACCCTCATTCCTCTTCCCTGAGTCTTCTCCCTATCCAGATGTCAGAAGTTCACGATGACCTGGCCGACCTCACCATGCTCACATTCATTACTATTATCATACAAAATGTGTAAAACTTGCCAAATAATATGTTGTGTTGTGGTCCTTGCTTGTGGACTGTGGTTTAACCCTCAAACAGCCTGATTGAAACTGATGTACAATTTTTATTAACTTTTGAACCACTAGTCCTATTAATACCTGTAAATAAGTGAGGTAAAATGCAGTTTATCAGCTTTTCTTTAGCATCAGATATGACCCATTTGTACGTTCAGAGGCTCCGTAATGAATGTGGAAACATCATGTTCTACTACATTGATTCACCAGTAAAATACATGTAGTTTGATCAATGACAATGGATGTAGATGCTTGTTTTTATGCTCAGTTAATGATATATTTTGCTGAAAAAGTCACTTGATCTTCAGTTTGCTCTTTTCGAATACAATAACCTTTGAATTTACTCTGGGCTTTTATGAACATCTACATGATCAGTACATTAAATATATGAAAATACCAGATTTTCATTGAAAAATGCAAAATGCAGTAGATATCACAATAAATAATGATAGGAAAGGTTAAATATTGAGGAAAAAAACATTTGGAAAATAGTTCTACATCTACAAGGGTTGTTGCTGAGTTTTAAAATTCGATATATTTGGAAAAGTAATATAAAAGCAATGAAAGTTTGTTAACATGTCTGTGTGCATTTAATGACATAAACCTATGGTCTTACATCATCTAACCAGCAGATAGAGTCACTGCTTTGTGTGGCCTGTGTGAAAACCTGAGGGGCTGAGGGTATTATGTATCCAGCAACATGCAATTAACATGCATTTTAGAAAAAAAAAAAGACACTTAAAAATGTTTTATTATGCTACAATCAAGATACCACTTATTACAGTACAAACAAAAACTGTCTAGTAGTGACTGAACAGGCTAAAATAGAAGCCAAATGCTTAAATACTATGCCTGTCTATGTATATTATTATGAACAAATCAAGCAAAAAAAAAACCTACATAAGAAAATTATCCAGACTTGTATCCCTCAAAATATATTCATAAATCTTTTAAAAACTGAAGGTGAATTACCTATTTTTAATCCATAACTTAACATCAACCAAGAAAATTATTTCCTTTTAGCATATTGTTTAGTATTTTGTACAGTAAACTTACCTCTGAATACTGCTCGTCATATTTTTTGCTGTGTGGACAGTAACCTGTATTCACAGTTTAGGAGGGTGTTTTATTTTCCTCTGAGTATTTGCATTATTTGATAATAAAACTAAATCATTAAATGAATAAATATTGGTAATCATAATAATGGCTTGTTTTTCAGTGAAATTAATTTTTATTATACTGTATGTAGCCTAGTAAGCAGCATAAAGTACAACTCTAAGTGAAATTTTAATATATGTAAAGTTCTACCGACTGTAAAACGACTATAAACTCATACCAAAGACAGAGATGATTACACAATATGATAGTAATACATGGGTGTTGGCCAGACAATGAGATATTACTGTCATGTTTCTCTATTATACAGCTTCCTCTGGCAAACAATGGCTGCTGTGTCCATTTCAAGCCCTCTATTCAGATGTCATACAGAAGGAATGATAGGATTATTTCAGTCAGACTAAAACTGAAACTTATTTTGTGTCTTAGTTGTTCATGTTACGGGGCAACTTCTTATATTATTGTAAACTTGGAAGAAAAAAAATATAGAATTGCTAGAAATGTTATATATGGTCATAGCGAACAGTGAATGTCTTACCTTTTGTTCAAACACATTTACTTATGTCATTTTTTATGTGAATCATAATGACGGCTAACAAAACTTTCAACAGTTATGTTTTGTAATCCCATGTACTGCTCTTCCTGTCTCAAGAAAGAAGAAGAAGAAAAAACACAAGTTTGAACAGAATTTTGCTTTATTTATGGAGTGAAACACATTTTGTCATTAAGACTTACATTTTGTTTGAGTCCACAGACCCAAATAGTCTATTTTTGTATATTTTGGTCTATAAAAGCAATACTTTCCAGTCAGTGTGGATTACAATACCGCAGATAATCACAACACAAAAAAAATAACCCGCTCGTTTTGTTACGTTTCCCTTTTTACATCGCAGACACATTGGTCTACTCAACAAGTTCAGAAATGCAACCGTCCATGATACAGTATTAAAAAACAACCAAGTATTTTATTTCAAATGTTTGTGAGAGTTAACCTGAGTATTACACGGTTTATGTACAGTCATGTTCAACTGAATTCACCTCTTGTCGTCATTGCACTTTGTTCACCAACACTTCTGAAGCTACCACAAACTGCAACAGGCCAAGAGGTTCACCATCCATTCATTCATTGATCATAACTGTTTGTGTGTGTCTGTGTGTGCTTGAACCAACTATCACAACAGGTGCGTGATTTGTACACATCAAAAATGACTTTGGTCTTAATTTAAGCCATTAACAACTGATTCTGAACTAAAATTAATAATATATGGACAATATCAATCTGAACATCTTGAAAATAGTGTTAGTATAAGTTACACAGGTCCAGCCAAAAGCTACTCACTGTTGATTGGAAACGACAGTACGCCAACTGGCCTCAGATACCAAAAGGATTCAGTTACAAATGGTGGATTTAATAGTGAAAGAAGTGACAATTAAACACAGATCTGCTTTGTCAACATACAGGGTCATCATTAAATCAACCGTTTAACACTCAGAATTATCACATTTAATAATCCATGTCTTAAAAACATGTCCAAATGTGTTTTAATTGACAGTGCTGCCGCTGGCTGATCTGACCAGGAGATGTAACTTCAGAACACTAGTGACATCCTCTGGCAGCAAAGTTCAGCCACTGAAAACTGCATATTCTTGAACATGCTTTAACTATCTTTTAATCAAACTAGACATAGATTTACTTCCTGTGTTTACTCTTTTTGTACATGTCAGAAAGAAATATCATTGCATGACAATCCACGTATTTCTCAAGAAAATATGTTTGACAAAGCCACCCAAGAATAACTTTGGCATGTTTTATTAGGCAAAATATATTTAAAAATATTTAAATTCCCATTAAAATAGCATAAAGCAGACGTGTCAATTCATAGAGGAAATGTATGCACTTAACCAAAGGTGCACAGGTTACAACACAGAAATAAGTATTATAACAACTGAAGCAACTGTTAGTTTACATTTACAGGTAGCTGTTTCTATATACACACACAGGTGTGACTATGTACAGAGAGGACATGATGCTTACTGCTGTACACAGGGTATCTGTGCACTTGTAGGTAGCACGTAAATGTCCCTGTAAATAACTACTGTACCCAGTAAGAATTAGTACATACCAGTGGGCTACTCCCAGTGACACACAGTGTCACAAACATTATGGCATTGTTTTTTCCCCTTTACTTAAATAAAACTATTTTCATATTTTACATTTCATATTTTGTTACATTCAAGGTATAGATACAATTTGTATCAACAAGCAAAAGTCAATTCTAGACATTTGTGGCTTAGTTGTTTGCGGCACTTACAAAGGGAAAAGTGGGGATTATTAACCACCACTGTGGCTTTGTAACCTTTGAGCTAAGCAGGAAAATACAGGATTGAAACATTGCAAGGTTTTTGTTGCGGTTTTAAGGATTTTTTGGAGGGGGGTCTGGAAGTAGTCCGAGTACCGATGAAAACAGTGTCATTCTGGGAGCGGTTTAAGAACAGTGACAAAAATCAGCAAATTCCTGTGTATCCTTTAACCTTTAATTCATAAAACAAAAAATATTAAACACTTTATGGAATCTGATCTTTCAAACCACACTGTCCATGAAAACAATGCGGCACAGAAAATACATATTAGAAATGATCAATTAAATTTAATTAACATGTGCATGTGTCAGTGGGTTTCAGTAAATGTAAGGTTACTTTGTTAGTTTTCTGAAGTGTAAAGCACAACCCATACAATGTTTATTATGTCTCAACTGTTTTAATCATAAAATAAAACCAGTCTATTCCTGTCAAAATTATAGAAAGGTTCTATATCTACATTTTTCTATATTGCAAGTCAAAAGTAGAGGGAGGGCAAGCCTTTGACCGTCCTGAGACTGATTTATTGTTTCTCTAAGGTATAAGTAAATGTACTCTGACTTCATCGTGACATCTGACTATTCCAGTCTCCAGAAGACAGACAGATCACTCCATACACTGGTTGCTCAATTAGAAACCTTATTTTTAAAAAGTTTCTTTTAAATTTTTTTCCACTAATAACATGTTTTTTTCCCCTTGCAATGTATAATGATTCAACAATCTCAAGGTAAAGATTTCTTTAAAAACAGGATGGCACGCAAACCTTTAGCCAAATGCCAGAAACAACCTTGACAGCAGCCTTGCAATCTGATTGTTTCACATGAAGAAACATTTAGGCAGTTTGTTTCACCTTCTCATGAACAGACAGCCGGCCTAAAGTGGCCCTGTCTTTTTTCATGAAAAAACAAAGTCAGCAAAGCCCAAAATATATTTGGGCTAAACACATTCATTTTTTTTGTTTTTTGTTTTTGTTTTAATGTCTGCTCATACACCACAGCTGTACCTAAACATTATAAATATATATATATTTTTAAAGCACCACCAATGAGACACAGTCAGGCTCACATAAAGTAACTGGCCTTAATAAAGAGTAAAACCACTCAATTTATAAATATCGATAAAACAAATCCTCCTGTCATTATTCCAACACATCCCCAGTGAGAGCAAACGTATCTGCAATGTCACCAAAGTGTCACCATTGAATCGTTTCTTACAGCAATGATGAAACGCTAATTGACTGTTCTGTTATTAACACAAATTTGATCATAAATATTGAGTCTGTGAATGTGCTGTAGAATCTTAATATTCAGTCATGGAATTTAAAAGCAGGTCAAAGAGGGCCATATCCGAACTGTGAAATTAAGTGGAATTTCCCTTTAAATGCACTTAAAGCATGAAATAGCTATTAGAATTGGCTTTACATGAGAGTAAATATCTGCTGTAATTGTGTAAGTTACACATTTGATGTGCCTGTTTTTACTTAAGATGTCTTTATCCAGCTGGTTGAAGAGGAGAAAAGCCAAGCAGACTGAATGTGCTCTGTAAAATTAGTACTAATATGATCATCAAAGTTTCTATTTTTGTTTACAGGTGAAAAGTTTCACTGAACCAGAAAAACTATCATCCAAACTCTTAGCAAACCATGACCATATCAGACTAAAGCTGCATCATGTAAAGCCACCGCTTTATGTAGCCCAGTGTTCCAGATCTCAAGGTGCATAACAAGGATTTACACAACATTTCTGAATGGCATCACTGCATCTCAACTGTACATAACTTACTTTAAAGAACTACATGTTACATGTAGGATTTTTACAAAATATGTCACTACTAGAGACCCTTGCCAGTAACCAGTGGTTATGGCAGATAAAGAGTGTAAATTAGAAAACTGAAATCATCCTGAGAGCAATGTGCTGCAAGGCACAGCCAAACCCTTCCATGATCCTTGGAGACTGGCTGCATGTGTGTGTTCTGTACATGTATATTTAAGCAATTCAGTCTCCTGTAAAAACCCTCTCATCTTAAACAGGCTTTTGAGCAATTTACTTCATTGTTCATACAGTAACTAACCCTCACACAAGACAACAATACAAAAAGAGTTCAAATGCAGTTATGGTCAGATTTGAATCATTTTATCTGACGAATGTAACACCTGCTAAATATTCAGTCTGTTACAGAATGAATGACTTGTGCAAACCGTTGTACTGAGATGGCAACCATTGTTTCCATCTAATAAAAAAAAAAAAAGTCGAGTTTTTACAATTAGTCCCTACCTAAGTCATATCATAACCCAGTGAAATTAGTTCACAATGTTTCACTGCATCCGCATGCACATTAGTAACTGTCAGTAATAAGGTCAAGGCATGAAATCAGGCAACTAGTCTTACTGTACTGAAATAGACAGACTCCTTTATAATACTAGTTAATGCAGTGTGAGAAAATACACCTACTCATCTTTCCTCTACATTTTACTCTATGTTTAGCAGATTTTTATCTGATTGTAACATTTTGAAAGATAGTAAAGTTAGATATTTACTTTGTGCCTGTGACAAATTCTGCCTGCTCATCATGGAAATGGATTTTAATAAAGAAGCTGTGTATAAACTATGAATTCTTTCTGTCAGTTCAGGTTCATTGAGAATAGGCTGGAAAGCAAAAGCTGAAAACTATCAGACTACTTAAAGTAAGTGCAGTGTTTAACAAATCTAACCTTCTCCTGAAAACAAACTGCTCCACTGACAACCTGAAGGAGTCCATTAGAGCTACTGCTTCAAACAAAGACAATTTGAATATTTGTACAATTAAAATAATTAACACAACAAATTTAACAAATACATAGATAGGAATATCCTGGACATAGCATCCTGAAAAATCAGATAGGTAACTATACATATATAGTACACCATAGGAAATTAACCAAACATGATATTAGTTGATCTTATAATCCAATTAATTCTGTGAACCAAAATGTGGGTATGTGGAATACTGACACTATTTAAACTATTTTTTGGCATTTATTTAGCAGCTTATAAATGACTTTGAAATAATGGCTTTTGTGTGATTATATGTACATAAATATGTGCACATATACAAGTCAAATCTCTTTTTTGGCTTGTTTCGTGCACTGTCAAATTCTACCAAAATAGTAGCTTTGTTAAGTGAAGCTGAGAAAATATATCTCTTTAGATAGTGAGATAGTGCTTTACATTTGAAAGTTGGAGGCTCCAGTGACTAAGAATCTTCACTGAAACCGATCAGACAATGACTAAAGCGTGAGGTCATTCAGATATAAGGCCATTAAATGTCGTAGTTCATGCTGTGAGGTATGTACCTACCTCCCACTGACTTATTTTTTAAATAAATGCACAAAAAAGTCACAAGAACTATTTACAGCAGAGGCAGACCTAAGCAAGGTTATTTATAGTTCCACTGCACCAGAAACACTTTAGATGCCTTTCAACACATTCACACGGCCTGAACAAGATCTTCATAAAAGCTGCAAGGTGCATTAAAAGTTGACATACTCAGATTAGATTCAATAAAGCAAATATAGGGAAAGTTGCTGGGTTGTCATTAAAAGACAGCACTGGCTTATAACTAACTTAATTATCCTACTTGTTCACACTAATTTAGATATTCATGGTTAGATTGTGGATAAATTGAAATCATAAACATCTGTACTTTTTAACTTTAAGTTAAAACTGCAATAAATCCAGAATCAATCTGTAGGCCTGCCAAGTGCTGAAAATCTATTTCATATATTTCTGAATCTTGCAATTATCGTATAAGACAGCATTAGATAATCCTAATCATAATATAGTGCACAGCCTCTATGCAGCTCCAGTTCTGGTCTTATGACTGTGTTATGAATGAGATTTTCAGAAAGTGTTATTTTACATCAAGTGCACTATGCTTCATATAAAAATGTAGCTTTGTGAGACATTTTACAATTCAACCTAAATGCAATCAAGGAAACTTCCACTACAATAATCGTGTCAGTGTCTTCTTAGTGATGTAAAATCTGATCTGCCGGAGTTCACACCAGAGATAATTTAAAAAATATTTACTCCTGAGGGCAAATGTTGCACATGCAGCAACATCAAACAAGTGCCTATCTTTGCAATCAAAATCTTAATTTCCCTAAAAACATAATTGTTAAACGTTCAACAGGATTATCTGCTCAATGGCATGACCTCAGTTTGGTAACAATGACAGCGGCGAGTTGTTGTGGATCTGTCAAATGTGGGTTCTTTTCCATCACTGAGTGGACTACATAAGCAGGAAAGATGTTACAAAGGTTCCGATATGTTTGGTACTGGTGCTCTGGGATGACGTACCGCTCTTGGTGTTCTGCTGCAGATGCAACCTCCCATGGAGAATTCCAAATTTGCTCCATTTTGTCCGGCATGCTGCGGACCATCACCCGTTCACAACATGGCATCAGGCTGTTACTCAGTGGGTACGAGTGATATCCAAAGGACTCGTTCCCACAAGGCAGAGGATCCCAGCTCGCATGCTGCTCACGACACAGTGGAGGTCGTCTCTGTCTCATCGGATTGCTATCATATAGCCTTGAATCGGATATGCTATCCATGCGAGTCATACCAAGAGAGCGTGTGGGCTGTGAGGACAAAGGTGGGAGGACGTTCTGAGTGAGGGGATAGTCTCCTGGGCAACTCGACCTGGCTCCCACTGCAGCATGCTGGATATGAGGTGCTAGATGGGCTGAGGACTGCTTACGAGGGCCCTGCTTGGGCTCCTCTGGTCCATAACTCTGAACCCTAGTCAGCGCCTCGTGTCGAAACCCATGGGCGAATGCTTGCATCCTACTCTGTGCAGGCGACGGCTGCTGGCCCTTCATGCTCTCCTCTAAGCTGCTGTCCACAGAGCTCGGGTACATGTCTCCATAAGAGGAGAAAGAGTCGCTGTTCGAATGGCTGAGGCAGGACTCGGGGCAATGGCTGGGATTTCTCTGGTACACGCCATGCTCGTGCTCCATGCTACAGAAACTGTCGACATTATGCATGCTGCTCATGCTCATATTAGAAAAATCACTGTGCAGTGAATAATATCCATGGTCGCTAACTGAGTCATACTTTGGGAACTGTTCGCTGTATGTAACAGAGGCTCCGTGACTGTTTGTAACCAGAATGGGTGGATACTGTACACTAGACATGTGCTCCAGAGAACTGTGCGCAAACTGCAAAGAACCTGGCACCGGGCTGCTGGCTGATCGTGTGTTCAAGGCCCCAGCTGCGTGGCTCTTGGCAGGCTGCATGGTGGGCACGCTCAGAGCAGTCACGAGGGAAGGCACTGAATTTGTCTCTGACTTCCTGACAACGGACAGTGCCTCTGGAGGTTCACAGGCCACTGAGCGAATGCTGGGGTCAGACTGACGTTTGGGTGCCACACGTTTGGCCTCAGAGCTGCTGTCCCCCTTTACAGCTGATGGACTGGTACCACATTTAACCAAAGCCCCCTCACTCATTGTCTTCACAGCAGACAATTTGGCAAAGGCCCGTAGTTCATCAGCCACAGATCGCTGCGGCTGGTTGACACGTTCTGGATGGTAGTATTTGCACTTGTGTCCATATGTGCACTTTTTACCTTTTTTAAACAAAAACAAAATATGTAACTTATTCAAATTAATCTCACAAAACTACAACATAATTCTAAAAACTAAGAGCAGATAATGGGAAAACTTACCATAGGGACAAGGCTGTTTTTTGTGCTCTGGAACAACAGGACGCTTTCGGAGGAAATTTTCGAGGCTTGGACCATGTCTTCCCAAAGGATCGTCAGGTGGCATAAATCTGATAGTTATTAAAATGTGAAAATTAAATGCCAATGTCTTAATTAAACAATAACACCCAGAATCCTTGTCAAGTAGTACTGATGTTACTGGAGCTGATTGAAACATTGGCTAACCTACTTTATTCATGGGTAACCTCATGGGGTGAAAAACTCATACATCAACTGACTGGGTTGAGTGTGCATCATATCTACTTACTTGTCATTGACAAATGAGTACATCAGGAGACGCTCCTCAATGAACTTCTTCCATTCTGGCTTCTCATTTTGTAAGTCTCTGTAGTTGTCATTTGACACAATAATTCCATCAGAATCATAAGCCAGCTTCACTATGAAGCGATCATCATAGCACACCACTCTCCTGCCTTGAACTCTGCGGGATGGGGTGAAAACCAGGATCTTCTCTTTTTCCAGCTTGCGTAGTATTTCTTGATCTGAAAGAAAAATGTACATTTAATTACAACAGCTCAATGTAATGAAAGTCATTCTTGTCCATCATCATGTGATTAGGTCAGCCTTTTGTGACATACATATACCATAATACTAAAAACTACAGATGTCAGTTAATATTACATTTGTTAAGACCTTTAAGACCAATAAAATTAAATTTAATCTTAAGTTTTCCCTCAAGTCAGATCTTGTTGCACTTGAATTTAATCATGTTAAGTAACAGAAAGTTGTACTGCAATTGTAACTCCTGTAAATACAGATGTTTAAGGATGACATATCATATTAGTCTACATCAGCACATTGTGACATACTAACTTAGTATTCCCACATAAATTCAAGGTGGGCTGCACAGTCTGCAGTAGTGGCAATTTGTATATTTATGACATTTTACAATACATTAGTGCAGATATGCAGACAAACATTTACACCTAGGAGCATTTCAGTTGACAAAATAACCTATTAAGGTGTCTTGGGACTGTTGGAGGAAATCAGAGTCTCAGGTATTCTGGATCTGTATGCCACAGAATGGCCAATCCGACGGGATCTGGTTTCAAACCCAGGACCTTCTGGGTGTGAGGACACAGAGCTACCACTACACCACACCCTAAAGCTTAGATTATTGGATATTAAGACCTGTGGAATTACTGTTCCTTTTCAGATTTGCTTGAAACTTATGTATTAAAATGGAACTATATATAAACCTTAGAAACTGCAGCATTAGTCAGTATAATGCAGCATCTACACAAAGTGCATTCAGGGTGCATATTTTTAGCCTTTCAATCTATTTTTCCATATTTACAGTACAGTAATGGTGTGTTGTACTCTAAACATTCAATACAACTGACTTACACTTAGTACAGTGCCTACTATTGATGTGCGGGTCAGGTTTTTTTTTTCAACCCGCGGGTCCTGCCACTGCAGTTTTTTTTTTTTTCAACCTGACCCAAGCCGCAACCAATTCATTAGGGCTATGCATTTTAATGTGAATGATTGGTGGCTGGGCGTCGATCTGCAGGTTACGCAAGGTTTGTAGTACTAACATCAAATAAAATACAATAGGCTATATATTGCTAAATATTTTAACCTGCTATAGGGAATTTATACATGATACTGTACATATTTTTGTGTCTCTGCTCAATCAATGACCCGCCCCACATATAAAGTGACATGTTTTTGACCCGGCCCAACCTGACCCGTGGGTAACCCGCTGATGATTACAGTGGTTTTCAGTAAATGACACCATATCTATTCCATTATGTCTATTAGACACAGTGCCAAAACAGTACTTTGAGATTCATCTGGAAGGAGATAGTAACCATACAAAAATGTTCCTGGTAAGTATCACAGGACCAAATAGTTCAAATGTGATCAGGATATGAGAGATATGACCACAGGGCAATGACCACAAAAAAAAAAAACATTTTCACCTGTGATAAGTGCATCAGGCCTTGACTGCTCTTTTCTCCAGGCTGGGACAAAGACAGTGATATCTTTGTGTCCTTTCTCCAAGAACCATTCAACAGCAAGTTGGATACCGCGGCAGGAGAATACCTCTTTGTTTCCATGGCTACAAAAGAAAACAATTATTATGACCTACTTTAACATAACAACAAGGACATCCATTATTAGAGAAAACATTTTCAATACTAAGTGCATTGTGTAGCACAGATCACAATAAATACAACTGTTTGATGTTTGTTAGCACCTTACCTCATTGCCACATTTGAGCCATCAATTACGATGGGCCTGAGGTTATCAAAGGTATCCGTAGGTTCCTCTTCCACAGACACCTCTGGACTAGGTGTCTCTTTAACACAGGGGGACCGTGATATTAAGGTGGCTGTGTTAGTGCAAGGCTGAATTTCTGACTCTACTTTGTTTCCGAGCCTCACTAACTCTGCAAGAATGTCGTTAATAAGAGCAGCAGCACCCAGTTTGTTGAGCACAGCCTCCACCTGCTCGCCTGAATAGCCCAACTTCAACGCAAATTCCATCTTTGTCTGGTACTGTTTGTCACTAGCAGTCTTGATTCCTGGTCCAGTGCTGGAGTCATCCTCACGGAAATCCTGCGCAGTACTACTCTGGGAAAAACTGGGTCTGTCGAGGCATGGAGAGCGACAGAGCTGTCGATGCGGCTTTGTGATGGCCAAGGGCTCCCTCTTCCTACAGCTGCTGTTGTTTACCTGAACCTTCTGGCATTGCTGCCCTTCAGATTCACTTTCTGAGCTGCTTCCATCCTCAGACTCGTCAGTTGCATGCTGGGCCTCACTTGAGTCAATGTTGTCCTCCCTGCATGGGCGTTTTTCCATTTTGAGCTTCTCCACCATGGACCATGCTGTCATCACGTTCGCCTTGACACCTCAGATTTCCACCCCATGCTTCCTCACCTCCACTGCAACCATGGAATCATATTCAGCGCTGGACTTTAGCACTACAGGCTCTTTGTGTAGGGCCAAAGTACGAGTCTCTCCTATGCACGTTGGCAAAATTGAACTATTTTATCTGAAAGATAGTAAACACATAATGGGATTTCGGTTATAAGATGTGTTTTAAATAGAAGAATGTGATCTCATAAACTTGACCATAACGTTACCTAAAATTTGGTCTAAATATTCACCTTGTTTCATTTTCCAATAAGTAAATATCTCTCGCAGCCAATCGAAGATGACTGCATAAAAAGGAGATTATTCATCTTTGCATATGTATTATAGCATCTTCATCCGCTTTGCTTTTCCATACCTCTCCATCTTGCAGATGTTGAAGTTCTAATCTATAACTACCTATTTTGCAAACTTGCAAAATACAGCTGACAATTCCTGGCACTTCACCTTATTATGAGTAGCAATGTTTTTCAGCACAGAATATTCTATTTGGTGTTGTGACTATTACATAAATTCACTCATAATTTAATTTATTCACTGTAAACAAAGGGATGCATATTAAAAAGAAACTGTGTCACTGGTCGTATCTTGCTTGTAGGTGTTAGAAAATACAAAAAATACAGTACATAACAGCTCGACCCAAAAAACAACTACTTTGCACATAATGTGATCCTGTACTGCAGTGCAAACCTTTCCTCTGCGAGTACAAAACCTTTCCTCTTGGAAGAATTCAAGCCAGACACATTGGTATGACTGCATGAGTTAACATAACCTGAGACAAAGTGTGGGCTGAACAGTGCATCCCAGCGCCTCCAGGCCACTGATACTCAATCTGAAATGCACAGAAATCCTTTGGGGACAAAGCTGCTATATGGTAAAACAATGCAAGATGTGGGGTGGATGCCACTTAAAATCTACAGCCATTAATCTGACTTAAATCAAAATAATCTTTCCTAATAATCTAGTGTTTTAATGGAAAGAAAGACTAGACTATGGATGCCCCCAGTCTTGCAGAGTGTAAAATACAGCCAGTGTTGAGCTTCAAGAGGCACAGCCCATGATGTGCGTTGCTTAGCAACACAGCCTTGTCATCAGCTAACTCCTTTTTACCAGTCACGACTAACACAAACACAGCTCATCATCTCTCTTCAGCCAGCCAATAAAGGCAGAACACTTACAGCTATACTACAACTCTACACTAAAACTCTTGAGGCAGCACATTATGTACAAAAAGATTTTATTATTACTTACATTTCTATCAGTGCTAACTGCTGAAAGAAAGAAATATTTATTATTTTATGTGTATCTGAGTTAAAACAAGTCTTGCCATATCTATTTGTGTAGCCTGTTCATGAAATAAAGCAGAAAAATACGTGCTGTAATCACCTTCATGTAACACAAGACCAGACACTGACAAAGGACACTGAAGGCTGACAGGTAATTTGAAGGTCGAGCTATTGCTACACATTCACGCATTTTAATGTCATTGACTAATGGAGGCTTACAGCAGATGTACCTGGATCCCATCTTGCAAAGACAGAGAATTTAACAATCAATAGCAAGGTTTGGACATTTAACACAAATAGCTGAAAGTGCCGAGCCACTGCTGTAGAACTTCAAGGTTTAGTGACAGACTCTCTGCAAAAACAGTACATTAAGCTCACACAGCCCACTGCCATTTAAGACATTTTATGACAACATCAATACACGTTTAAGGGAGCAGAGCTCCTCCAATCCTTCCCTTTCCACCTCCAGATTCGCAGGCTTAGACACAGCAAGGCCTCCAGACTATCTTTGCACATGCACAGGCTCGTGTGGTTGGGTTTCATAGCAACAAGTGAAGCAGCTCCCTGAAGCCATCTTTTACACTGCTGACCTGCCATAGTATCCAGCACAGACCATAGACAAACTGCAGCATGACCGGTGTGGTCTTGTTATACTGACATACTGTCTAGTTAGATAAATTGAAATTCACCCAAACAAATTTGGAGTTGAAGGCCATGACCACTGTATAAAAATATTATATAAAATGTTATTCTTTACAATTTATGGACAGATCAATAATATAATGACACTGGTTATAGTGATATACAGTAATACACACCAAAAACATGCTCTTACTTAACAGATATCAACAAAATGTGTATAACTGCATCATTAAAACCAGTTTCAAAGGCCAAACATGATGCCTTTAGAATTACAATACACATTCATAGTATGCTCGGATGTATCTTTTAAGAAACCCTGTAACTTTAATACTGAAAAATGTGACAGCAGCAAAACTGTTGAATATCTGAGACAAATATAGATTACTTTAAAATATGTACAATAGACTAAATGTTACCTCATCTTCTGAGCTAACAAAATCACTTACGAGAGAGAAAACTTGTCAAAATGTGTCAAAACAAGGACACCGGAAATATCTATTTTTCATATCCCCATTAATAAATCATGGACATTTAAGATCAGTTAAGATGGTGACACATTGACTGTAACAGTGAAAGCACTGAACATTTCCTGGCCTACTTACTCAATGGTTCATTTATATATCAGCAGATAATATAATTTACAGAGCCAAATTTTTTTATGCCTTTTGTAGATGAATTGCTCCAGAAAGTCAAGTGATCACATGAAGGTAGTTACTATGAAAAACAACTGTCCTGTGACAAATTAAGTTACGGTCTAAAGATTCAGAGACATTACAACATTCAAGAAAAGACCCTAAAGTACTTTTGTGTGTACATCTGCCTTCATCCCATATCAAAGCCTGCACCTTTCTTTATTATTAATGACATGTGATGTTGATTTATGATGATGTATTAGTACTCAAAGATGCAGAAGGGTTCATCATGTGTGCATGACTTTTCATCTATAACCTCAGCAGACTTCCTCCACTCAATTTGTTCATGCAAAACAGTTTAACAGTAAAGCTTTAAGTCACAAACAAAGCAGAGCATTTCCCTGACATGTCATTCTAAGAGGTCTTTATATGGATGTTCACAAAAACAGGCTAGTTTTACAAGATTTGTATGAACTGAGGAAGGTTTGTTTATTATTCCATTATTCTTTCTTACTCTTTTCCAACTGATATTATTTTTAATAATGCTGAATAAGGCATTAACCATATTTGATTCTCAAATTTGGTGAGTTTAATATACAATATTCAGCATAGTTTTTCAGACTAATATGATCAAATCATAACATCTCAACATCTAATAAAACCTGTGTTAAAATGTAAATAAAGCGTGACTTTTAACAGCAGGAAAACACGTGAACATCTGACTGTTCTACTGAAAAGTTTAAGCTTTACCTAGCAAACCTCAACAATGTGCAACTACACACGAAATGAGATTTATATACATCACTACAAACAATACCCACACAGTACACGGATTAACTTTAATAGTCAGCTAAATACCTGCAATCATCAGCAAACTGGTGGACACGTCAAAACAAACAAAAAACTACAGTGCTGGATATCATTAGCAACAGCAAAATGAGTTGTTAGGAATGAAATCAAGGGAGAGTAAAGAATATGACAATGCCGCTGTGCTCACAAAAACAACCCAGCTTATCGGTATAATATCAGTCCTGCACACGACATCACCTTTTTAAGTAAAATTTCTTAAAGATAACTGATTTGACACCATTAGGCCCCGGATAACGGTGTCCAAATGTTAGCAAGCTAGTTTCCTTTGGCAGCATTAGAGGCAACGTTTTAGCTGGATAAACTCACCGGGATATATGTACTTATGTTGTTGGTCATTAACTGAGAGAAAATAAAACTACTCATAAAGCCAACTAACACTGACCATTAATCTTGTCAGGCAAACACGGCCTTTATGTTGTTAACGGTACCAAGCTAGTTAGCAAGTAGCTAACATGCATTAATAATAGCGAACTCAGTGGCTCCAGAGGCTAACTTCAACGGTAGGTTGCTAGCGATAGTTAGCTTTAGCTGCTTAGCGTGGCTATCGTTTTTTGCCGGAACACTATAGTAACTTAAGATAAAGTTGATGGTCATTTCAGATGTCCGACGGAGGTGAAACCACGTCAGCACAACCAGTTTTTGTACATTATCTGCATTTAAAGCACTGCCATCACTGAGTTGAATCCGTGCTCATCTCACCTTGTTGCTGTCATCCTCCTCGCTTGTAACAGTTATGTTTTGCTGCCATTGGCGCTGTCGCAGTTTGGTCAGGGTTGCCAGATAATGAGAAGGAAACAAGTAACCTAAGCTGTGAAAAGACAATGGGGTCAGAAGACGGTAAAAAATTTGACTTAGGTGATCCTTTACCTTTGATCAGAAAGCCATCTTTTTCTTACACTACTTTGAGAAATGCCATCATTAGATATGCATAAAAAAAACTGTTGTTAAAATAACGGACCACTAAGCTTCTCCTGTGGGAGTACTTATAGCAGAATAACATTATGAAAACTTTTATTTTAGAATTTATATTCTGATACAAAGTGAAATTTAAAAGTTGCCCTCAAAAGTATTTCTCCATTTTTATACTATGAAAAATTGTTCATTTGCTCTTTTTGTAACATTAAAATGTGTGTCTTATTTTCAACTTCACATGGTTTTACAAATAACTATTGGACTACTTATATTAAGAAAGTCAACATTTGTTAAAAATGTCATGAGTAAAGCAATCAGGATTTTCTTTGCAAATGTGCGACATAAAATATGTCAAAAGACACATAATTTTTTTTTTCCAAATTTATTGAAGAAATAAGCTGTAAAGCCGTAAAATTAAAGATTACTAAAACCTGGCTTTATTAATAACAAGTAACATATTAATTTAGAATAGTCAACGATGAAAAAATCAAGAAATTATGAATATTCTAAGAACCGAAAATCAAAAGGTCATTTGGAAGGGACGTTATATTGAATTTCTAAATAAAAATCATAAGCAATCTAATAAATATTTCCAAAGCTGTGTTCATTTTTGCTTTAGTCATATAATGCCCAAAGCATTTTCCTGGCTTTAACCACTTGGATGCTGAGGTTACCTGAATGTCTTCCAAGGAACTGAAAAGGAACAATTAAAAACAGAAATATACAAAAATGATGTCTTGTCATGTTTATTTTAGTGTAAGGCAGTGTTCTACTTTGACAAAACAGTAACAGCTTTTCAAAAAGAATCTCCTAATATGGACACAACCATGTGACAGTTAAAAAAAATCCAAAAGAAAAGAAAAAAGAATAAAATACTGTCAGTGTGAAAGATCAGATCTGAATACAGTGTTACAGTGTACAAATAGATAATATAAATACAAATTCTTTGAAATTTGTTCATTATCACACTATAAAAACTACATTTGACATTTTAATCTCTGCCCAATAAAACATTAAGTTCACAAATAAAAGATACAAGGTGAAAATACCAGCTCCTAACTGTTCTAATCAACTAAGGTCAAACTGCCTTTTCAATTCACAAACTTACAATAATGCAGCGAAGTGTGTAAAATTATGCAATCCATAAATGATCAAGCTGCAGTAAAATGGGACAGAGCTACTTTTCCACAGTACGGCCAATATGGCTTGTCAGTACAGATGCACAGAAAAAGTTTCTGATTATGAGATACTAGCAGAGTATTTAATTTTTTCCCCTTTTATTTTCTTGAAAATTAAAATCACTACACATAAAGATGCTTGCCAACAGAAATTTAAATATAATCATTGTCAATCCATTTGTCTAACTCATTTAAAACATATCCTATGCTTAAAGGGATCAAGACACTATTTATGTTCTATAATGAAACATTAAGATAATCAACAATGAAAACTAGTTTTGTGCATGACAAGCATCTTATAGAAGCAAAGAGAAGCTGTAGAAAAAAAGCTAAAAAACTAAGATAACCAACCTTAAAGCATGATTAGTGTACATTGACTTCAGCGGGATTTGGCAAATGAAGCAAGACTTGGCCGGCCTTGTTTGGTTATGCTATGGAAACCAGGCTAATGAACACCAATTAGACAAAACATGGCATTACTATTAAAACCTGGATAGTGAGGCTACATGTGTGTGTGTAAACATTCAAGTAAAATTCAACAGCTTAATGAGATGAACCTACTGGCAATTTCAATGCAAAAAAGAAAAACACACTTCCCCAAAACTGTAACTGACTGACATGAAAACCAATGAACGTGACCTGTATGTAGCAAGTAACTGTTACTGTGCAAATGCAGAACATCCCTTTTGACTTCCCACTAAGCGGGATGGCACAAACTCCACATTTCAAAATGTTTTCTAATTTCAATTCAAGTCCTGTCTATCACAGTGTACATCAACTTCTAAAAGAAATAAGTTGTGCAAGTTGAAAACAAGTAAAGCAGTTACTCCTTCTGATGTAACACAAAGCACTCATTGGCACATATAATTCTTGTTTTAATGCCAGCTGTATGATTGAGAACCTGTCAATTAAGGGTTGCCTCTGGTAGACTGGTACAGGCAGCAGGACTCATCACCTCCCTGGGCATTCCTGTTTCACTGACGTCTGTGTCATCTGTGGACACACCTGTGTCCAGAGGACTTCCAGGAGACATTCCTTCCCTAGCCACGGCTCTGCTTTGAACACACTGATTATAAGACTGCAAATTAGTGGCAGCTTTACAAAACACATCCTTGTCTGTGTCGTTGGATAATGCTTCCTCCCCCATCATTTCAGAGTAAAAAAAAGTGCTGTGAGGTAAACAAGACTCTGCCTGCAAAGGAAGGTGACACTGTCTATTATAAAGCTCAGGACTTGGTGAAATTAATTCACAGGACACATTATCTGACAGATTGGAGCAAAGATGAAGAGCTTTACTGTTTGGAAAGTCACTGCTAGATGGAGCAGGGAATATTTTATGTTTTACTTGAGTTTGGCTGAGAGTCTGTACTTTATCAGTGATTTCCCTTTCTGTTAGGGGCAGGCTCAAAGCCATTTCTGACCTTGTTTGCCATGCCATAATGCTGCTACTGTCTCGAGCCTCTAATGGGGAGACAAGTGCATTCTTTTTATAATATGAAGAGGATTCTCGGTCAGAGTCCTTCTCTGTCTGAAAACAAGAAATGATAGCACCTCTGTTCTCTCTGTATGTGTCAGGCACCTTGACCTCCAGGCTTTCTGTGTCCAAAGACCTACTTCTCCTGTCTAAAGACAAAGGATTAGACATGGACTGACTGACTCTAGTAAGGCCTAGGTGCCGTGGGAGACTCGCTATTGCCCATGTGTTACTAAACAGGTTCTGTTCATACAGATCTAACATTTGATAGTCACATTCAGCAAATGCATCTTTTTGAAGGTAGCTTTCTTCAAATTCCTGATAAGGTGATGAAATGTCCTCCTCTAGATCCATCTGAATCTGCTCGTCATATTCACCCTCGTTGTGCATATCCACTACATCAAATGTGACTATGGTTGGTAAGGCCTCCATATTTGGAGTGAAGGCAGAGTTCGCCTCTAACCCATCCACACTGTTGTGCAAGTTGCTCAACATCTGAGAGTGTTTTGTGTAGTCCACAAGTGCTTGTGAGAAACACACAGCTTGTCCGTCCTCCACATCATTGTTGAAATCTGTAGACTGAGTGTTTATATTTCTGTATGGTAAAGCTACAGGTTTGTTTTCCTCAAGGTCCTGTTCTTTGGGCTCGCAGAATGTTTCAAAATCTGGGTCAGATGCACTTCCAAACGATATGTTGCTGTGTCTTTTCTCACAGTCAGCATTCATGGATTTTTCAGCATAGCAAAGCTTATTTCCCTTTTCATCAAATGCATCGGGTTTGATATTATTCTTGTTTACCGATGCTTGTGGTTTAGAATTCAAATTACTGTTTTTATTCAAGCTTATTTCGTGCACACCAACTGTATCTCGTGCCGGCTCTGGCGATTTACTGCATGTGCTCTGGATTTCAAGAAAACTATGCCCTTTATACAGTTCAGGACTTATTTGTAATCGATTCATTTCAGGAACAAAGGCAGAGTCAGTCACATCTACAGGCTTACTTAAATACTCACACTGCTTGGAACCCGGCAGTTTAGATTTGTTTTCATAGTG
Source organism: Apogon talboti (assembly GCA_037367365.1). Lineage (NCBI taxonomy): Eukaryota > Metazoa > Chordata > Actinopteri > Kurtiformes > Apogonidae > Apogon > Apogon talboti. The sequence continues at coordinate 13,957,962 of JAPQRQ010000007.1, read as the reverse complement.
TGGACTGATAAGACTTTCATCAGGGGCAAAAAGCTCGTACAGCGCATCGCCGCTGTAACTATCTCTGGGTAATCTGTCTGGCCTTAGTCTGTCAGTTTTTTCTTGTCCTTCTTCAGGTCCTGGAGTAGTTGAGTCATAGTAGCCCTCGTCGCTGTTTGGAACAGATTCTTGATGCTCACTTTGAGGAGTTAATACATCAGCAATTGAGGAAGTGTCCATGCCACTGGCTTGCTGTGCACTGTTACTGTTCAGTAAGTCCATATTATGAGAACTTGTCAGCTCAGGGGTCATGTCTGTGTGATCTTGGTTGCAAGTGCAGCAAATATCCTCGGAGGTATTGTTTCCCCAGAAATCCTGAAGACACTCCTCGTCAAAATCTTCAGGAGAGGCCATTTCTTCACCACCGCCCTGATACGTAAGATAACAAGAGGCCCTCTTCCCCCCGTTTCTACTCCTTTCCCCTGAAACTGTGCTCTCTGTGATGCTGTCGTCCTCTTGATCTGCGATAATGTCCCCGCAGCCTGTGAGGGAGTCAAAACTCTTTAATGAGGCAACATCTCCAAAAATCAGGTTCAGCTGCTCAGATGAACCAGGGGGCGTTTCAGACTTCAGTACAGGCTCAGAGGTCATCGCAAGTTTAAGACACGGGTCGCTGTGAACTCTGGATCTCTCTTCCTCGTATTCACTGGAAACTACAGCCATCAAACTCATCTCCTCCATTTGATTATCACATAACTCATCACCAAGCTCAGACTTTGGGCTATCTTGCATCACTGCATTCTTCTCCAACGCCATTGCATCAGCATCAATACATTCAGCACCAATAGAAATATCACATATAACATTTTCAAAGTCAGGCACGTCGGGTTCAGGTCCCAGGCACTCTGTAAAATACTGCTTGATGTTGTCCTGGACAACAGGCACCTCTTTCTTGCACGGAGGAGAGGACATAGCAATCATTTCTGTTTTATCCAGACCAACATTTCTCTGGTTTCTGTGATGCTTAATGCTGTGGAACAGACTCCTCAAACCCCTTCTATGCCGGGTGAGAGTCAGAGACTTCTGGTCAGCAGAGGGGTGACTACATTCATTGTGACAGCTGCTGTGGAGCTCTCCTGCGGCGTGCCTCTGGCTGTGGTACTCAAAATCTCCAGCTGAGGCACAGCCACTTCTCAGATTGTCATCATGACAAGCCTTACTTAGTCCATCGTGTGTTTTGCTTTTGCCGATTCCTTTTTTAGAAGACCACAGATTTTTACTTCTTCCTCCAAAAAAACTTGGTAAAATGCAGATGCTTTTACGAACTCCAAAAAATGTCAAGGCAGTCCTCCGAAACCTCCCAGCTTTCTGGGATTTCACTGTAGCATTTGTGGCATCCGTATGAAGCTCCTCTGTGATTTCATCACACTGGGATGGCTGGTCGGAGACTGAAGCTTCATCCTTAGTGTCACTTGGTGGATCATCTACCTTGCGAGAAGCCATAGCTATCAAAATTTAGAGAAAGATGGATCCAGTGGAAGGCATAATAGCTGAAGGTTTTAAATCAGCTGATAGACTGACTGCAGGGAATTGCACCTCCATCTGTTGAGAGAAATCAAGATTAATCATCAAATAAAATCAACTCAGGTCACTTTAACTAAAAGTAAACGTAGTGATCATTTGCAACCTCATTTGTACAAGATACAGCCATATCTAAGTATCAAGTATATTTATGAAATTCATAGTTACATGTAATAGATGTTGCATATACACTGATGTATATTTACCTAAATAAGTGAACAACTGGAATATAAAACACTGATGATCTGACTTTTATATTGATTTCAAGATGTAAATAGCAGTGTTATGTCTATATGTGTTTGACCTTAACTAGTTGATTCTTCTGATATACTAATTGTGAATGTGTTTCACAATTCAGCAGCCCACTCACTGTTAAATCACTTCAACCATTCTTTAATCATTGACACACTGTAATAATTTGCTGCTGATTTTCAGAATTTTGCTATTTCACCCTGAAAAACACTGCAAGCTCAATTGAACAACATATTGAATGTATTCTAAAATAAAACTATAGTGAACTTTAGGGATTAAGGGGTCTGACACTCTTCTAACCCAGTAATTATTACATTTGCATACAAATATACACACCCAAATATTATACATTCAGCCTGTTAAGTGTATTTATAACACCCAGAAATGCATGTAATAATGTTGCATATATACTGATAGATACGTGTCTACATTGGTGAACAACTGGAATATAAAACACTGATGATCTGACTTGTATATTGACTTTAAGATGTAAATAGCAGTGTTATATCGATATGCGTTTGACCTTAAATTGAAGCAACTCGTCTTATTTTCACAACAAAAGCTATCGTTTAATGTGGTTTTAACACATTTCTAGACTCCGTAGACCAAGTTTGACTCAGTTATTGTCACCTAAAATCAGTGTGGATGCTAGATACAGTCATAGCTAGTTAGCTTAATGAGTCACAAAGTAAACAAACTTACCAAGTGCAGCCCAAATCTTGCAGCAGCTGATGTTGATAACCCAGTCCTGGACACAGAGCTAACAACCTCCTACTGCAGACAAGGTTGAGGTTTATCCACCTTATTTAACTTTTAGTCCCTGCAGTTTTCTGGAAGTCGAGTCTAGCCGCTTTGACCCGATGCGGTTTCATTTGTTTCCAGCAGCCGTTAGCTAGCTGCGGTGCTTTGCTAACTCCGTTACGGAACAGGCGGTGTGTTTCTCAGTTTATGGCTGTAATGGGAGTCTGACAGCTGCTAACGATGGGGAACGTTATTAAACCTCATCGCATCTACACAGGACCGCAAAAGTCCACATGCCACGCCACCCACGGACAGATAGGGCTGTACCTAGCAAAGCCACGCACGGTTATTTCACTCAAGATGTGCACAAAAAGCCACCGTTTAACTGTTTGATGATGACTTCCTCTCCCGACTTCTCAGGTGAATTTTCCCAAATCTCCTTTCGTGGCTTTCCACCGGCGCACACTAGTGACGCAACACGTGTGCTTTTTTTTTTTTTGTTTTGTCCATGATGTTGTGACATAGCACATATATTCTGCATAAAAACAGATACCCAGTTAAATCCTAATTTTCTTATGCTTATAGAGATTAAAAATATGTTTGTCCATGTTTATATCAAAGGATGCATACAGGCAATTGCACATTTTGATCACACAAATTCTAAAATATAATTTATACTCAATCTTTTTTTATTTTATTACGGAAATGTTTTATTCATAAACCTTCCAAATTATAACATTTTTATGAATTCACAATTTATTTCAATTCATTATCCCTAATTAACTCAAAAAAGCAGCACAATCCTTAGTATATTCCAAGAATTCTTTAAAATTGAATAACATTGCATTACATTTAAAACTGATTATACTCCCCTTCAATAATTGTGCCGTCTTTCTTTTTAAATGAATTTTTAAATGACATTCATTTTTTAAAAGAACAGAAAAGGAAATCCATGATTTTGTGACATATAGTACTGTGTGTATTCCGCATAAAAGCACATACCCTGTTAAAAGATGTATGTCCTGGTTTTCTGCAAGGATGCATGCAACATTTTATGAGATAATGATGACGAATGAATTATGCAAAAAGCTCAAAAATGCAGAGGAGTAACAGTCAGAGCAGGGTAACAAAGATAAATAACACAGAGAGGAAAAGCTTTCTGGAGTGGAATTTAACTTGGTTTAAGTCCTGGACGTTACCATTTCTTTAATGCTTCAGTAATAACATCAAGGCAATGCATATTAAACTTTTAAACAATGTATATCCCACCAGCCTATATTTTTCAAAATTTTTGGGTATTGCAAATACATGTACATTTTGTAACCAAGAATCAGATTCACTTCTTCACATATTCTGTTACTGCCCTTGCTCTGTTTCTTTTTGGCCCATCTTACAAATCACATTTCTTCCAATTTAACCAACACCATTGAAATTCCAGATAAGAATCTAATTACACATTTTGATTATACATATTCTAAAATATAATTTATAATAAATCTTTTATTTTATTAATGAAATATTAAGAACCATTTTTTTTAAACCAGAAACTTTAAAATTTTCATGTGAGAGTGCAAAATTGATTTTAATTCATTATCCCTAATAAACTCAACAAAATCCAATCATTCTTAAAAAATGAATGATTGCACCTCCTTTCAATAATTGTACTGTTTTTTATTATATTTTGTGTATTGTCGGTTGCCTGTAATGTTCGATTGTATTGATATGGTTCTTTAATAAAGTTTGTTGGAAAAAAAACCCCCAAAAAAACGTGAGAACTGGGTGGTGCTGTTTAGAAAATGCAGAGGAGTAACAGTATGTGCAGGGTGTTGTTAGTAATGAGATATTCAGCCGTTGGTATGCAGTAGTCATAATGTCCAGAACATTGCTGACTGGACAGGGACTCCTTTTAACAGGAAAATACTGATGTAGCTGAAGCAATCAAAATAAAAGTCTGTGTCAGTATCATTAAGAGCATATATTTTACTAGTGCAATTAAAAGTATAACATGTCAAATCAATGAAAATGATCTAAATTCAATGTTTTCTCTGTTCTTTTGTGCAAAGTGAATGATTCTACAACTTAAAACTTATATGCGACGTCCAACAAGAAGATAAGTGACTTTAAGTCCATGATAAGAATATATTTTATCTTATCTTATGCAAAACCACCATCACATCATGACTTTCAAACTCGTAACAGAATTTAATTCTTTTTCTTGTTGTGTGTTCTGCAGTAAAAATAAAGTTTACTGGAAGAATAACAACTTTATGCTGAAAACAGTTAAGCAATACTTGATGGGTTGTGGAGTCACTTGTGAACTTTTGGACAAATGTTACAGTAAACTGCAGCAGATTAGATCACTGCTAGTTTTGGAAAAGCTGTATCAAGTGTTTTGGGAATATCAGTATGACACATTATTTTACGTCAAAGGGTTTTCTGGAAAATCTGCAAAAAATAAATTAATCTAGAATTTGAGTTTACTTCCTTCAGCAACTTAGACTGTAGTTCACTGTCGTCCATTATGATACATAATAAGAAAGAGAGAGAGACTTGAGATGTTTTATAATTAAAATATTTGTCTGTACAATCACAATTATTTAACACAAATGTACATACATTCAAACAGATGTAATCGCAATAAAAGAAAAAATAGGCCCTGTAAAAAAGTTTAATGCTACAGTAAAAATCACCATAATACACTGAATGATTAGACAGACATTATATTACATATCAAAGGTGTTCATTTAGGTTTTATAGCAAGCGTCTAACTTCCTGCTTATTTTTTTAACTTTTATAGTAATACTGTTTTTCAAAGTGCTTTTAAATTAAATGTGGTCCGTTGTTCTTGTTGTGAGTTCATGTTGGTCTTCATATTTCTCCATGGGCTTTCCCCTTTATGTTTTCGATTGCCGAACATCTGTCCACTCCATTTTGGTGTTCTGCAGCGCCTGAGTCTTCTTCTCATCCACCTGCACATAATCCACTCTGTGCTCATCAGACAGAAAGGGTTTCTGCTGGACACAAGTAGAAGGACGAGGAGACTTGAATTAACACGGTTCACGGTTCATCTTATTTAAAGCGTTCAATAAAGCACTTCCTAAAAAACATACAAAGCTTTTTTACACTTAGAGAGAGTACGTATGGCATGAGAGGCTTTGGAAATTTTGGACTACCTAAGGTTCGAGCCACCAGGAAGAGCTTTTGTCTGTCTGTATGTGGGGTGAAACTGTGGAACAGTCTGGATCTGCATCACACGCAATGCCAAAATATCCACTGCTTCAAATCAAGTTACAAATGTATGGTGTGGTCACACTACATGGGGGTTGGGACTTATTGTTAAATATTGGGTTAATACTTCCTTTTTTTCTTACCATTATTGGTATGTATTTGTTGTTTGCCATGTTGGTGTGTGTCACTTCCATTACCATTGTTGGTATGTATTTGCTATTGAGCTGAGTTGTATTGTAAGTTGCTGACTACCACCAAATGGTTGCTGAGTTTGTTGGACATCAGTTTTCTGTTATTTACACATTAGGACTCCATACAGATTTAATTTATTAGTAAGGAAGCATGGGTTATGTGTTCTGTAATATAGATGAGAGGAGGGAGTGGGATTATATAAGTTTTCTTCTTCCCACTCCTTTTTGAGCAATACTTAATTTGTTATTACTAATGTGCATGGAAATTTCCATAATGTATTGATCACTTTATTTATCAACTTGTGTGTGCTGAACAGTGTGCTATTGGTTCCTTGTACGTAAAAAAGATTTTTCTTTTCTTCTGCTCGAAACAAACAATAAACAAACAAACAAAAACAAACACAATTAACTGTTCATTTTTAACGCCGTAGCTATATCTTCAAGCTATCACATCTAACAAGGTTTCTCATTGGTTTGTGTTCTATTACCAGCCTACTGGATAAAATGCAGTTTTTTTCCCTGTGAATGAGCTCTAATTTGGTCATTTAAATTTCATGCAAGATGTCATGGCTGTATTCCTTCAGAGACAATGGAGTTAATTCTAGATAATGACTGTGACGACACACTCCTGCTGAGTGTGGGCTGAGCCGGGGGATCAATATATGTAATTACATCTGCTCTTTCCAAACCTATGGTGTCGTTAATTATTATTTACAATCGTTTCATCCTTTATTGATCCAAATATACCTTCAGCACAGGCGATGGGGATGCAGAGTTGAAATCTAGTGACAAGTAGTCGAGGTTGGATCTCCTCACCAGCGGTTGACCTGCTCCATCAAAGCTGAGAAAGAGCGACTGTCTCGACTCCTGTCAGGGAAAGAAATAGAAGAAGACTCGTGTACTTTAGTGCACAGCGAAAAGTCAAACCTGTCTGTTAAACAATTTGTGATTTTTTTCTTTTTATCCTTTTGTCTCCAAGAATACACTTCTGGTGTATGTCAGCATCTTCTACAGAAAATCATTTCATAAACACATGACTAATTTCCAGTTAAAGGCTTATAAAACAGTTCCTGAAAGTCCAAATACAGTTCTCATACATACATTCACTTTAATAATTTGCTGAATTGCACAGGAATTTACAACGCAGCACTTTCACATTTAGTTTTTTATTGTGTTAAATACAAAGTAAAAGTATAAGCTATATGTGTAGTTTTTTGTAATGTAGTTGGAGTCTCTGAAAACTTTAATTAAATACAGAAAGTAGCACTAGTGGATGAAATGACTTAATTGCCCCACATTTCTGAAAAAATACACAAAATGTTCTTTCTCTGAAAAAAGGCAATTATATTACTTCATGCAATAAATTATATTGTAACTCCAGAAACTTCAAAAATATACTTTCAGTAAATTAAAATATTACAATTGCAGTGTCTTCATCTCTTCCGATGTCTCCATTCCCAAGTCTTTTTTCCAGAAGCAGACGATTCACTGAAAAGCTGAAATTATACAAGATAATAGACAATCAGCTACAAAAGGAATAGCTACTTAAGTACCAAGACATTCTCAGTGAGCTGTGAAAAATAAGTCTGTATTAACCCTTAAATATATAAACAGCCACCAGAGACCAAAAGAATCAACTGATCTAAAGTGTTTAGAATTTTTGAACTCTAATCCTATCAGTACATCGTCATCAGATATAATATGATATGATTCTCCAATAAAACCCATGTATGACAAATGGCAGTGGTTGTAGACAACTGGTTTTATCTTCATATAGTGAAGTATTTTACATAAAATGTCACTTTTTTCCTCAGTTTTCTTTGTTTTGATATAATAACCTTTGAATTTACTGAGCTTTTATGAACATCTACATGATCAGTGACTTCAATATAAGGAAATACCTGATTGTCACTGAAAAATGCAAAAAGCAGTTTATTTGAATAAATGATGATAAATTACTAATGGAAGGTTAAATGCAGACAATAATTCATTTGAAGTCGCCACAACATAGTTCTAGGTCTTTAAGGGTTAAAATTAATGTTATGATGTAAACAATGTAATGTTATTTGTCTATATCATACGCATTTGTGTGGAAAGGACATATGTTACTGTGATCAAACACACAAAAACACCAGGGGTTACGTTTACATCTGAATTTATAAGATAAGAACAAATCTTTGGACAATCCTGTTTATGATCCTACACATGTAAATGAAAGAAAAACTATTTTTTTTTCTCACCATGAGTCAGTCATTGTTCTGCTCAAAGGAAAGTGAGTGGGACATTCTGTGATTGTGGAGAGGCCACTCAAGTCAAGAGGTGGAGGTCGAGCTGTGAACCAAGAAAGGATAGAGTTATTAACGTGCAAAGGCATTGGCAGTTCATTTGCAAACATCTGTGAGTTAGTCATGTTTGTTATGTTCATATATTCACATTCATTTATTAATATTGTTAATGCAGTGATTCTAATGACCTCTAATGACTTTGATCAGTTATAAAGCAGTGTTTCAAAGCCTGCATGTTGTGTTTAAAGGTCAACAACTCATTGAGAAACACCCTAACACATGTAAATGTTCCAATAAATCCCACAGACAGTGAAGATGATTAATCAGCCCGGGTATGAGTCTTGTCCTCACCTCTCCTCAACCGAGGCTTGAGATGTCGGTGAATTGGAGGTGGTGCAACCTCTTCGAGCTGAGACATCAGCGAGCTGAGACTGGTGGACGACTCAGCGGTGGTGCTGAGGAAACCGCACGTCCTGGGGCTCATGGGGATGTAACCATCACATTCACTAGTGGTAACAGGCAGCGATGGGGAGGCCATGGGAACATATGAGTCATCCTGGTAGCTCTGAACTCTCGTGGTATTTAAGCAGGGCTGCGGAGAGACAGCGCATCATTAGATCTGACAAAGTGGTAAAAGTCACTATAGGCTTAGAGCATCTTTGAAAAGTTAATAGATTTATTTCTTTTACAATGAGACCATCATCTCTGTGAAAATCTACTCAGTATTGCTTTAACTGCTGCCACCAGTGTCTTTCATGATGTTACCACTTGGGGTCAGTAAAGAAATCTGACATAACAGTAGCTCTGCAGACCTTTAGAAATAACATTAACAACATGATTTTCTTACCAAATTAACACTTTGCCTCCTGATTCTCATCGATCTGCTTTCAATATCTCCTAAAACACACAAACACACGTGGTTTTTGTTATAATTGTTCATGTTCTAATTGTTTTGTATATTTAGGCATATTTATTTATTCATTTATTTATTTATTCCTTATACTTGCATGGACCAACTGTAACCACAGAGTTTCCTCTGGGATTAATAAAGTATTCTGAATCTGAATACTAACTGAAGTGTTGTGTTACCACTTTCACCCTCTTATAAACAACACCCCATAAGTTTAGTTTGGTCCAGTTTTGTCATCTTTTGCTCTGTGTTAATTGTGCGAGTGTTTGTTGACACTTTGCATTCCTTTGAATACAAAAGAAATGTTGCTGATAGTGTGAAATATGTCATTAAAAAAGGCTTATGTGCTTACAGAAGAACGTGGCCAGTCGGTGGAAACGAATGTAAATATACACAAAGTGAAATAAATGCACTGAAAGACATGAGCAATAATGTGCTTTTCTTGTGAGGGTGTACCTAATCTGAAATGGTCCAAGCTTGACAAAGAGGTTCTTCTGGGAATGAAGGCTGTGTGGTTTGAGAAGTGCCTTGTACTCATTGCCCTCGGCCTGTGAGCCCCGTCATCACTGAGCTGATCTGGCAGATGGTTAGGCTTAGGTGGCAGCGGAGGAGGCGTTTGTCTGTCAACCGTCGCCTCAAACGACGCAGATGAATAAGGTTTGTCAAACTGGAAGACACTTGTGGCACAGTGACGTGGCAGAGGAGAAGAAGAGGAGGACGGTAAAGCCACGGAGATGCAGGGAGCGCTGAACGGAGGGTGAGCCAACCTCCCATGGCTGAAAAGACACGGGCTGGGGCTGGCGTATGAAATGGCGGACGGAGAGGAATCTGTGCAAAGAGGTGAAGGCACAATGTCCTTGATAGCGTCTTCTGATGACATCTGCTCCAGAGAGTTCTCAGAGTTGGAAAAGCTGTCATGTCTACAAGATATGGAAAAAAATGAAAACACCGCACTGAGCGCAAACCACTGTCATGGTTTCATCTGGTGCACGGCGTCTCACAGGTCATACATACCTACTGATGGTTACACTCCCTGTCTCACACTGTGACAGGAAGAGGTAGTCTGGCGGATAAGTGGATTCTAGTTGGCTGGATACAGACACTCTGTCAGAGCTGTCAGGTGAGGGCTGAAGAGAGGTCGGGGTCTGAGGAAAGCCATCTTCTGAACCCTCTGTTAACAACAAACACAAAGGCAGAGAGCATATATGTAAGGGAATGATAAGGAAACTACAGTCTGCATAACCTACAAGCAAACATGCAAACATATTTCTCCCAGAGCAGAGGAAGGAAACCTGTGATTAACTTTTGAAACACTAATCCTATCAATACATATGAATAATTTGGGTGGAATTCATCTTCTCATGGTCATCAGATATGACCCATGTGGAAGTTCAGATGCTCCGTCGTGAACATGGAAACACCACCATCTTCTGCAACATTAATTCACCAAAAAATACATGTAGTTTGATAAATGACAGTGGTTGTAGACAACTGTTTTTGTCTTTAGATAATGAAATATTTTACATAAAATGTCACTTTTCTTCTTCAGTTTTCTTTGTTTTGATATAATAACCTTTGAGTTTACTCTGAGCTTTTATGAACATCTATATGATCAGTGAATTAAATTTATGAAAATACTTGATTTTCACTGAAAAATGCAAAAATGCAGACTGCAGTTTATTTGAATAAATGATGATAAATTACTAAGAAAAGGTTAAATGTGACAATAATTCTGCTGAAATCACCACAACAATAGCTCTCGGTCTTTAAGGGGTAAAAACAATCTTATGATGTAAACAATGGAATGTTATTTGTTTATATCATATATATTTGTATAGAAAGGACATGTTTTAATCAAACACATAAACACCAGGAGCTAATTTTATATCTGAATATATAAGGTAAGAACAAATCTTTAATACACTTCACCATCATGTTTATGATCCTACACACAGAATTTTGTAATGAAGAGACTTTTTCAGCCACATTTGGCTCCTGGACCCTTTTCGAGTGCCTCCATGTGGCTTTGTCTAAGATCATATGGAAATGAATAACACATTATTTTACACATTTTGCTATTATTATTGCAACTGTAAAGTCATTCTGATTTTATACAGTAGTACAGTAGACTGCATTTATTTTATAATACTGAAGGTATTCATCTGTTTACTTAAGCCTTCACAGATCAGTCAGTTTTTGCTGCACAACACAATAATGACAAATGTTTTCTTTAATGTATTTCTGTAAATGCACCGACTTTAAAGCAAATTCAACAGAGAGAATATAAAAAACATTTGTCATATTTATATTAGTCTCAGTTTAATCAGATTGTTTCAAGGTAGACTTGTCCTTTGTAAATATAACAGATATCAATGCATTTTTGTGGACGTCACAACTATTTCTGTGGCAACTTCCAAATGAATATCTCTGTACATGTAATCTTTTCTTAATGATTTAACAGTTTATTCTTGACATATTCTGTACCAAGTAATCCTACAGAGCTTCTTAAACATTCACCACTTTAATGTAAAACATATAAGGATATCTTTTGAATCCAGACAGTTTTTTTTATTTATATTTCTGTCCTCAAATGACTCTTTAATAGCAAAGGTTGCTGACCCATGTCCTAGAATATGACACAAACTATAAATGCATCTGCCACCACATTTACACATAGTGGAAGAGTCCTTATTATAGACACGTGTGTGAAGTGTCTGCCTGTTCCCTCTTCTGTTTACATTTTCTCAAATCTTTTAGTCAGGTTTTCCTCTGTTCAGAAATGTCTTTCATTCCATTTCATTCAAGGCCACTGAGTCAAGGCCGTCCCTGCGCAACCACGTAAGGAAAAAAAAACTCAAAAGTCTTTTCGTGTTCTCATAAAACATTTGCTGCTCCTAACAGGCATTTGTGCTCTCCTGTGGGTGCAGGAAAAAAAAAAAACCTTTTATATTCATTTGCAAACATTATGAGGTGCAATGCACACAACTCTGGAGATCCAGGCGAGATGAATCTACCGCTGTCCTACTTCCTTCTGCATGAAATATGCTATGAATAAAGCAAAATGTATAAATGGTTTAATTTAGGTAAAACAGCAACACCATTTCATTCAACAGGATTCAGCCAGCAGTGTCATTTTAGATTATAACAATAAAAATAAAGTTTCAATTGATGTGAAATAATTATTTTTCTATTTGATTTAAGATACTCAGGCATCGGCAGCAGAAGAGTAGAATAAATGTTGACTCCACATTATAGATACATAATGATGGAGACTAATTAAAGACAATAAATACAAGATTTTATGACATATAATCATGACATACATAATTATGTTAAAGCTTAATCACAGAGGCATTAAAAACTAATTATTTATCTGTGAATTTTAACTTGAGTTAAACTATCTACCTTCCAGCTGATATCCCCTCTAAAATACCTGACACAGAAAGTTAAACTAAATGTTTTGTACTGTTAGAATTAAAAACTGTGATATAAACTTTAGCTTAAGTAGCTATTTTTAACACTGTTGTTGTTGATGTAAATGGATGGGAAATGATTTGCATTACGTGGTGAAAACCACAATGTGATGTGTGTGTGTGTGGGTTTAACAGCTTTTGACCTGTTTGACTGACCCAAAAGAACCAGAGCTCTGCGCAGAAAAACACCACATCAAAACATCTGCACATGTTCAACTCATCCATAGATATTTTGTGAATTTTCATCAACCTGTCTGTGTTTTTACATCAGCAGTTCCGCCACTACATATATACATTTTTATGTTGATTTTAATATGTATGTTTACAGTTAATTTTTCACCCATAAAGACCCAGAGCAAATTTTCTGGCATTTCCCAAATGAATTTTTCTCTGTTTCTAACCTTTCTTAAGTGATTTATCACCATTTATTGTAATATTGTGCTCTGTATTTTGCATTTTTAAGTGAAAATCAGGTATTTTCCTGTATTTAATTCACAGATTATGTAGATGTTCATAAAACCTCAAATTAAAGTTGCAGGTTATTAAACAAAAACAGGGAAAACTGAAGAAAAGTGACTTTTTTAGTAAAATATACTATTAACTGAACATAAACCAAGTGTGTCCATCCACTGTCATTGATCCAACTCCATGGGCTTTACTGGCGAATTAATGTTGTAGAAGATGACGGTGTTTCCGCGGTAACTACGGAGCCTCTGAACATCCAAATGGGTCATATCTGATGACCATGAAAAGACGACAAACTGCATTTTACGCCAATTATTTAAATATATTAATAGGATTAATGGATCAACAGTTATTCCACTTTTTATATCAGTAAATGATATTAGTTGCCAGTGGATGTTTGGGTCTTTATGGGTTAAAATAATTACCTAAGTCATTTTTTTTTTCAGATTTTTCAGGAAAAACAAGAAATGGAGTATTTGATGATTTAGGCAAAAAAAGGAGTCACTTTTGTCCAAAAACTTATTCAAGGAAGATGATGATACGTGAGAATTTGTGCTAGAAATATGTATATATCAGTGCATCATTGTCACACAACTTCTTGAATATACCGTGTGTAGATTTGGTTGATTAAGTTTCTCATTAATTGTAGATAATCCCTGAGAGAGATAGGGATCAGAAATGTTTAATCTAAAAGCAGATTTCCAGTAAACATGTTTTTAACCTCAGTGGTCTCTGGTGTTTTTTTACTTAAACTGTCTATATACTGACAAACAGTGCGTTTTCTTATGGCTCTGACCTCCTTTTATAGTTCGTTTCACAGATCACCACTTCCTGCGTGTGGTCAGATGACAGAGTGTCCTGAAGCTGTAGGGTGACTTTTACAAAGACGATGCTCTTTCTGATGTTAAATTCAGTGGTGTTTTCAAGTCACGGCCCGTTTTAGACCGAGGAACATTTGAGTTACTAACTACCTGCATCCTCCAGGGTCCCAAACTGGCAGATCTGACTGATGCTGCTGATCCAGCCGTTCATCTCCTCCTCTGTTTTGGCCACCAGGTAAAAGATGCGAGACGACGTCTTCACCACAAACAGGTGCTTTCCATGAAAGTCTCGCTTTATCCTGAGTTGGCCGTTCAGCATTTCCACCTCACACTCTTTCAGGTCGATGGTGCGGATGGGCTTTTTGGAGTTTTTACTTTGATAATATTCCAGCACATCCGGATTACCGCTCATGCGACCTCTTCTGAGCACAAACCAGCGTTTTCTCCAGGCCTGCAGGAGAAAGCAACACAAGGTTTAGACCTGGTTGTGACTTTAAACTTATTCTGCAGAGTCCTGGTTGATTCCAGTCTCCCTTTACTCCACCAGTGACTCTGCATTAGTCATGACCAGACATGGGAATTAGACCACAGCTCCTTCTCACAGGAGTTAACTTAGCAACTTTAAACTTCTTTTTTTCTTTTCATATGGTCACTAAGCGGAACCTTCACACATATTTCCCAGAAGTACAAAGAAGAGGAAGTTCACTGTATTTAACAGAAAATGTCGAATACAACGAAAGAGGTATTTATACAGTATGTGGTGAGAGCTGCATATTCAGAACTGATAACCTTATACATATTTTTAGCTTCAGAGAGAAACCAGAGTCGGAGAAGTCATCACTGCATCAGAGGTGCCATCTCCATTTCATGCACCACACTTCAACATTAAAAATATTTAAAGAGGAGTCGTCATGTTGAAAGCAGAGCGGCTGATGTCTTTTCACACTGGGGTTTGTGGCTTGTCTGGGTGGAGCCTCGATGTAGTTTCAGCTCCTGATATTTTTCTGTGGTGTGAAAACTTTAAACATCAGCCTTTTTTTTCCGCTTGTGGGTGCAGGTTTGTTCCTGCACAAGGCAGTTGGTAATTTATGTTTTCTTACCAGGAAATGGTTCGACATTTCCACGTTACTGCTAATAACAATGACAAGTTTAGGAGGAAACCGTAACTAGACAGATGACAGTCTGATCCAGGTCAGATCTGAGGCTTAGGCCCCGAACACAGGCTGTTTCCAACCTCCAGGATCAACCAACGCAAGTTATTTGTGGATCTAAAAAGCGAATCAATAGGTTTCATTTCATTTTTTCCACAGAAAAAGCAAAAGCAAATGAATGCAGAGTAATTTAAAAGGTTTACTTTTATGTGTTAAAAGGTCATCTTCTCCTCAAACGAAGTCAAAAAAACGCAAACTAGAACATACTAGCTCAACATCCACTGTCAACTACAACCCACTGGTCAAAAGATGAAGATAAATCAATTCATCAGCAGTTCAGTCATCGTGTGAACTATGTATTGAGCTTGTGGTGACATTTGATCGCAATCCACTGTAGAAAAAACCTGCAATTTTGAGATTTTTTTCTTCTAGAAGCAAGATTAAAAGTGATGCTGAAAAATACAGAGTGAATCTATTTGTAATATATTCCTTGTCTATGTGGAGTGGACATTTTTTGCTTTTGAACAGAATACTTTATTTGACTAAAGTCAAACATGTTTACATATATTCATATTATATTCAATAGTATATTTATTAAAATGACTGTTTTATCAGAGGCTTACCCCTGTACACTTCTACTGAACCTATGTAAGAGATGGATAAACCTTGGTGAGTTTGTGTGAATATTAGCTCTGGTTTCAGACTAAAAAGACAATCACAGAAACCTTTTAGATATTACCAAATATTCATTTATTCTATATTTAATTTGTTGATCTGTAACCATAATCTGTTTGTAACCTTCCACACTGTTTATATTAGAAAAGGTTTTGTGTACTGAAGTACTCCATCGAATTTACAAAACACAAACAAGTAAAATACATACTACTGTCATTACAATTCTACTATTACTACTAATGCTAATACTACCACTACTAATACCAGTATAACTACCACTACTAGTACTAGTACCATTACTAATACTACTGCAACTATCACTACTACTACTACTACTACTAATACAACTACTACTATTACTACTACCTACTGCTACTACCACTACTACTACTAGAGAAGGAGAAGAAGAAAAGGAGGTGTTTGTCCAGGTTTTCTTCAGTTTTTGTAGTAGTAGTAGTACTACTACTACTGTTACTACTACCACCACTACTACTACTACTACTACCACTACTACTACTACCACTACTACTGCTACTACTACTACTACCACTACCACTACTACTAATACTACTACTAGTAGTAGTAATAATAATAATAATAATAATAATAATAATAATAATAATAATAATTATTATTATTATATTTAACAAGGAATTAGACATTATACTACTGATGCTACTGATAGAAGGATAAATGAGTGAAATGCACATGTTGTGAATGAGTGAAAACTGTTGCGTGAACATTAAACATGGCACAATGATGATGGAAAATGAAAGAAGGGAAGTCCTACGTCAATGTGGATTTTGTTGAAGTTTTGTTTCTAAAAAAAGGCATCACATAAATATTACTGACAAGTCTCTGAAACCCTATAGCCCCCATTATTACAGCTTCCAATTAAATTTTTCCCTGAAAGATTTTAATACTGTTTTAAGATGTTTATAGAGTTTGTGCACATTTCCTTGGATAAAACCAGATCGTTTCTATGTTCATATTGGAATGTGTCCACCTGATGATTTGACTGAGGCAGACAGATAGTGTACCTGCCCTTACTACTATCTGAAAAACATATTTACTTTGTTCCTGGGCCTGAGCTGGATTTGCATAGTACACTAAAATAAGTTTCTATTTCCCGCCCCGAAACACCCCAACCCCCTCAACACACACACACACACCCACACACACACACACACACACACACACACACACATCATACACACCTCCACCCACCCTTTCCCTGCAGTAGTGTTGACAAGTGGCCCTCCTCCTGCATTGGTACAGAGGAAGTGCAAACAGCCATCACAAAGCTGGACTATTTCTGCTTGTCGCTGAAGTGTCTGACTGCCGCTGACATTACTTCCCATGTTTCACAACACACACGCTCATCTCACAAACAAACGGCAGCAGAGTGAGTGTCCAGCCCGACATTATCACATGACCCCAACAACCACACAACAGTCAGGGCTGTACGCTGTTTATCTGAGCTGCTTTACATAAACCCGTGTTATCCTCATGTCTGAAGTAAACATACTGTTTGTGTAAAATCATCATGACGTGACACATCATTGTTTACAACTATTAACAAGCTCCGCAAACCAAAATGTAAGGTAAAGGGTTTTGTAAATGGGGAAGAAGCAGTACAGGGGGGGGTTCATTATAGCTCAATTCAACAAAAACAGTGTGATTTTTACATGAGTACTTAACATCATAACACAAACACACACATATGGATGCACAAAAACACAGAGTCACCAGCAGGCATTCCTACAGCTATTAAAAAATGCACAATCAGAGGATGTAAACAAGTGTCCCATGTGTACATCTACTCACAAATCTCTTTAGTTTCTTCTCTGGAGGGGATTTAATGAGCCAGCCGGTGCAGACCACATCCCCAGCACTCATCTTGACTGCAGAGCGTGTCGTCCTCACTGCTGCTGCTGCTGCTGCTGTTGCTGCTGCTGCTGCTGTGAAACTGAGAGCAGTGTGAAGCATATCCTGTGTTCTGGTATTCAGCCCAGCCACTCCAAAAGGAGGAAGTCAAGAAATTGATCACACTGACAGAGAGAGAGAGAGAGAGGGAGACAGAGAGAGAAGGAGAGAGAGTAAATGTGTGTGTTTTCTCAAGGGCACCATGAAAGTAATGGAGCTGTTGTCCTGTGGAAGGGTTAAAGCAGGAAAATATTTCAGATAATGAGTCTTGGCAGGTTTTTAAGAGGTGCAATCTTTCAACTACAATCACAGTTTCACATTAGTAGAGTGGCAGATTTGTTCAGTCTTAAATGTAATGTTTTAGATGAACATTACTAATTGCATAGCTGGTTCCATTTTGCTGCTGTTATGCTGTTGTTTTTGTTTTCCAGCATTGTCTCTTAACTCTACAGAAACCAGAAGTGGCTTCTGCCACAGATAACTGATTAGAAAAGAAAATGACTTGCCTTATGTGCTGATGCTTGGAGATAAACTAATGCAGGCTTCTTTCCATGTACTCTTGCTTGCACACTTGCCAGGCCTAGTAACAGCAGCACAGTAACAACAGCAGTAGGAGTAGAAATAAAATACAGATACAGATGAATTTTATCATAATAGTCAATAATAGTTGTGTTGTGGTGTAGGAGTAATAGTTGGAGCAGTAAAATACTGCAAAATCAGGCACTAATATTATAATGTCATAACTTTTACCAAATTTGAGACATATACTCTCACCTAAAACACATGTACAGCAATAAACCTTTGTCTCTCCAATAAAAACAAATGGATATCCTTATAATCAGTCATTTGTCATTAGAGTTTAGTGTTTTTCTCTTTAAAGGATGTACACACGGACATTTACTGCCATAAAATAATCAACTTCTCATCAAGAATTACAGTTACATTTTTCATCAGATAAACTGCAGAAAACAGCATTATCAGTCTGCAGTTGCTGCTCGAGTTCCTCCTGAATCCATCAGAGGGCGACATATTTGACCTAGATTTGTCTATCATAA
Organism: Apogon talboti; assembly: GCA_037367365.1. NCBI lineage: Eukaryota > Metazoa > Chordata > Actinopteri > Kurtiformes > Apogonidae > Apogon > Apogon talboti. The sequence goes on along the minus strand of JAPQRQ010000007.1, from coordinate 13,939,229 downwards.
GATAGACTGTAATTTCATATTCATAAATCATGACTCAGTATGAAATAGCCTATTTGTGTGCATATAGCTACACGTTGACTGCCGTTATAAACCCTCGGGTTAGATGCATCCATGCTCTCATTCCAACATAGATTAATCGAAAATAATAAATCAAATTATTTATATCTAGTTTTACTTACCAGATTGTGATGGCCTTATAGCTACTATTTTCCTCATTTTATACACATGACTTTGAAAACAAAACCGTCCGTTTTTACAGACGATTAATCCTCTGTTTCTAATTGTATGTTGAAAATGACATGAGTATAATGTAACGTAAGAAGCTCTAGAGGGCAGCAGTACGTTATGACTGTGTTTATTCTGCAGGAATGCCACAAAGAAGATTCTGCTTTACGGCTGTGTTCAGAGAGTATATAAAAAAAGATGTACATATAGCAACTACTTTATGTAACATCACTTATAACTCCCCTAAAATGAGAATAAATGAACTTCTTTCAGTATAATATATATAAAAATATATTATGAAATAAGTAAAAAAAAATTAAAAACAGAAAAAATAAATAAAAAAATGCCCCCGAGTGTTTTAAGATTCAGCTGGGATCATATTTCACACGTTTAACATCGACGCCATCTTTGTTTTGGTACGTCATCTTGCTTCCTTAGCCTTATTGACCAGTCTCTCCTCTGATAGAATATCTGGCATTACCCATGACTCCCCACAAATGTATGACCTGTCTCTGGCCTTGGCGTGTAGCGTGTGTCGGTACAGCTAGTACACTGTGTGCTGCTGGCGGTTGTACCACATTTAACGTTAATCGGTTAGTGTTCCCGTCCGACAAGCCGGCTAGTTAGCTGAAGACCGTTACAGCGGAACTGAGCCACAATGCTGAAGTGTAGAACAGCATGGAAAAAGCTTGCACCTCTTGCTAGATCTTCATCAACTGTGTGCCGACAGAATGTGAGAAGAGCAGGTAAGTGACTAGTTAAAGTAACTTGCTGTCTTCGTGGTGGTTTGCCTCGTTCCCATCAGACATTGCCTGCATAATTCCACTCATTGTCCTGTTATGACAGACGAATGTGGCTCCCTTAAAGTGTTTTGACCTTAGCTTTTTCAAAGCTAACTTGGCTAATTAGCAAAGGCTACAATAAGCATGAATGACATTTCTATAACTGTCTGAAGTCGCATGTTGCACTTGAAGAATTGCAGCTGGAGTTTCAAGTTGAATCTTCTGTCACTAATATTTCCACTTGTTGGCAGTCTGTTACAGGTGTTTTGACTTGTCACATTTCTTTTGTCCATCTTTATCTCTATCATAGTGGTATAATAGTTTTCTTAATGCATCACATCAATTGTCTGCTTTTTAGATGGTTCGCATGTAACAGCCCTGTGGGGAGTTATTAGTGGAAAGTAGTTCATGTGATCACTCTTAAAAGATTCAACTCTGCACACTGTGTGTGTGTGTGTGTGTGTGG
>JAPQRQ010000007.1:13899574-13931232 GCA_037367365.1 Apogon talboti | reverse complement strand
AGTTTTATAGATTCAAGTAGTAATTTGACAGTACTTTATTTTGATTCCATTTATTATTGGTATCATAGTGTAGACCTTATTTGACCTGTAGATTTTTTGTTTTTAAGGCTATGCTTGGCTGCATAAACATAATTCAATCTCCTCTAGGTTGTCCACATGGATGTGAGAGGAAACAAAGTAAAACTGGATGATGACACAGAGATTGCTTATGATAAGTGTTTGATTGCTACAGGTAAGTGACTTTTTAAGATATATTTAACACATGCTCCATAAGACATTCAAAAGAAGTTAACTTAAAACTGTGTTCTTCAGGGGGAGTGCCAAGGAATCTGCAGGTCATTGAAAGAGCGGGAGAGGAGGTGATGAGCAAGACAACTTTGTTCCGCAAGGTCAGTAAACGGCCACTAGGGGGCGGTAGCTTCTTAACAGTTGTGACTGTGCAGTAGTGGTGTCAATGATATATGATAATATACACTACCAGTCCAAAGTTTGGACACACCTTCTCATTTAAATGAGATGAGATGGACCGCAGATGGCCAACAAGTGCTCAGCATCACTAGGAACTCCTTCAAGACTGTTGGAAAACATTTCAGGTGACTACCTCATGAAGCTCATTGAGAGAATGCCAAGAATGTGCAAAGCAGTAATCAAAGCAAAGGGTGGCTATTTTGAAGAATCTAAAATATAAAACATGTTTTGAGTTATGTCACACTTTTTTTTTTTTAAACTACATAATTCTGTATGTGTTCATTCATAGTTTTGATGCCTTCAGCGAGAATCTACAATGTAAATAGTCCTGAAAATAAAGGAAAACCAGGTGTGTCCTAACTTTCGACTGGTAGTGTACATAACATTTCCATTAGAAATTCATCTGAAGCTGATGCTAAATCACAACCAATAACTGTAGCTTGCTTTTTTTTTTTTAACTAGTATCAAATATTGATTATTGAAATTAATTTTGTGTTTCATTTCCAGATCGAAGACTTTAAATTATTGGACAAGGTCTCCAGAGACGTCAAATCCATTACAATCATCGGTGGCGGCTTCCTGGGCAGCGAGCTGGCCTGCGCCCTCGGCAGGAGATGTAAGTAAACTGAACAAATGTTGAAAGGACAAAGAGACAGTCATTTCAATCTCCTGTAGAATTAATTTGCAACACTTCTTCTTCTTATGTTTTCCATTTTCAGCAGCTGAGTCTGATCTGGAGGTGATACAGATGTTCCCTGAGAAGGGCAACATGGGGAAAGTGCTGCCGGAGTATCTGAGCAACTGGACAACAGAAAAAGTCAAGAAAGGTTGATGTCTGTTCTCTGGTTTCTCTGCTCTCATGGTGCCAGTTTGATGCTCAAAGATAAGACCTTTTATTACCTTTTCTCTCTAGAGGGTGTAAAGATCATCTCAGAAGCTTTGGTCAAGTCTGTGACTGCCAAAGACGATAAGTTAGAAATTCTCTTGAAGGATGGACGATTGGTAGGTCCACATAACTGGGCAAACTTAAAGTCATTTTGAGAAATTAACAGACTTGTTACTCATTCCAACGTACCCCCACCTCCACCTCCACAGGTTAAAACTGATCACATTGTTGCAGCTGTTGGCTTGGAGCCCAACGTTGACCTTGCCAAGTCAGCAGGTCTGGAAGTGGACTCGGACTTTGGTGGCTATAGGGTCAACGCAGAGCTGCAGGCCAGGTCCAATATCTGGGTGGTAAGTTAATGTTCACATGATGCAGCTGATCTTATTAACATTTATACTCAGCAAGTAAAACCTCAGTAACTTTTAACTCAGAATAATATTAATAAGACCTTTTAAAAAGTCTACAATCATTGCTCTAAATTGTAGCCCTCATATTACATATGATTTTTTTGTTTGTTTGTTTATTTATTTATTGGGTTATAAAGTACATTTTACTTTTACATAAGATGCAGAGTGTTTTTGTGAAAAATTTGTATCTATCCTGCTGTAACAAAGACAGATGTAAAGTTGCTAAAGCATTACAGTATGGAAAGTAGCTGCAGAGTTAACCAGTATAGTATTCAGGTTCAGTGAGTGTAGTGGATTCAACGACACTGAACAGAGGTGCACTGGGTAAAACGTGCAAAATGATAGACGGCACATTTAAAACCTTATTTGCTTTTTTTTTTTTTAAATTAATATTAATTCTAGCTGAATACATGTGTCAAAATGATCATTAATCTGTATTTCTGTCCTTAATAACAAAAACCATACTGAAATCAAAATTGCAAATGGCAAAATTGTCCACAATAATTGCAATACGACTTTTTCATCCAGTTACACAGCCCTCATGTCTCAAACTTAAAGGCTCGTATGTGCTGGTGTTTGATGAATGTCTAAATAAAATAGGGGGGAAAGTATTTAGACATGAAAAAGGGTCTTAAATTGTATTCATAATGATCTTAAAGTCTGAAATGTAACTGCTGAAACCCATTTGACATCACTGCTACACACACTACATACCTTTCCCGTCTTAGGCCGGAGATGCTGCTTGTTTCTACGACATCAGACTGGGTCGCAGGCGAGTGGAACACCACGACCACGCCGTTGTGAGCGGCAGATTAGCAGGAGAGAACATGACCGGAGCCAGCAAACCTTACTGGCATCAGTCTATGTTCTGGTGAGTATTGGACTGCTTCCTGTTTCCTGCCAGTGGCTGCCATGTTAGCCTATAAAGGACAAAGAGAAGAACTGTTGAAAGCGAGAACCAGGTTGAATTGTCGATCGCTTAAGTTCCCTTGCACGTAATTTATTCAATAAAAGGCCCCTGAGCGCGTAGATGTACTAGTATTTAATCTTTTTACAGGTCAGAACATGCATGAAAGAGCTGAAGTCTTAAATCCCATTATGTCCTCATTTTTGTAAGCTTTTAGATGTCCATTACTTTGAAATAGGAGACTCTTGTATTTGTCCGGCAGGCAGACAACCCACATTTTTAAGCCAATTTTAACTGCATGTTTTAGCAGCTGGTGAAATACGACACATTGCTGACAACATGCGTTCACTACATTCCCCCTCACAAAAAAAGCAGCAGACTCAATACTCAAATTATCAGCGCTTGCACACCAACTGATATAATTAGACAATATGTTAACTTTCTAAAAACGCCAAAGCAAATTGACCCCTGTGGAGATTTTACTCTGATGCCCGTTTATATACTTGAAAACACAGCAGTGATTTCAGGAATTTTAAAGCAGTCACATTGGAAAGGGCCGCCCCCCCCCCCCACCTGTCTCAAAGCAATACTTCCTAATGAGCTGTAAGTCTGCAGACTCTGCGAGCAGAAAAATCAGTGTAATCTGTCTAGGTTAGCATTTTCTGTCTGGTTGACTGTGACATTACTTCAGGTCATCTGCTTGATACCCACTGGGCGGCAGTGGTGGGATGTCTCTAAATTTTACAGCTAAATTTTAACAAGTGCCCTCTCTGCCTTGTTTGTTTTTTTTATATGTGTGTGTGTGTGTCCCAGTGGGTAACAGTGTGAGGTACACAAACATATACACAGTGTCGGTGTTTTGACAGTAAAGCTTTCACATCTTGGAGCTACTGAACCTCCCGCTGGAGGGAGAGGAGCCTTAGCAAAACAGTTGCAATAAAAATGTGCAATAGTTTGTAATTCCTGCTCAGAAAATGTAGTTGGTACACTGGAAATGTGGCTGTGTGTAGTGTTCCACTGTTAATATGCAATGATGTAGTTGCAGAAATAGAATATTAACTATTAATAGGTTGTATTTATTCAGAGTATGTTATTCTTAAATTTCATTGTATCTTGTCATAGAGGTTTGTTGACATTTTTAATCAATAGACAGAATGTAAATTGCTGAGAGATGTGAATCAAATTATTCCCCAAACATGTTTCCCAAACTCATATGGCGTCTCACAGGAGTGACCTGGGACCTGATGTAGGCTACGAGGCCATCGGGATTGTGGACAGCAGTCTACCAACAGTGGGAGTGTTCGCTAAAGCCACGGCTAAGGACACGCCTAAAGCAGCCACAGAGAAGTCAGGTAGGACCGCCCCTGATCGGCGTAACGGTCCTAGCTGTGCGTTTGAGGACTGAGGATTGAGCCCTTTTATTGTTAAACCTTCTGCAGGAACTGGAATCCGCTCAGAGAGTGAGACGGAGGATACCGCTGTCAGCCCCGTGGCCTCCTCCACCACACCCGCTCCCTCCGTGGTGGGGCAGAAGGACGACTACGGCAAAGGAGTCATCTTCTACCTGAGAGACAAAGTGGTAGTGGGCATTATTCTGTGGAACGTGTTCAACCGAATGCCCATCGCGAGAAAGGTTAGCCTCTGCCGCTTTTAGATCCAAAATCAACTCCAACGTTCAACAGACAGGTGTTGGTGTCCACTGTTCAGAGTCAGTCTAGATAACTCCACTATCCTGCAGTTTTCCTTAATGTTGTCAGCTTATGGTTAACTTATAACTCAGATTGTAGCCAAAACTGACACACAACCACAATAAAGGAATGCACAGTTCTATCGCCAAACATCACTTTTGATGAGTTTTTACTGATGACAATAGATGGTTACCACCATGTGTGTTAGAAATTACAGTATATATTTATTTGATAGTAATTTGTTTTCTTTCAAAGATAGTGTGGTCAAAGCATTAGTCTTTAATCAGGTCATATATATATTTTTATAGCAAGATACACTTCTATGTTTCACTACCACAAGAGGGAATGAATAGAAAACTAATGTCTACATTGACAGCGGGGCAAAATGTTATTTTCAACATGCATATCAGTTTCAGCCCAGGATCTCTCAATGAACGTCAATGAACTTTTTTATTTTATTTTATTTATTTATTTATTTTACAGTACAGTTTTTGTGTCATCAGCTGAACTAAAAATCACTTTTGAATTGTCTAAACAAGGTCAGGTTTCCAAGTTTGTTCGCTACATAAACTGCCTCAGTTTGACAGATCAGAGCTCTAACTGAAGTCGCCCAATGTATTTTTACAGGCTGATATAGTAACAGTTTTGTGGAACAGGGAAAATGTTGCAGCCAGTTAAGTACTCAACATCCCTACCCCTGTCCTAAAAATGTTGACACTGAAAAGGTATTATACATGTCTGAAATGAATCTTTCACCAAGGAGAATCTGGATAGCTGTTGAACTGAACATCTCTGTTGGCCATTAAACTCATAAGTGATTAATAAATTATGCTGGAAATGAACATCAAACTAAGCATGAAAAATCTAGGTGGAGTGATATTTTTTTTTTATCATTTACATTTTTTTCATTAGAGTCAGAAATCTAATCTTAGCCACAGAACAATATGGCTGCAACTTCTGCTGATACCCATAGTTAAAATGTCAAATATGTCAAAACACAGGTGTAAGACAGGTACACTGAATCACTGTAGTATACTGTTGTTACAGACACAGTTACTGGTCTTGAAAACATGCTAAGTGTAGCATCCCACTTTGTTCCTTTACTTATGAAGAGCTGCATGGACACTACGTTACGAACGAGTACAGATTGGGGCTAGCTCGTTAGCATGCTAACTTCACTCGACGCCTATAAAACATACTGTGTTTCATGTATTAGCACAAACTTAATTTCATTCTGTTATTAATCACAGTTAATCTGAAGCATTTAAACTATATAATAAAAGACTATCATTAAAGGGTCAATTTGTAATATTTAGAGTTAACACAAAGCTTGTTTTTTTTTAATCTGGTTTTTTTTTTTTTTGTAGATAATCAAGGATGGAGAGGAGCATGCTGATCTGAACGAAGTGGCCAAGCTGTTCAACATCCACGAGGATTAAAACGGAAGCTGACGTTCACTTCAGGAACCGACTTTCACTTCACATGAAGGCTGAACTTTTCCAGTCGATGCCACAGACGTGGCTGTTCATACAAATACAATAGGAGGATCAATGTAAATTATGTCATGTTGCTGAAATATTTTCCTATCTGAAATTTTTATTCACCACAAAGATTTTGTTGCTGCTTGTTTTTTTTCTGTTTTTTTTCTCCCCCCCATCAGGTTTTCATTTGTCTGCTTCCAACCAAACATTCTGCTCATGTTTTTTAAGATCCTAGTCAAAGTGTGTCTGCTTTTCCCCACCAGGCTGGTAATGTTGAGCATGGGTTACTGTTTTCATCTGTGTGATTCAAGCAGCTTGACGTGAAAAAGCTGCAATAAAAGCTATTTTTAAATTGGAGTGATTCCATATTTTCATTCGTGCTTCACACCTAGTAACAGTGATGACAGTTATGTTTACTTCTTTTTTAACCCATAAAGATCCAGCGCTACTTTTATGGAAGTTCCCAAATGAATTTTTCTCTAGATTTAATCTAAGTTAACTTAAGTGATTTATCACCCTTTATTATAATATTATCCTCTGTGTTTTGCATTTTTTTTCAGTGAGAATCATGTATTTTCCTGTATTCAATTCACTGATCATTTAAATGTTCATAAAAGCTCAGATTAAAGTTGAGGATTATATCAGAAACAGAAAACTGTTAAAAAAAAAGTGGCTTTTAGCAAAAATATCAGTAACTGAACATAAAACCAAATGTCTCCATCCACTGTCATTGATCCAACTCCATCAGTTTTACTGGTGAATCAATATTGTGGAAATTGATGGTATTTCCACGGTAACTACGGAGCCTCTGAACATCCAAATGGGTCATATCTGATGAACATGAAAAGACGACAAACTGCATTCTACACCAATTATTTACATGTATTGATAGGATTAGTGGCTCAGAAGTTATTAAGTATTTTAGATCAGTAGATGCTTTTGGTTGCCAGTGGCTGTTTGGGTCTTTAAGGGTTAAACACAATCAATTGGAGAAAAAGTATGTTGTGGAACTAATCACACAACTTATCGTTTTGTATCCACACCAATACAGTTAAGGAAAAAGTCAGTCCACACTACTTGTGTTTTACCAAATACACATAATACGTCCAAACACCGGAGCACACAAGAATGCATAACAATTTTTTTTTTCCAATTTTTGTGTTCTTTCTTTTCCTGAGCAAAGAGGCAAAGGAATTTCCCTCAGGTGATAAATAAATTGCCAATTCTATGGATCAGTTGATATTGGATACAGATGCTGAGGCTTTAGTCTGACAGGAGGTTGTCACGTTAAGTTACAAACTCAAAGTTGCTTCTATAGTGTATAGATTTTTTTCCACAAACACTGGTAGACATGTCTTCAAAGTATGTCTGTAGACCCTGATCTACTGCTGTAATGTACTGACTTAAAAGGATTAAAAAATAACTCTGGCATTGTAATTGCAAGGACAAACCATATGTAAAGAAGCCTGTGTATCTGCCATTGTATTATATCTATCACACAAAGCAACAATGCATGTGAATTAATGTGAGTTTGAGGATGTTCACTTCGGGAGTCATTTAAAAAGTGTGTTTTTAGTGACATAAAATGGCAATTTATAGGTGGTTGAGAAGCCAAAATGTGAAGATAAATGTTGGTTTTGCACAGTATGTGTATTGGTGTGGATTGGATGTTAAAGGCATTAACCTCCTAGGACCCACTGTCCACGTATGAGGATAAGAAATTCACAGCTTTATACAAAAAAAAAAAGAAACAACTGTCCACCGCAAATGACATTCTATAAAAATTTTTAAGAATGCATCTGAAAAAACTGTTGCATCATGATGTTTCCAATATAAGCAATTATTTAATTAAAAAAAGCCAAAACTCATAAACCTGTGGGGCTCCTGGGTCTTAGGAGGTTAAAGGTACACTTTATGACCCAAATATATTTGGATCAGTCTAAAAAAAAATACAAGCAGTGGTTAAATAGACTAAACTTATAATCAGTAAATAAAAAAACTGCTGCAGAAAAAAAAAAAATCTAATCATATGGGTTGTGACATTATTATTATTATTATTATTATTATTATCATTAGCGAATAGAGTTTAATGTGTTATATGTAACTTTCTTTGATCACTTAAAGAACATGAATGATCTGAATTGGCTTAAAGCTTCAGGAGGTGAAACCGGGGGAAAAAAAACACACCAGAATCTAATAATGCACACAGTTCTGTGCAGCTCTCTCCTATGGGTCCAGGGCCAAAGAATAAATGTCATGGAAAAGTGAAGCTACTTTTCCGAGTTTCTGTGTGGAGGTGTGTAGTAGAGCAGTCATGTCCTGGTCAGAGCTGACGGAGACTGATCAGTGATTGGTGATTACAGCTGTCAGTCATGTATTTACCCCCTCTACCTGTCTGTAAAAGCCTGTGATGATCTGAAACCGACATCATAGACTGAGGAGTAGGAGTACTTGAATCACAATATGCTGAAAGGTAATTAACAAAGTTTTACACAGATGCTAAAAAAAAAACAAAAAAAAACTACCCAGCACTGCAGCTTTAAAGCTGAGGTTCAGTGTTTCAGAAATCACTGGAAGCAGCAGTTAATTAATCTACTGAAGAACCAAAACAACAGCCGCTCCATGGACCTTGCAGTGAATTTGTTTTTTCATCTGCTGTTGTTAAAGCCACAAATGAGCTTTGAACAGCAACTTGAAGTGTTGTTTGATATCACTCATACACGGTGTATGAACTGAAGTGACTGGGCCTGTTAATTAAATGATTTGATGTTGAAGATCTCCCATTAGTTTGAAGCTTCCACTGTTAATCATTAGGACAGATGGGGTTGGATGAAGGGCACCTGACATGTACATTTTACACTTTGTGGAAGTGCAGTCTAATTAAGTAGACCCAGTGTGAGTCCACACAAAACAACATTAAAATGAAGCATGGCCTACTTTTCTTGTCCGGAGGTAAAAATGCTCAAGCATGCAGAAACATGTTTTTTTTTTTTTTGTGAGCTTCTTGTTATTAAGAGTGCATTCATGGTTTATATTTTCACACATTTCTGATCTTATTTGACACTGGAGTCTCCAGAGCGCGCTCAGAAGTGTGAGGCAAACACGTGCCATAACCTCCCATCTCTATCTTTGACATTAATTTTACATGAGTAAATGGCTGAACTGCCTCCCCCTCTGCATGGAGGAATAAACACGAGTTCCCACATTTATGTCTCAATTTTTCTGGCAGTTTGAAAATGAAATAATTAGACCAGAAACACTGGACATCTCAGATAAATAACCTCTGGATGTACAGTGACACAAAAAATGTGCAAGTAAAATTATTGGAACTAAAGGGATTCATTCTTTTTCTTTTTTCTTAAACAGCAATAACCTTGTGTCAGTGCTTTTTTTAAAACCTTAAATTGCATTTATAATGTGAATAAATATAATGAAATAAATGGAAACAGTTTGGGCTTAATATAATGCATTATAATTAAATACACAAAGGATATTTTTTGACATATTGAATGTCATTTGCTGGTGATGCTGGCTGTTTGATACACTTCTCAAAAGCTTGTTTTTTACTGCAATATGAAAAACAAAACTTCACTTTTAAAGGATTTAATGTAGAGATATTAACCTTCCTCTTATCTGTTGAAAAGAGTTATTAAAGTCCACTAAAATTTTATGTTGATAAATAACATAGAATCCTGCATGAGTGTTCAACAGTATTTTGCAGGGTTAAATCAATAAAAGTAGAAAATATTTGGATTTTTACACCAGCAATGTCTCTAAAATGAGTGAATAGATCATTACTTGCAAATACTATCTGTTCTGAAGCCTGATTTTACCACTAATCTGACGTTCTCATGATGAACAGTGAGACCATACTACCGTAGCAGCGTGGCGCTGTCTCTTTAAATATTCTTGCAGTAATTCCTGAAGCATGCATATGGCCATAAAAAAGAGATAAAGCTTGAAGTCATCCACACAAACACAAGCAGGAAAAAAAAACTTCCCTGGATTTTGAATTATACAGCAGCTTCCTGTATTTTACACCTGCACAGAGGGAGGGAAGCTAAGCTGAGTTCAGAAGACAAAGCCTGACTGGAACAGCAACAAGAAGTTCCCTGCAGCTCCACATTCTAACTTCATTTTGTGTGTTTTTTTCCTTCTTCATTGGTCTAACTCTGTGGTTTGTACCAGCTAAGAATGTTGTTGCACATTATTTGTGCTGCGTGGGCTTCATCTGTCATTTTTCTGCAAGGAAGGTAAGAGGAAATTGGAAAACATTTTAACTTATTTATGAGAAAATATGAGTGTGTTGGCTTGGTTTAGAGACACATTAATGCATCTATGTGTCATACTGATGAAATGATTGATAGTAGAATCATATGAGCGGTTTGCTTCTGTGGCGTAGAGGCATTTTATCCTTGAGTTTATGGAGTCATGCATTAAATATATTTTGGTGGAAAATGTAAGCTTCAATTAACAGCAATAGAAAGTTCATGAATTATTTTGCAAAAAGTGTTAATGCTATTTATCACAAAAGCTGTGAATGACATTATTTCACAAACAAACTGCATTTGAAGTAGCTCTAGTAGGTGCATTTGAAGACTTTTAAATCATTTTAATATTACTTATGAAATATTATATTAAAAACTCTACATGACGGCAGAGTAAGGAAATATTATTGAGTAAATGTTACATTCTGGTTAATACTGCACATCATTTTAACAAATTAATAGAAATATTTATGATATTAGAAGCAATGCATTGTCTCCCTTTGTGGGTTCCTTTACAGTATCACATCAGTGTGTTTTTTGTTGCTTTTTTTTTTTTAAAAAAAAGAACAGGAGTTGATTTAATCATCAGTGCATCCTGTTCTCCGGCAGGTCTGTGTCTTGTAAAGAGATGAAGCTCCCCAGCAGGGCACCCAAAGCCCCCTCCCCGTCAGACTTTCTGGACAAACTGATGGGACGAACATCTGGCTATGACGCTCGCATCAGACCAAACTTCAAAGGTAACATGGCGTGCAGCGGTGGCACAGCCTCTGTCAGAACAGGTGTGGAGAGAGTGCGCTGCTCGATTTGCATAACAATTTGCACAGCCAAGTAGCACAAATCACTCGCAGATGGGTCAGAAGTGAGAGAAGCTGCGGGCTGTAACGTTTTCCACACAGGAGCCTTGTTTTTTTTTTTTGTCATGGGCTGTTACTGTTTTGATGCTGACCCACCGCCTTGGGTTAACATATTTGTACACAGACTTCTTTCAGATCCGTTTTCGTCAGAAATGTGCAGTAACCCTTGTACGTCACCCCACAGGCCTGTTTGAGTTCACTCTTGATCTCTTCTTGTGAGTGAATCTAGCAGATTCTTCTTGACATACTTCCCCCTCAGCCTCTGGGGTCGCATTTCATATATTTTTCATTCTTGCTCCACATCCCCGTCAGTGCATGCTGGGTAATCCCGACTGATTATCTATAAATACACTAATGTAACTAAAGGAGAATCAATAAATTATTGCCTCTTAGGAAATGAGTCCCTGAAATATTTAAAGTTTCGTTGGACGACAGATGGACCGCGCTAATGGGAACGTACTGGAAATGACAACACAATTTCATGCTGGTTATCTCGAATAAGTCTATCTATCAGGACAGAACATGGCACATTATGAAGAGAGCAAGCAGATGTTATTTTGCAGGCGTACTCAGCTCATTACTGTTTCCATTCCTCACGTGGTCTCCTCAGAAAACACCATCAGGGCTGCTGAAATAAAGCCAGTTTGTCTTTAATTTATTGTGATAATCTGCTTCTGTCAGGTCCTCCTGTAAACGTCACCTGTAACATCTTCATCAACAGCTTTGGATCCATCACTGAAACTACTATGGTAAGAATATTCAGTCATTATCATCCGCTTCTTTCACACTAGTGCTTCAAGGAGGATGATTGGAAATAAAATGGTGGTTTTAAACAGTATTTTACAATTTTTTTCCTACTTTTTACTTAATATACATTCAATAGTTGTTATTTTTACAGTAGTTTGGGTCAAAGACTGAAAACTGAGCAAAGTATAGACTTTTGAGCAGAGATACTAACTTTGCAGCCCAGTGTTATTCAGCTCCGTCCGGTTTTCTTCTGTTTGCATTTCTGTTACTCCTCCCTCTGTATTTATTTGTGGTCCAGCTGGAACAAGACTCCCAGCTCCTGAACACACTTCCATCACATTATGAAGATGTTGTATGAGTGTAAACACTATCTTGTACATTGCATAATGTGAGTGAACATTTTCTCATTAAGGTGGAAAAATACTTCTGTGTCTGTCAAGTAAAGGGCCATGTTTTATTTATGAGGACAGAGGAGAGGATTTTTGCTTTTTTTTTTTTTTTTTTCCAAGTTTAGTGTTGGGAAGACTCATGTATTTCATAAAATACCTCTAAGGGACACTCATCAAATTTTAATTGATGAAACTGTAAGTGAAGTTTGCTGTCATTTGAGTTGTGAGCACTCAGAGCTGTTTGTCAGTATTCATGGTGGGTTTTTCTTTTTTTTTTTTTTTTTTTCACATTTTCAGTGTGTGGGCAGAGTGCCATTCACCCACTGACAGATGATGCAGGTTCATTTGTTTCTGCTCTTTTTTTCTGTTCACTTCCTCTCAGTCCTGTCATTTGGTTTGACTTTTAAATGACACAATTATAATTCTGTAACTTTCAGTCTCCACAGTGCAAAGTCAGTTAAATTGGTGATTGAGTGTTTGAGTCACATCTCTGACTCTTACTGACCTGAAACCGTGAAAGTGTGTGCCCGTTAAGTGTGGCTTTGAGGAATGTTAGCTCACATTGAATGCATTTCAAGAGAAATTAAGTTATAGCGATATCACACTTGTGCTTAAAGGCATAAAATGAAGAATTCAACGGAATTAATGCATATATAACATGACAACATATGCATTTAGGTCAAAGCTGTCGTCATATAAATGTTACAAGTCATCACTTGCAGTTTAATTCCTATTACAGGCTCAGTCTGTGTGAATCGCTGAAATATCATGATGACAATAATAGGAATATTACATCTCAGTGATTTATTATCATAGTTTAATTCTAATTATTGCTTAATTCTATCCTTTAGGATTATCGTCTCAATGTATTTCTGAGGCAGCAGTGGAACGACCCACGCCTGGCTTATAAAGAGTACCCAGATGACTCTCTGGACCTGGACCCCTCCATGCTGGACTCCATTTGGAAGCCTGACCTGTTTTTTGCAAACGAAAAGGGGGCAAACTTTCACGAGGTCACCACAGATAACAAACTGCTGCGGATATTTCAGAATGGAAACGTCCTCTATAGCATCAGGTGATAAGCGATAGTAAAATATGTAGATCTGTACTGAATAATGCATAAGGATGTTTCTCAGTTCAGACATTATAAATGTAGATGCCATGGCCTGACTCCATATTTGTTTCACTTCAATTCAGTTCAGTTGTAATTGTATTGTCCAGTTACACACAGTGCGCGAAATTTTGTTCAACAATAACTGCAGGGTAAAGCGAAATCAGGTCAGTAATATGGCACTAAGGCATGGATGAACTGTAGCGTAATGGTAAGAAGTTATAATTAGAAAACAAAAATGAGAGGAAATTGTTTAAAGCTATATTTATAGTTCTGTTCAGCATTGAGCAAGTGTACTTCTGCTTAATGAACGCTTTAACCTTTAACCTTAGGGTACTGATCAGAAACGACGGCTTGACCACTGGGGTTGGTTAATAATTAGGTCATGAGGATCTCATTTTTTTTAGTTTTAAAAAGAGGTTCCATTTTCTTTTAAAGTACAGATATTTAGTAGCATATTGGCCATTTTTAGTCATTACAAAGCACTTATTAATGGCTGAATCTGCATGACTATAGTACACAACTAGGCAATAACACTTCTGCCTCAATAAGCTCCTACTGAGACCATCAGAGAATGTAGACCTGCCCCCTTAGATCATATCCAACACACTGAACAATCCCACTGTATTGTGAAAACATGCAAAGAATCATACATGTATGATATACATCAGTTCCTTGAGGATGTTTTTATCATTGATTTGTTTTGAAGTTACATGATGTGGAATGGATTGGACTTCAGTGTCAGTACAGTGCAGTTTTATTAGACCAAATATAAATGTTAGATCAAAGTGTAGTAAGCTTGAATATCAAATCTGAAGTTAAACTAATCTTAGAAACACCCTGTAAATAAAATTAAATTAAAATATGCTCAGTTCTGGGTCATCCTCCTGTTAATAAATATTGTCATGTAGCATGTTTTTATGATTTTTCTCAGAGCAAAAGTTACCTTCGTTTCTGAGAAAATTACAAAGAAAAGTCAAAAAGTGTCCCATCTCCAAAAGGTGAAGAATTTTTTTTAAACAAAAAATCATAAATCCAGATTAACAGCTCCTATAAACCAAAGTGGTAGTATTTAGTGTGAACTACCTTTGCATTTAACATGTCTTTAACCCCTTTGTTCAGACAATATGAGATTTATTGCATTCATTTTCTGATATTTTACACCAGGTTTGGACAGACGTTTCTAGCTGTTTGTGCTGCTTCTTGTCATGGGGTCAAGGGTCACACTAAATAGTGACTTTAACCTTTAGAACTCATTTAGTTCAGTTTTTCATGTGTCTTTTAAGGCTGTGCACATATTCCTGTATTTTGTTGTTGTATGTGAAGAACAGAGAATGAGAAATAAATATGTATGCACATACATTCCAACCTTGAAAAAAAACCTACAAACTAGAGCTAACCCTTATACATTTACACAGTACTGTACATACAGACAGACATACTTACAACAATACCTTCATGAGGCCAGAGCTGCTTATTGAGTGAAGAATGCGTAACTATTTTTAATTTAGAGTAACTCTTTTTTTTAAAAATATGAGTAGATTTGCATTTATGTATTTTATGGGAAACTCAATATTCTTCTTAAGGTCCTTAGGCTGTAATTAATGTACAACAACTTCCATATTTACAGGTAAAGTAATCATTAAGATGCTACTGAGGGAACCTGTCAGTTAATACCTGTAGCTGAATAAGGCCTTAATAAGTGTTTTATAATGATAAATGGTACTATAGCGCCAATATAATACTAATATGTATGCTAATGAGCATCTACTTCATGTTGATTAAGTGAAGCTTAATGTAATAATCCTTCATAAGCAGTGGTGACAGTAGACCGGATGCTCCAGGGTGTCCTTACTGGAATAAATTTAACTTGTATAAGCCGTGATAGGCAGCATGACTCAGCAACTGTCAAAAAAAAAGTGTGTCAGCTGCAGAAACATAGACATCAGTGAAGCCTCTAATGGTGGTCCTTTTTTTATCTTTCTCTCCCTCTTATGGCTTCTGAAGATGAAAGTATTCCCCCATTTTTACGGATGGTGGTGCTGTGCTCCCGGGCGATTCCACATCAAGCCCACCATAAAGGCTGACATATTGTCTGTCATCACTCGTCTGTCAGTCTTTTGTGTGGTTTGCGTTTGGAGTAGTGGAATAGAGAGATGGGAAGGAGGACAGGTGCCAGAAAGGTCAGAGCGGTTTGATGTAACCTTTAATCTTGGGTCGGCGTACAAAAAGGCTGTGAGTGACATACCGGGAGATGGCTGGTGCTATGGGATTTACAGGTGTGGGCTTCTACACGGGCAGTAAAAGGAGAGACTGTGGCAGTGGACGCTTTTCATGTTATAAAACACTGCAACCAGCAGCGTTCCCTCTACTCTCTGTTTGATCCATTTTTCCCAATGTGCATCATTAAGAGTTTATTTACATACATAGCTTTCCATATGAAATGAAATGAATGCTATGTATCTTCATCTTCATCTTTTTTAGGTTAACACTTACCCTGTCCTGTCCTATGGACCTGAAAAACTTCCCCATGGACAGCCAGACATGTACCATGCAACTGGAAAGCTGTGAGTTGATCCCACAAAACAAACAGCTGGATGACATTACATACATCAGCTTTATTATTGACTGAGTTATGTGAAAGTTTAGTAATTTTATTCAATGTTTCTGTTTGAATTTGAATTTTAGTTTAGGTTTAGGGAGTTTTACAAGTGAAAAACATATTTAGTGATTAAGTTTAAATTAGTTTTTCAGGTATTTTAAGGAAATATTTCTGTAGCACACAAAAGAAATATTCCTGTAGTCCTGTCTGTAGCACTTTGAGATTCTGTTGAATGAAAAATGCTTTGTAAATGCAATTTATTATTATTATTATTATTATTATTATCATTAGACTTTATGTGAAAAGGGTAGGATAAAAGAATGTGTGCAAAAATCATTGTACAAAGCCATTTTATTATTTTATATAATGAACCGTTATCTGTGACTGACCCACAGCAGAGCTCAGTAATTAACATTATGAACTTAATCAAAACACAAAGATGATTTTACCTGCAGCGCTGTTTCATTTTAGTTCGTTTTATTTTATTTCGCTGCTGTATTTTATATGAAACTGGAGGAGGGTCATCTCTAAATCAGAGGATAAAACCTGCCTTTTACTGTGTTACTAGGTAAACTAACTATTATATCTCTAGCCTCTGTCATCTGTTATTCTAGTAACTACAGCATAAAACTGACTGGTTGAATTCTTCTGAATATTCCCAGGGTGAGCACTATTTAGGTGACATAGACATGGAATGAACCACAACATCATTCAACTTGAGACACCTCACTCATTAAAAACCTTTTAGGATACACTGTTGCCCATAAAGTTGGAATAATTTTGTTTTCAGACACATTCCTGTTTTTATTCCTATTTATACATATCAGAAATACTGAGTCCCAGTTACACTTTATCAAGAATAAATCACATTGTCACAATCATTTCATGAGAAGACGTAAAATATTTAATTCCAACTTTATGGCTAATAGTGTATTTTACAAACTGTTATGAAAGAAACATGTACCTGCCTTACATAAACCTCTGTAGATGGTGTGAGATATGGGAAACACTGTATTTGTCCATTTTTTGTTTTCTTTACCTCTCTTTCATTCTTTTTCACAATCTTTTTTATGTTGCTTTATGTATTTTTAGTGCATTTTGTATAAAATTGTGTAACTGTTAGTAGCTGCCATTTTTTAATCAGGACACTTTACTTCTTCATCAGGACATAAAATAAAATAAAATAAAATAAAATAAAATAAAAGTTGGCTTGTTTGTTGTACTTTTTATTTATTTTACTTTTATTTCAGTTGACAAAACCTACTGAGGCACCACTCGTTTCAGTCTGCCTGTTTTTTCCTCTGTTTTCCAGTCGGATACACCATGAATGATCTGATTTTCGAGTGGCTGGACGTCGGTGCTGTTCAGGTGGCCGATGATCTGACGCTTCCTCAGTTCGTACTGAAGGAGGACAAAGGCCTGGGCTACTGCACCAAGCACTACAACACAGGTACACGACATACGACCACCTGCCATCGTCAAAGCTCCACCAACACTGCCAATCCACTTCTAATAAGACTGTCAGTTTGTACCTGTATCTCCTCCCATCTCAGGTAAATTCACCTGCATTGAAGTCAAATTCTACCTGGAGCGGCAGATGGGTTACTACCTGATCCAGATGTACATTCCGAGCCTGCTCACGGTCATCCTGTCCTGGGTTTCATTCTGGATCAACATGGATGCGGCTCCGGCCAGAGTGGGTTTGGGCATCACCACAGTGCTCACCATGACGACACAGAGCTCCGGCTCCAGGGCGTCTCTGCCAAAGGTTTGTGAACTTTACAGAAGAAAATGTCACTGAGGCGTTTTTTATTAGAACTTCTGGGATGATTTCATGAAACAAAGGTCACTGGATTGATTTGTACAATGAACAGTTATGATTCTAAATGTTCCTTTACAAAAGCTAAACTTTGAAATATATAAAGCCATGACAGAAAACTATTTGTTACCTTAAGTTTCGACAGTAAAGTTATCACTAAGTATGCAAAATATCCTTCAGAGTGCTTTATCGTTATATAGAGGATAATGTTTCTAATGATTATTAAGATGTAACAAAAGATTTAATGCTGTAATCAGTAAAACTGGGGCAAATACAAGCAATTATATTTACTATTGCACAATTTGAATTAAAACACAGCTCATATTTTATAAGCTGATCATGTGTTTCTAATCAAAATGTTAATCTGCAGTATAATATACGCTAGTTACTGTATAAAAGGGTGGAGAAGAAATTAATGAATTCTTTAAAGTGTAAAACAACTAATGCTGCTGAACACTGTGCCTCCAAAATGCACTTAAGTTTCTTAAATAGTTGATTACTGAGAGACAACAAAGTGATCATAAAGAGATTAAACCATAAAGACCCAGTGATAATTTTCTGTCAGTTCCAAAATTATTTTTTTCTCTGTTTAACCTTTTTTATGTGATTTATCACCATTTATTATAATACTGTCCTCTATATTTTGTGTTTTTTCAATATAAACCAGGTATTTTTCCTACATTAAAATTACTGATCATGTAGGTGTTCATTAAAGCTCAGATTAGAGTTGAGGGTTATTACATCAGAAACACAAAATTTAAGAAAAAGTGATTTTTCAGCAAAATATATCATTAACTGAACATAAAACAAGTGTGTCCATCCACTGTCATTGATCCAGCTCCATGGGTTTTTACTGGTGAATCAATGTTGTAGAAGATGACGGTGGTTGCTCGTTCACTACGGAGCCTCTGAACGTCCAAATGGGTCATATCTGACGACCATGAAAAGACGACAAAATGCATTTCACAACAATTATTTACATGTATTGATAGGATTAATGGATCAACAGTTACTAAACATTTACAGTAGATGATTTTGGTGGATGGTGGATGTCTGGGTCTTTAAGGGTTAATCCTGTGATAGCCTTAGATACACGTCATTAATGGAAAATCATTGGAAAGTTTACAGTGTCCGCCTGACACGAGCTCTACTGAATGACTTTACACTTCATGATTCCATTGTTCCTCAGGTGTCCTATGTCAAAGCTATAGACATCTGGATGGCTGTGTGTCTCCTCTTCGTGTTTGCTGCACTACTGGAGTACGCTGCCGTTAATTTTGTTTCACGCCAGCACAAGGAGTTCTTCAGACTGAGGAAGAAGCTCAAAGAGCAACAGAGGCAGAGAGCTGTGAGTGCAACCCACCCACTCAGCCCCTTGGGCGACTGTCACCTGCTATTCCCTGCATCCAGCTCTGCACGAGCTACGCATCTCAGCTGCATGTTACTCTCCGACCGAGAAATGCAGACAGCGTTGACCTGTAATTAATTCAAGCCATCACCTTGTTCCCGGCTGAATGTTCTTAACATCTTGCTGCCTCACTTTGGATCTCATCATGGGGAAATAAAAAAAAAAGAAGAAAAATAAGCAAGGCCACCTTTAAATTTTAACTACCGTGTGTCATTAATACTTTCTAATATTTAGACCACAACATAAAACCATCTGCCAGGATCTTTGCACTGATTCATCATGGGAATTTACGCAATACCAGCTAAATTTGCATTTACTAAATATTCCAGCTGTCACATTTCATATTTATGTTGGCCTTGTATTCCCTTTGTACAAAACAAACAATCACAACTTGTTCATTTACAATCTACTTCATATAAAATGCAGCAGAGTGGAGTTGTGTCACAGTTGTTTCATCAGTGCAGTCGTTTTGATGATTAAATTCATGTACTCCTTTTTATCTATCAGCAGGGAAGCAATGACAGTAAGGTGAAAGGAAACAACCTGTCGGGCAACAACGCTCCTCATGGGAATGCGGCCCAGCAGTGCAGTGCCTGTGCCAGGGTATGTACCACCGCCTCATTCAGCGAAACGCCAACCAATCAGCAGCTCATAGAGAAAATAAACACAAGTAAAGCCCTGTGATTCTCAACGAGAGCAGATGGTAATTCTGTGTTCTGTGTTTTATTTTCTTCTAGGAGGAGGAACTGGCACAGCAGGGTTTGTTCTTCCAGAGTTACGGACTCACACTGTCAGCAGCGAGTGCAACAGAAATGGATGCACCTGTCTTTGCTGATTTACCTCCTGGATTAGGTTTCTATGACATCCGCAGACGCTTCGTGGATCGAGCGAAAAGGATTGATACCATCTCCCGAGCTGTTTTTCCCATGAGCTTCCTTATGTTTAATGTCCTCTACTGGCTCACCTATAAAGTTCTACGGCACGAAGACATTCAAGCCATAATGTGACAACACAACAACTGAAGAGCATAAAGACACTGGATATCTTTAACTCTGCTATTTTCACTAAAACATTTACAGGACGGGGAGCCTTCAGCCGGGCCATGCAAGATACATTTGACTGCATGTCCAGTACCGCTGGGATATTACATGACATGGAACAGTCCATCACTTTATTTTAATTTTTAATACTTTCAAGGAAATGCACTTTTTATCGGCACTGATGCATACATTACATGTCAGGTTGTATATGGTCAGCTCTATGAACTTAATGGCTACTAATGGTTATTTTCCATTATTTTTTGCTCACAAATCCCATAAAAAGACCAACAATACTTTTTTGATTTCCCCCTGCGTCTGTGTCGCCTTCAGCCCAAGTCAACTGATGCATGAAAATATTCAAGTTATTTTTTGCAGCTTTAAAAACATTATTGAGATATTAGTAAATGTATTGTTTGACGAACGACTATTTCAGTTACATAGTGCAATATTGAGACATTATGGCAATAAGATGCCTCCAAATACACTGCCATCTGCTACATGTCACCAGGAAACGTAGATGATAGTTTTTATTTGACAATTTGAAGGTCTGAGGCACAGAAACATTTTGAGTCTGCACTTACTGTTCAGTGTTTTTACGAGGTTTGTTGATATAGAAATATACATATTATTTCCAGCCACATAGCAGCCCATTTTTATTTTCCACATATGTTTTAACTTATTTCCTATATGCAAATTACCTTTAACTTCACAGTATTTGGACTCCAGCACATTTTGTAGTGTGCACTAATTTTACTGTTACTGTGGTAGACAGTGTTCAAAGCAATAAGTTTTGCATCATATCATCCAAAAAAAATGTATTTGACAACTGCAGGTTCTGTTATATTTGGGTTGGTTTCTGGGCTTAGATTCAGCTGCACGGAAACAAGTTGTTCTCAGCCCTGCACAGTGGCTGTTGTTTAAAAAGCCAACAACAAACAAACCAAAATGATATGCCACCAGATTTTTTTCTAAAAGCTGAAACCCATGAATTTTAACAGAATAACATATTGTAACCATCATTGTAATACTTTGTTTAATATGGCTGTTTTGAGGTATGTTTAACCAAACCAACCCGTGTTAAAAGAAACACATCTTTACACATGATGATTGCACTTTGTGTTTGGAGCCTCTTTTACTGGAAAACTCTGTTGTTATATAACTGCTGTTCGAACATTGATGAGTTAGGAAAAGTGTCTACACTGTCTCACTTTTAATGAACTGCCAGGTCAGCATTTCTATTTGCACATGCCTTGAGACTAGCTCACTAAAGAAACATCAACTCAAATAAAAAATAAATCTTGTCATAAGATGAAGCTGTCATATTAATATTTCATTTAAAAAGGTAGCTGTCACATGCATATACAGTGTGTCTTATGTAGGGGGTGCATACTGAATAGCAACAAAAGCATCTATCTATCTATCTCTCTCTCTCTCTCTCTATCGTGATTTACAATGTACTGTATAAAAAAGACTTTGTAATTCATGCCACTAGAGGTCGCTATTGGCTCTATTATATACCATTTGATCACTGTTGGACCACATTACATTTATCCACACACTGCAGGACAAATTACATACTTGTCTTAATGAATTTAAGGTTAGGAGTGTTTTCATATTTTGGATCAGATTAACCTTTATATGTATTAGCATGACAGTAAAACTTTCTTGTATAACAGTTTCAATTGATATGTAAGCAGTTTTCACCGATTCTGGACTCATTCATTTGAGTTTATGTTATGGAAAAAGGCTGTAATGCTTAATATAACAATTATTATTATTTTATTAGATTTGATTCTGAGTCAAGCAGTTATTACAAATCACTGCTTTACTGTCAGTGAGTCTAATCCAGTAGCGTCAACTTTAAATCAGACTATATTATACCACTTGTGACAGGTTTTGAGCCTATCTTTGTGTGACTTGTCAAACACAGACAATTAAGTCAGATGCACACTGTGAATAAGACTGTCCCTCACTAGAAACAAGCTGATTATGACAGACGTGTTAATTATTGGGCAGTTATGGAGAACACTGCAAGTTATGTTTAAAGCATAAAAAGAGGAGTGATTTTTAACAGCAGTCAGAGATGTTTAATTCTATAATGACTTACTCTAGTTTACACCATTAGTTATGAAATGCGGTGCTAATGTATATAATTTGCTACATTCATCTTCTGATTATACTTTTATGAGACAGATATTTACTCGTGTGTTACTCACTAGTCTACAATTTTTTTTTAGAAATGTTCTGCCTCGAAGATTAAATGTGTTTAATCTTACATACTTTAATAAGTTGAGTTGGAAAACAAATGACAAAAGCGCTGGTTAGCTGATGTTTACAATGCATATGATCAAATGTTATTGCACATGTATTGGTTTATGTACACTTATACAATAGAGTTATAAAGACTGTACTAGAAACAGCCTGAAAAGTGAATGTGTTATGAGGTGCAGACAGTGTTTTGAAGTAGATTTTGTTGCTCTGAGACAAACATTCCTTTTGAGTAAAACCCATTCTCTTGTTAAATCTCAGAATTCCACATTTTCACCCAAGACTGTATCTTGGAAACTACTGCCATCCAGCATTTTTCACGTGAATTTTCTTTATTAGTGACTGAAACTTGAAAAAAAAAAATTCACTACTTTTATTCTGGAGGCATTTTATTTGCAGACCAGTGAAATTATCTGTGAATGCATTTGTAAGTAGCCTGTATAAGATGGTTATTACAAGTAGTAAATATAGACATGGTAAACATGATTTATGTTATAAGCTAATAATTATTATAATTTTGCTACTTTTTACACCCAAGATGCTAAAACTATTGCAGCAGTTGCATGTTGTTCACTTTTTAAATGTTGTGAGTAAATTATTGCAAGTGATGGGACTTTTAGAGGTTATTCCTATTGCATGTGGAATAAGTTGTTTTTCCATTTTAGGAGAGGAGAAAGTATGCTCTGGTCCCTGAACCAAAGTGTATCCACTGCCTGGAGACGTGGCAGCGCCTCCGGTCATATGATTACACGAACCCCACCCCGGTGTTGCCCACCCTCAAAGGTTTTTTTTTTATATCGCCTGTGCGTTAATTTTGGTTGAAGTAGTAATCCCAAAAATGCCAGCGCCTGAAAAGTCTTGCAGATTATTCTATGCATAACTCTGCAAAAACACTCGACATGGACTTTAGTGGCGGTGACCACCCAAAATAGTGCCATTTTTAGACGTTTACTGCTGACGTTTACAGCGGCTTCAAATAGCTTCCGTTTTACACTGGTAGTGATTGGACTGTTCTGTACTTACACAGTGAGCTAACATATTGGCTGAACAAGTCCGACATTCTACACTTCAATGGAGGAACAGCCCAAAGATCGGGCACAAGACAGACAATATCACCACCACGGAGAGGACAGAAACTCTATTCAACATACAACTGGGTTAAAACATGATCAGACCCACTTCCAGCGCCAGCATCAGGAAACGCAGACGAAGAAAACAGGTTGGGCCATCCGGAAAAGTTAGCTAACGCTGGCTAGCCTTACTCAGCTAATGTCAACGAGCCTACTAGCAGTTGCTAACTAGCGTTAACGTTTACTCCAACGTGATTGAAAGCTTAGCTCGCTAGCCTCAAACTATATTGTAGTGCTCGGAATAATTACAGAAATGCAACAATTGGTGAGTAGCTAACTGTTTAGGGCGGTATGTGGATGCTGTCGAATACGAAATCATCCACTAAGTTGGCTAGTTAGCAGGCTGACGTTGCGTGACAGTTGTCGGTGGTGGTGGTTTGACATATCGGGGATTGACCTTGTGCGCCGGTTCCACCACCCATTTTCCTCAAGCAAATGCATTTAATTCAGGTCCAGATTGCTCTCTTTGTCATCGGGTGTGTTGAATGCATGAGCCTGTGCCGGTGCATGGCGACTCGCCTTCAGTAACAGTCATGAATTCGTCTTATTCATTTCGGCATGCTTGTGTCCAGTTTAGGAAAACGAGCCGGCTCCACTGGAATGTTCTGTTCTGCCATTTCCTGTCGGCCATGTTACAACATCACTGCGAGCTAATGCTAAAGTAACCCCACTTAAGACATTTTCTACAGCCACGACAGCGTATAAAACTAACATGTGGTTGTACTCATTCTGTTTCCATGTATCTCAGGTTGCTGCTGTTAGCTTATGATGTCGTGGCATTGTCAAGTGTCGGTGCCAGGGCGTGTTGAAACCAAACGAGCCGCTGCTTAGTTGACATTAGCTAATGCTAGCTAGTTGACAGGCCTGTTGCATGTTGACGAGTTAACATGAAGCCACGCAGCAGGTCGTAGCAGTGACTGTTAGATACAGATATGTTGTGCTGCAGCTGATCGATTTAACATCAACAAAACGGCATGTTGAGGCAAATATTTTAACCTTGTGCCCCTGAATGCCTAAAAAATAGAGTGAGGCTGTCTGCAGAAGCCATTGAATGGGAAGTCTCACGTTGACACAGCAGTTCCCATGCATCTGTGCAATGCATACACCTATTTATGGTTCACTGCCAGTCCATATTTATTTCTTTTACACCTGGCAACTGGGTATCTTTGATGTCAGATGATCTCCAGTTCTTCAGAAAGTTCACAAGCCAACAGTCCAGAGTGCAGTTTATTATGTGATCAGTCAGACTCAGTTCAGACCATGTGTACTGGATTTTTATTTCACATACTTTTTATGTATTTATCTCCCACAACCTGATTAAACTACTACTACTACTACTACTGCTATTACTACTACTACTACTGCTATTACTATTAATAATAATAATAATAACAATAATTTCAGTAATAACAGTGACTCACAGTTGTTTTTCAGCTGTGGTTGCTGTACACCTACATTATTTTTTTAATCCTTCAGTCTATTTTTCCAGACTTGTGCATATGTGGGGTTTGAAGAGGAAACTTCAGCCTGATCGTGTTTGAAGAGAGTAGATGACATTAAGCGCCAGATGTCACTTATTATTTTGAATATAATATATATGCTAATGTAGGACCTCTGTGTCATAACTGTCAATTTTTTGTATTGTGAAGGTTTTCTGCATGTTCTGTAGTACCCTAAGACATACTTTGTATTGGAAAACAGAGAAACTGACACTAATTGGTTGCATCTGTTCAGTTCAACCCCAGGTACCGGTTGATGCAAGCAGATTTTAAGTTTTAATGGCATGGTATTAACAAGGTAGTCTTTTTAAGTTGATGGATTTTGAGTCCTGTGTTGAATTATCATTGCATCAACTTCTTTATAAATGCCAGTTGCGTGCAGCCTTTTGCCATTGTTCCTTCAAAAGTAATGTAAAATTATTAGATTTTTTATGGTTAAATTCAGAAGAAGGCATAAATGTGTAACATTATGTTAATTTTGTAGTTGCCCATAGTCTCTTATTTTAGTAGCTCTGTCAATGTAGCATACACTGATTGTGTTTTACTTTCCAGGCAATAAAAAAGTAAGTGTCAGTGACGAAGACGGGGAGAAGAATCCACATCAGTCTGATACTGTTGGTATGTCACATCCCACCAACAACAATGGTAACAGACACGCAAATAATGCAAATGTGAAGCAGAAGTCAACGCAAAAGCTGTACATGACTGTTCCAAAAGCGGGCAGCAAAGGCTTGGACCATAAGAAGAATATGGACCTTAAAAATGACAAGGAAAAAGCCCTGGATTTAAATCATCACAATGATCAACCTTTGGATAAAAAAGACTCTGTTTTGCTTCAAAATGGTGTTGTAAACTGTAGCTTAATTACAAATGGCTATTCTAGCAAAGACAATGATGGCAGCGGCTCTGAAGGTGGATATACAACTCCGAAGAAACGCAAGGCCAGATGTAACAATGTCAAGAACACTGATAATGTGATCCGAGAGAAGGAGAAAGACATGCAGAAGGGCAACACTACACAGGAGCCTGGGGCTTTTAATCTTGAGATGACTGAGAAGGGAGTGACTTCTAGACTTGATGGCTTTCGAGCCACCCATAAAGTAGAAGCTCAGTCAGCAGCTCGACGGGCTGCGTCCTCAGACGCTTCAGTGGGTGATTCTCAGAGGAAAAATTCAGATGGCAAATCAGTAGGCACCTTTGGTAAAAAGACTGAGGAAAGGCACAAAGCCAAACTTTCCTCACCTTCAAAAGAGGACTCGTGGACTTTGTTCAAGCCCCCTCCAGTATTTCCTGTGGACAATAGCAGTGCTAAAATTGTTCCCAAGATCAGTTATGCAAGTAAAGTAAAAGAGAACCTCAACAAAGTAGCTCAAGGTGGAGGAGAGGCACTGCCTCCTCCTGTTAGACTGTCACAGGTCCCTATGTCTGCTATGAAAACTATCACCTCAGCTAGCTTTACTAATGGTCCTGTTTCTGGAAATGGAAACGGATGCCCATCAGTGGGTACCTTCTTTGCTCCTGCTGCTAGTAGTATTCCACCAGCCCCATCTATCCCAAGTGGCGAGAATGTAGCATCTCCTTTGGAAAGTAACTGTAGCTCTACAAGTAGTCCTGTAGATGGAGAGGCATTTGAGCTTAGAAAGTGTACTCTTTTAATTTACCCTTTAAATATGCAACCTGTGCTCCCTAGTGCTCGCCATCTTGACCCACCGGCTGCTCAGAAAAATCAGAAAGCCTTAGGAGACATCTTCCAGAATCAGTGGGGGCTTTCCTTTATCAATGAGCCCAACTTGGGTCCCGAAGGAGGAAATGGACAGGTGCCTGCAGCGGACAAGAATACTGTGGTTGCACCTCAAAGCGAGTGCCAGGCTGCTGCAGGCAAGGCTGCTCACCCCTCCTTTGATGCTAGCCCATCAGTCTCAGATCCAGCCATGTTGGCTCCAGAGTCTGAGAAAAGGACTCGCACCCCCTGCGATGTGTCTAATGCTTGTTCTCCTGCTTGTGTGAGTGAGGAGGAGAATAAAGTGCAGCCCTGTGGTCAGGAAAAGACAAAAGAGGAGGCCAAGAGTGCAGGTTCTGCTGTGGCCCAGAGTAAAGACAACGGTGCTAAGTCTGCCCAGGGCCAGCTGACCACTCTGCTGTTTGGCTCGACTAAAGAGCCGACACACACTAAAGACACTGGCAGGAGGTGTAGCTGGGGCTCCTTTGACATGAAAGCTGCTGTCACTTATCACACTAAAGGTAACTTTTACAATTCCACTTACATCAAGTGAAATTTACAGTATTAAAAGATGATTTCATATATTGAACAGAAAGTGGAGGAGTTTAATATGTCTATCTTAAACTCTTCAACATATACTGTATATTTGGAACTCAGTATTCCTCCTCTGACCGTTTTTAACATAACTTTTTATTTTCCTTCACCAGAAATGGAATCCATTTTCAACTTGCAAAAACAAGGTAAACTAAATGGTTCTTCTTTATCTGACGATCCAAAATAATTGTATTATTTAAAAAACACTAGAACATTTCCAGCCTGTAGGACACTGATTGTCATGTTCCTCTTTGAGTGCACACGGCTGTGCACAAATGGTTTAAAAAAAAAAAAAAAAAGCCCAGGAGTGTTTTGAACTTAATCCAAATACAGCAACTCTATAAAAAGAAAAAAGGTTTTCATTTTTTGTTTGAGAACACCTTAGTGTTTTCATTGTTCGTATTTTTACATTTACATATTTCTACTTCACAGTGTGAAGCCTCACAGTCAATGTCTTTAGTTAATTCAAGTACAGTTGCAGTTTTACTGTTTGTCAGTAAGGCATCTTTATTATTCTGACATATTTTTATAAAGCAACTTTTGATGTGGTCATATGCAAATTATTACACATATGCAGATCCATTGACTGACTTTGCTGCAGACATGGAGGTCAGTGATGCTCTGCAGTTCCTGTTTTTTTTTTTTTTGTCATGAACTGAGGAACAGTGGCTTTCAGGTCATGCGTGAGTACAATTATATTCAGGTTGGGCAAATGTCAGCATATGCACAAAGGTTGCTTTAATGCCGTTTGGCATAGCAGGAGAGACACCGTCTAAGGATGCACGAATGACACAACTTTTTAAAGTCAAAAAGCCAAAGTACTCTTCATGTCTGAGCAGAAGTATAAGCTCCTCATGTGACCATATGAACCAAGTGTTAATGATTGTCCAACTACTAGTAGTTCCGCAGGACCTTTGCCTTTAATAAAATATTCAAAAGCCTGTTAATGTAAATGATTTTGCATTTATAATTTGAAGACTGATTTCAACACTTGCACGTTTGCATTTCATACCTGCCTCTGACTCACGTACAGGAAACTAATCCTAACTGTTCTACACTGATGTAGAAAAAGGATGAACTAAAGATACTGGTATAATGTTTATTACCAGTTAAAGTCATTGTACTGGTTGTGGGTTCTACTGTTGTCCAGTGAGATGGGGATTACTTTGAGCGATCTAACCACGTGCCTCCTGTTTGTCCTCTCTGCTTCAGATCCAAAAAGAGTAGTGGTTTATGATGAGACCAAGGATGGACCTGATCAGTGAGGTAGAACGCCTACAGTACGTACCTGCTTCTCCTCTGGGTGCTGCGGTTATCTACCTTGGAAATCACCAATCCTGTTGGACAGCTAAAGTGACAACTGTGAAACAATTGATAGTTTAGCATGACAGATTTTCCTTGGAGTCTCGGGTGGAGTCACAGACTTCTCGGGGGCATCATACGAACACGAACACACGCTGGAGGGATGCGTTTAAGGAGCTGATCGGTGCCTCTTCACTACGTTGGATGGACACTTTGAGCTGCGCTAGCCGTTTGCGTCATGGCTCTTTAGGGATGATGTTCAACTAAAAAGGTGTCATGGACTGCACCTCCCAAGCCTTTATCCTGTTGAACTGCGGCAGCCGTCAGTGTGACTATGGGATGCCTCAGTCGTTTTCTTTCTTCATGCAGTCACCAGTTCATTGTAGATATGTTAGACGTTATACATACACACCGTCGTGCAGGCTTGAATTCATCATGAACGAAAGGAGAACACACTTAGAAAAGAATGCCTTGAAGTTGTGGAATACCGATCTTTGGAGTCCTGTTAAACTGTAAGTTCAGCAGAAGACCCCATCCAGGAAGGGAGCGCCTTGTCTTAAACCTTTAGGGGGAATCAGAGCCCACAAATGAAACGCTTGCTTTTTCTTTTCTACTGTTTTGTCCGACCTAACATGAGTGTTATCTGCACTGCAGTATGACCCCAGAGCACACGTACAGAACAGAAGTGCCCAGTTTGAAGGAAAGCAACGCCACCACCACCCCACCCTGTTTTATTGTTTATTACAGATGTGCTAAGGACTTAAAAACCAGGTTCTACATGTCCGTTAAAAACCAACCTTTTAATCTTGAAGCTTTCCACACATTTCATGCAGAATACTATGAGGTCTGGTTAATCTTATCTTCAGATGACTATACCTTCAGACATGAATCCTTATTTTTGGACTAAACACATGTTAAGTGAGAGATGTTCTTTCAGCCTCTGCTTTTAGTTCTGTTTGTTAGCAGAAAGGCTCAGGATGTTATTTTTGCCTGCATTTCTCTTTTAAAAAAGTCCTTTAGTCAAAGACAGTGTTGCGTTTTACAACATGGATTTTTTTTTTTTTTTGTCTTCCTGTTTCAGCATTTGGTCTTTACTTTTCTGTCTTATGGCATTGTATTTCTTGCATGTTTACTGGTGGAAATGAATAAGGTCGCTGTTCATTGCCACACAAAGATAACAGTAACATAACATAAAAAAAATCGCAATACTAATCTAGGGTCCCTGACTAGCCACTTTGTCAAACTGTATTGAAATGTGAAGATGAGTTGTGTTTTAATGTTATACTGTGGATAACATTTTACGTTTGCAAACCAGTGTGCAATAACATAGTGAGTGTGATCCACACGTGAAATGGGTTAAAAAAAAAAAAAAAAAGTCAACAAAACAAAATCAACCCCAAGATGCTGGTGTGACCTGCAGTCAGTACTTTGTTCAGAAAAGTTTTAGATGTATTTTCAGCTCATCTCACAAACCCTCCTGCACAAAAAGTGTGATTTTTTTTTTTTTTTTTGCAGCAGAGCTTGTGTTCTGAGCTAAATTTATCAGCTGCAAACTGTCCAGCCTCAACATCATTTTCATCACTTTCTCCAAATCAGGATTGGTTTATTGGACATAACAAAGAAACTGTCCGGGTTTCTTCTCTCTAGCAGATATGATTTGGTTAATGTGTGGATTAATAGCACTTTATGTAAACTAATTGCTTTTATCTTTTAATTACTAGAGATCTATATGTACTGACAAGAAATACTCCTTGAAAGAATGGCTCTGGGCTGTTACTTTTCAGAAAAAAAGTTGATAATACAGAATTATTAAATGTAACTCAGGTAGTGTTGATAAAGCCATGACTATGTTAAATATTGTTTATTCTTTTCTTATTTTTGCCAAATGGCCCCTGTCATGTTGATGTTCTCAATTCGGAAATAGTTAATTGGAGCCGTATTATAGTCCCATGACGTTGTGAAAAAAAAAAAAAAACACCAAATAATTACTTTAGAGGAAAACTGGGACTGTTGTTCGCTGTTTTCCCGTTTGTCTCCCCTTAAAGCACATTGCTCCATGCGCTGTTTTCTGTCTAAATGTATAAACTTGATTGCAATCCTCTGGTTCATATTTAATTTTTTTTGCCGCTCGTTCGCAGTGAACCACCTGTCGATTTATTGTGACTGAACGCCGGTGGTGTTAATACGGGGTAGACACAATCGGAGCGGAGTTCGGAAAGCATGTTTCTTCCCACTGTGTCCTGATTAGGCTGGTGTTTGTGTGCAGAGACGGGGAAAGTCATAACTGCAGCCGTGTTGTGTGTTGTTTTTTTTTTTTGTTTTGTTTTTTTTTTGTTTTTTGTACAAGCTGTCTTGACATTTAACGATCACGTCTAATCTCAGTCAGCTCTCTGGTATTTAACATGCTTTTGTTTTTGCTTCCATTGTACAGCATGTGATGGATGAGTGGATCATCAGATCCTGCCCTCTGAATAAGTATAGGAACAATCCTCTCTGGTTGACATGGAAGCAAGTACTGGCAGAGATATTGCCCATTAGCATTTAGCCATTTTCCTGCACTTGTGGATATTGACATTTAATCTGGCATAAAGTTACACATAACCCACATTTATTACTTCCCCCCCCCCCCCATACCCATAATCCACAGACAAAGTGACATAATCAGGTTCCCATATGGCAAATGCCAAGTGGTTGTTAAGACAGCCTGAAGGCATTTCCAGTGGACAGTGATGCATCTGTAGGCTTTTAGATGTGAAACAGGGTGAAAACAAACCAATAGTATGTGATGTTACTGTAGTCTTACAATGAATACCTTTTTTTTATTGTATTTTGCGAAGATGGTCGGTGGTAGCGGGAAATCAGAGTATTGCCCACCACCCACCCCGCCCCAAGACTCATCTTCTGAAGCACTTAAAAACAGCAAAAAGGCGACGTCGAATATGCATTTATATATGAAGACACAAGAGTTAGTGTTGTAGCCTGCAAACCAAAAACAGCATCTGAAAGAGTTAAGAGTAAATGGTAAATCAGTGATTACTTAAGGGTGGGAGGAGTGTCGGGGAAGAGGGGG
>JAPQRQ010000007.1:13832576-13882336 GCA_037367365.1 Apogon talboti | reverse complement strand
ATTTCATCTTATTTTATTCTACTTGTGTAGATTTTTATTATCTGTTTTTATTTCTATTCCTGCTTGAATCTGTACAGTACTTTGGTCAATGTTCCTTGTTTTTAAACGTGCTTTATAAATAAAATTGACTTGACTTTAGGATTATGACAGTGTTATATTGACTGTCAAAATAACCAACTGATATTCTTTTAAATGAAGGAGAAAAGTTGTTAATCCTAAAGAACATTCTACAGTGAGCTCTATACTTTATTTAGTGAAGGTACATATGGGTTTACTATTTCCTCCTGCTGTTAATAGTCTGGAATATCAGTGCTACATATAAACACTTTAAAGACGTCAGGGAAAGAAAGTTATAACCTATTTAGTTATAAAGTCATTCCATATGTAGCTAAATATAGGAACTGGAATTATTGAACAGCTCCTTTAGTGCTTTACAATTCATCTTATAAAGCACTGAGCTTGACAGACTCGTCTTATAAGAGACACATCTTGGATAAGCTGATTAAAGAAAAGCAGACGAACAAACAAATAAAAAAGTCAGACTTGAAAGAAAACCACTTGTCTAACTCTGGTCTATTTCCTGTTTCCACCTCCTCAAAAACAAACCCGACCAGTTTAACATCTGAAGCGGTCTGCGTTCTTGGCAACAGACTATTTGCCATTCCCAGAAGGTCATTTGGTTAATGCACATTTGAGTTTTCATGGACTCTTAACTAGTTTTTAATCAGCAATTATTAGTGAATTGGAAGGCTGTGCAGGCGCATGACTCTGTGCCGGCAGGAGAGTGCCCATCAATGTCACGTCAATTTCCATGCCAAAGGCTACATTAGGCCTGGAGTCTGGGAGGAAGCAGCCACCTGAGTGCCTCATCTCCCCATCCACAGCAGTCTTCCCATCAACTATTGACTCTATTACACAGCTCTGTCAAAAAAATTTTCCGCTTCAAAAGAGGAGCAACCATTACATGGCTGTGCAGGGAGATAATTTAGTGACGCACATAAAATTAAGTGCATATCCATTGAACATTGCTCATTATTGCACTTGAATTCGTACAATGCCAGGCTTGTATGCGGATCCTGGATGCCTCCCAACCTTTCATTCCTTTTTCATTTTCAAGGTATAAACACAGCTTGATTATTTAGGATGATGTATGTATAAATAGCTGTCATTTTCATCTATATCTAACCCTACCTGTAATTGGCAATTAAACATGCCAGCATCTCAGACTAGCTCTTAATTAGCGTTAATAAATACAGAGGGGCCCTGAGGTGTCCTCTCAGACTGGGGATGGGGGCTGGGAGTCGACGCAGCTCCACATCGCAGCATGAATATGCATGGCAGCCAGGTATTCTTCAGCTCTCAGCTGCTTTCAGTCTGACGCACACAGCGATGGATGGCAGCCCACCGCCTCTTGAACCAGCACTTCTTTATCTCCTCCACCTCCACAGCGGCCGGAGCCTTGTTGCCATGCTGCATCCCTGCAGCGGCATTTCTGTACACGGTGACTTGTTTGTGTTTGCCAGGAGCTGTCACATTCAGCCTGTTAGTACTGGCCCACGGGAAATTTACACAGAGTCACTGCTATGAGGTGAGGCCATTAAATGAGACGCTGACACGCTGCTCTGTGCACACGTATTTATGTGCAGAAGTATATCACTGTATACACGCCGCCACTCGCACTGCATTTGGGAAGTGTCATGTCATGTAGGTCTGAATTACTCAACAGCTTAACACGTAACTTACTCTAATAATAATCTATAATCTATAACTTCCTGGGTGGAGTTTTCATTTGTCAAACTGAGGCTTGGTCAGACTTGAGCCTCATTTCTGATTCATGGTATTAGACTATGTAAGTATAACAGACTTAACTAGTTTAATTAAGTGTCTAAACAGTCTAAAATGTCCACTTGTATTTCCAATGGTCCCATTTAATGTTATTTTACTGTGTTTATTGATGGTTTTCTTGATAGGACCATACATTAAAAACTAAAAATACTTATGTAACTACTATAGTCTTATTATGTTAACTTGTATACATTTACATCTGACCATATGTTTTTAAGGATTCAAGGAAATATCTGAATAGAATTATTATATAATAGTGTGTATCCCTAAAGAAGCATAACTGACATATTGGCTTTTGTACTGTGTAAATGTTGCAGCCAACTTTGGACAGTATGTTATTTATTTTATTTATTTATTTTTAAATCTGTCCTTGTTTTTTCTGTAGCACTCTGAGATTCTTTGAATGAAAAGTGCATTACAAATAAAATCTATTATTATTATTATTTATGATGGAGATGTGTGATTGTGTAAAAGGATAAACCTGGTCTATGTTTCATCATCCACCACTAACACATGTGGAGGCATTTTTATGTTTGCTGTAGAAATTCCTTTGGGTCTCAAAGTGAAGAGCTGAAATCTGATTTATTACTCAGATGTGATTTTATTTGCTTTTTTTTGTTTGGCTGTTCATGTATTTTTTTTATTTATTTATTTTTTTAAGTGTTGTCAGTATAAGAAGCCACTGTGAACTGGTTACAATCCTGAATTAAACATGAACAAAAGTAGCAGTGTTCAGATCATTGTATTCAGTAAAAGTACTAATAAATGTAGTAAAAATACTTGTGCATTCAAAACTTACTTTTAAACTAAAATGTGAAAATATTATCAGTATTACTTATGTAGCAAAATGGTTGTTGTCAGTGTTTTACTATTATATATGGTGTTTAAGAGTCATTTTATTGCAGCAACTGTACATTGTATTGTCCAGTTTCATTTTATATACAGTAGTTTATTTGTTTTTATTGATATTGTGTTTACTTATATTTACAGTGTCCTTAGAGGCGCCTTTAACTAAAATGTATTATAATTAATATTATTTGGTATTCATGTATATATAGTGAGTATATGTTGTGAGAGACTCTTTAAAGTGCAGAGTTGTGGCAAATCTGAATATTCATCTGAATTCTGATCTGGATGTTAAGACTGAGGTCACATTGAAAAAAAACAAAACAAAAAAAAACAGTTCTGTATCTGATTCAGGACCATAAACTAATCAGACATGGGTCACACATGGGTAAAAAAAAAAACAGATTTGGGTTACTTTTGCCTGACATCTGAATGTAGCTGCAGTGACTTGGATAAGAGTTTATTTCTGTCATAAAAATAAAAAAAACAAACAAAAATGAACACAAAATGACCAAAAAGGTCCACCTCTACCTGCAGTGTAAACAAAACGTATTCAGTAAGAATAGAAGAATCCCACCCTCCTGTTGGAGAGTCAGACTTTTCTGGCCCAAACATCTGTAAACTAACTTCAAACTCCTCAGATTAATAAGGGTTTCCTTTTCTCTGGTGTGTGCTGACATTTACCTCCCATAATGACTGCTGATTGTCTTGCAGCGTTCCACCAAAGACCTGAATCCTCCAACTAAAGGACCGGTGAGTGTGGAGCTCTCTGATCGTAATGGCACTTTTAATTAGTGTGTAATTAAAGGCGGCTGCACTGGAAAGGTCAGCTAGTTAGGCCTGGAAGTTAAAAACAGACAGGGACGAGCATCAACAACGTGATAGAGACCTGTAAATGATTCCAATTACTAAAACATCCGAAACAAATACATTACATTTAAGCTCATATTTTATATTTTGAATAAAAGTTGTGAAGCAAATGATATTGCACTGTGGGATAATGTGTGCACATACCATATACTGTATATATATATATATATATATATATAATATATAGACAAGCCTGCAGAAAAACAAAAGTGAAATAATATTTATTTATAGACTTGTAGTGATCTCTGAATTGTACATATTAGACATTATAAAATCACCGCAGTGATCTAAACTGCTTGTGCCACAGCGCTGAAAAACAGAGGTGGGAAAGGTATTGATCTAAGTCAGAATTATAGATCACCGTGTCTGAATGAGTGATGAAGCTGTCGGCCTGTTGGTCTCACCTGACAGGAACCCACATTACACATTCTGATCCCTGAATTTCCAGACAAAACCTACTAGTTGCCATTTATAATCTATCCTGCAGCACAACTTGCATCTGATGCGGAATAATCAGGGGATAATTATCTTGTTATTAAGCTGCACCCAGTTGGTCTAACAAAGGGTAAAAATACTGAAAAAAAACCCAGAACAGAACAGTTCCATCAGACACCAGCTGTCAAAAGCAAGTGTGATTCCACTTCTTAGAAAAATAAACTGTTTTTTTTTTTTTTTTACTTCGCAGTCGACTTTGCAGAAATGATTTTCTTTTTTTTTCAGCTCTTCTGGTTCACCTGGGAAAACAAAATCAGATTTTTTTGTTTCTGTCGTGTCGAAAATCTCCACTTTAGGAAAAGCAGAACTAATCACATTGTGACAAACACATCAAAGCTCCAACCTTCATATATACAGAAGTGTGTGTGTGTGTGTGTGTTACTG
The DNA here is from genome assembly GCA_037367365.1 of Apogon talboti. Lineage (NCBI taxonomy): Eukaryota > Metazoa > Chordata > Actinopteri > Kurtiformes > Apogonidae > Apogon > Apogon talboti. The sequence continues at coordinate 13,877,896 of JAPQRQ010000007.1, read as the reverse complement.
TTAGGATGGAAAAGGCCTGTCATGCAGCAGTTTGTTTGTTCATTTACTCACCCCTTCCTGAGCAGTTCACTGAGCCTTGGCTAATATTGATGCTCTCCATGTGATAGTACTGATGAAAACTAAACCACTGGGTGGATGTGGGGCTTGTGTTTAACGCAGGGACACACCACTGAGGGGCAGCAGAATTACACGCCAGAGCTTGTTTGTTCACGGTTTCCCCAAATGCATCTCAGTACTCAGACTCTATTAATCCCGCTGACTTAGGAGTGACCTCGAAGGATCCGTTGCTGACATGCTGAGTGTGTGTGGTCGAGTGAAAATGCGCAATGAAAAACCCCGTTGTTTTTAATAAACACAAAACACACTCGGCCAAGTGTCCGCTTATGGAAACTGTGCAGATGTTTAACAGTATGGGGACGTGAATGTGTGTCGATGCGATGGTTTACTGAATAATTATGCATGTAAAACTGACATGAGATAAATATCATCAGATTTACTGAGACAGAAACACTGATACATCATATAAAATCATCCAATCTTTAGCAAATACATAGCAAAAATAAAAATACAACAATACAGTGAAAACAAGTAATATAACAATTCAGTTTATTTTATTTATTTTCCAGACAGACACATCAATTTCTGGACCACAGTAGAGGATGGAAACCTTTCACAGACATTTTTTGTCAATATTATTATTTGAAAATACAAATATAAAATTAGACTTTCCACATTTGATATGTGAGAGACCCCCATCCATTATTATTATTATTTCTTTTTTTTTTTTGTATATTTTACAACAGGGCTTAAGCAAGCCATATGATAACCTGAAAGATGCTTTCAGATGTCAGTCAAGTCTGTCTGTCTCTCGCCATAAAAAGTTGGTTAACATAAAAAAAAGGGGCAAGTGTTAGGAATGGGCAGACAGCAGTGAAGAGAGCTCTGTGCTCAGCCTGCAGAAACATGGAAGCACAGCAGAGCCTCACACTGCCGCCCATGCAGTCTGAAGAGCTTCCAGGCTCCCCTCTAGGCCATGCAGTCTGCTCCAAACTCGACAACACGCCAGGGGTGAACATAAGCTAACAATGACCGTTGGACTATATGAACCTGGATGGGCTGTGTGTGGGATATACTGTATACAGCTGAGGTCTCCAGTCTAATAAGTTCAAATGAGTGAAAATTGCAAATATATACCAATCTATACATATACATATATATATTGCAACTGTACGTGTATATTTCGTAATGGGTGGGATGGCAATGGTTTGGACTGAAAGGGGAAATTCACCCTAAAAACACAAGTGTTATCTTATTTCTGTCACCTTGAGTTCAGTCTAAATTTGTGAACATGAACTTTCAATCTTTATTATTTCCTGAAACAAAACTATAAACGGTGTTAGTGAGAGTCACTTTGTGGTCACTGTGACAGTATCCAGTATCTCTCAGAGATAAGGGCACATTGTCTGGTTCTAAAACCATTAGCACCGCTATGAATAAGCCTCTTTTGGGTATAAATGCTCAAGAACATTCAATGAGCCTTCAAAGTCAGTCGAATTCACTGGAAATGGAGCCGAGTCTGAAACTCGTACGACATCCCCCTGCTTTTAGGAAGGAGACAGTCGTTCATATTCAGAAAAAACACAGTCAAAGCCAGGACGACAGAAACCTCAGAAGAGCGTGTTTTTGGTTTTAGGGTGGAATTTCCCCGAATGGATGGGTTCAGTTGTTTGGCCATTGCCTAGCACTTGCCTCGAGATTCAAGTTTAAATGGATACGGTAGTACACTACAAATGTCAACACCTTCCAGGTTGACTTTTTTTCTTTTTTGATTATTTTCTTAAACCAAGACCCCTCCCCTCTCCCCAAATGGCTAAGCTAGTCTACTAAGATGTGTAACATTCATCAGCTGTAAACTGCTGTCAGTTTGAGATAAAATGAAATTACGGCAACAGAGCCATGCTACCTTAAAGTCCAAGCTACAGGATCACAAAACAGGAGTCGACTTGGAGATCATGGAAGGGAAAACCAGCCATTTCAACACAGTTTTTTTTTTTTTTTTCAATGCTTATAATCTAAGAGCCACCGGAGGCTGCAAAACAATAGTTATCATATTATATTCTTACACTGATTATAGTTTTTCAGTTGAAATGGCAACAAAACGTGAGACTCCACATGAGCATCTTGTATCATTTACTCGATTTAAATTAGAATTTATAATTGAATAACATTTTTCAGGTCAACAAATTGAAGGAACAATGCTACAAAAGAACAGGAGGGACACTTTTCTTTTATCTCATCAGAATGAAACGCGACTAGTACAAGTACAAATGACTTGAAATGATTATACTTATTCATATTCATTACTTTTTAGCAGCACGGGTGACAATAGAAGAAAATATTAATAAATACTTTTAACATGTTTTTTTAAAATTATTTTTGCCTTTTCTTTTGTTTAGTTTTTTTTCCAATAAACAGCATTTTTCCTGCATGATTGTTTCATTTAAAGCCAATGTGACTTGTATAATTTGACAATTAAGTTGAATTGGCTTGTATTATCAGACTCACTAAGTATGTGAATACTGTCATTTGGGCTAATTTTCCTTTACGTCCTTTTTAAATAACGTCCTGTTTCTCTTAACCTCACTCAGAAACTGTCATTACTCTACATATTGCATGTTATTTGACAGTTTTTACTAAATGAGAAGAATAAATAGAGACAGTAATGTTATTTATTCATGCCCTGGGGCTTAATTTAAAGACTCCATGTGGTGAAATGAATTAAATAACTGATAACCACAGTGAGTTGTGTTTAATTGAAATTAAAGGTCAAAAAAATGACTGGGTCTGCTGTTGGAGTGTCCACACAGCTCCAGTTACTGAGCTCAATCAGTTCGGTATGATGTGGGAAAAAGGGGAGTTTAACACAGCGCCTGTTGTTTGACAATAATATGCACTTTAACCAATAAAACCCAACACTGCAGTATGTGTGTTTTTTATAATCTCATAGGTCAGATTGATTTTAGCTCAGCTCACATCCGAACGTGAAATCAACCTTCGACTTATCGGCCTCAAGGTGTTTTCTGATTTACAGGGTGTTTTTTTTTTAACGGTGACTATTTTACTTTTACACATGTGCGAACGGTGTTAAGATAACGTTAAAATCTAGTTCCCAGGAGGAGAGGAATTTTTTTTTAGAAATAAAAGTAAAAAATTGTTTACAAACATGAAAAGATAGTACATTATTTAACATGAACAATGATTCATAATTGGTATGTTACTTAAAAAAAGATTTTCACATAAAATCCTTTTTTTTTTTTTTCATGGTTTATAGCTTGTGTCCCTCTTGAAAATAATCCAAAATAAAGGTTTTGCATATCTAGCGTTAGCATTTAAGGTAGTATGGCACACCCCTTTTAAAACATTCAAGGGTGGGGATCCAAATAATGCCTTGTGTACAATTCCATCTTACAGCAACTGTTTTCTCTATTGTTCATCCATGAGAGCTTTGGTTAGCTGAAACCATGTGAGAGTGGTAAAACCAAACCAACAGAAAACATACAGGGAATAAATTACAATGAACCTCTACCAAAATAATTGTCTGCAAATATCAGAATAACATGATCATTTAGAGAAAGGTCTATCTTGACTGGTCCTAAATCCACTATTCACTACAAGTATTATATTAATGAGTCCTATATAACATCTACTTGTAATTACAGGAGATAGAAAAGAGCGCGAGAGGGAGAGGGATAAATATGAGAGAAAGGAGAGGTAGAGCAAGGGAGAACAACAAAGAGCACTACACTGGTATCAAAGACAGCACTCTGTTTACAAGTTAACTGTGATTTCTTTACACACTAATGAAATACATGAATGATCAACAAAAGATAGTAGGATCTCTGAGGATGGGGAATGGAAAGAGAGAAAGCAATGGATGCACAGTACATTTTAATAGTATATTACAATTATTAATATATAAACCACAAAGTATCAATAAAACTCTGATTAAACTTGAAATCAGCAAAGAAGCATCTTTCTTTTTTTTTATAGTTTTGTATTTCTTATTTTCTTTTACATTTGAACATTACAAGGGTTTTTTTTTCTCTTTACTCTTTAAATTATTACTTGATCACACCTCCATATCATTTACTTTTAGAAGTATCCAGCATATTTCTTTACCTGGTTGTCTGAAATAAAAGTAATGAGACAAAGAACTGGGTCAAATGAAAAACAACAAATACATCTGCAGCAGGTAAAGTATTTCAGAATAAACACCATTCATTCCATCAGTTAGTGACTTTAAAAACCGGACTGCACTCTGGAGCATATTATTATTATTATTATTATTATTATTATTATTGTTATTATTATCATCCTCATCATTACTGTTATAATTAAACGTTTGCGTGAAATCATTAACCACACATACTGTGTAAAACCCGGTGCAGCGACTTATAGTGATTAATTGTGTGTCATCTTTTGACCCTGTATAAACACCTTCAGATGAGACGTGGGTCCAACATATAAAGGCATCGCCTCAGTTCACTGCCACACACCAACGCTGTTAACTCACCTCAAAGTCCAGAATACATTAACCCCCAAAATCCTTCATACTATCCCAGTGCACAGGGCGGTTTTTTTTTTTTTTTTTTTTTTACAAAGCCAACATATACATGTGCAAATAGGAATTGGCCTGTACTTTACTACTCACAGTGCAATGATTACTCGCTTTATTACCTTTCAGTGTTTTCAATTATTTTTGCCACTAGAATAAATTAAACCTGCCAATGACTCCACAATAGAACTCACAAGGCTGAGGTATGGTATCAAAATGGTTTACTTTCCTAATTCATTCAAAAAAGAACCGATTCAGAGAACAAGCATTACATAAAGGCTCTAGCACAGAGCCCAGATATTGTGTTCCAAAATGAGTCAGGAACAAGCAGGATGAAACAAACAAGAACATACAGCTAACAAGTTGAGTTTCCTCTCAAGAGTATAAAAGTGTCAGGATGCACAGAGCACTGTAAAATGCCTGGTTCAAGTTCTAATCTTCACATCTATTTACAGTTTGCTTTGGATTAAATCGGCTTTTTTTTTTTCTCTCTCTCTCTCTCTCTCTCTCTCTCTTCTTTGAAATGATACTGATATCTTATACAGTTAGACAAAAGATACCAATCAGGTTCTTTTTTTTTTTTTTATTAGTTCTTAAAACTGGTTACTTACTCACCGTTTGTAAATTTGCTGGTATGACACTTGTAAAATTATTCGGCTTCAGTATTTACAGAGCAAGTGTGTTCTGTTTGTCTCTGGGGTCGATACCGTCTTCCAGCAGAAAAGTATAATAATAACTGTTTACAGCTTTTTCTTCTATTCACACGCTATAACATGTTCTTTTGACACACCATCACAAAAATATGCTATTCTCTCACTGAGTTGGTTATATGCAGTGACTGGAATAATATGTACAGCTACATTTCTTTTTCTCAAGTTTGAATTCACAATGTAGTTATATGAAATTTGTTATAGCATATATATATATTTCTAAACAACAAAAACAACACTTATAAAAAAGGACCATAAAAATATTGGAGTCCTCTTTGTATTGCCCAAAAATAGGTAATTATGGTTAACAATGAGACATCACAAGAAATAAAACAGCTACTAAGATTATTACTTAGATACCCTCTTTAAATTTTTCTGTCAAAATTATTATTTTTTTCTGTGAGTCTTTCCACGTTTACTTTTTTTTTGTAGAAAGACTGAATGGAAACATCCAATCATTTTTCCTTTACACTAACCCATACAAAGATGAAGACATGACTTGCAGATATTCTTGGCTATAACCCCCGCACTTCCAAAAAAACCCCAAACAAACAAACAAAAAAAAAATCATTTACACAAAAAAATACTAGAAGATAAAAGAAAATGACACCAAATTAAAAAGGTTAAACTAAAATGACTCATCTAGAAACTAATCAAAAAACTCTACACAACAGAGGAGGATAATAGGTGAATGAAATCGACGTGAAACATCATACCAAACCAGGTTGTAAAGTTATAGGAGGTTTGGAATATAGTACAGCAGTTGTTATTTTTCTGAGATGACTAACGTTTTCTTTTCTTCTTCATGTGGTTCCGACTTTCTTTCTTTTTGCCTCGGTGACGCTGTAGTGCTTGAAGTTGAAAAGCATCACCTGCACACAAAGCCAATTAGAAACTTCGTCCTGTCTTTCCTGGGCCACCAGATATACTCTGCTGGGTGATACAGAGAAACAAAACACAGTAACAGCATTAGAGTCAGGACATTTCACTGAAATACCACACGCTGGGCGTCAGTACAGTGTCTCAGTACTGGTAGGGCTCTGCAGTATTTACATTATTACAGGAAACGACAACAACTCTGTGCATGTATGTGCACTACAAAAAATATTGCTCATTTAAACCACATACATGCACTTATACTTTCAATATATATATAAAATCCATCCATATAGTAATAAAAGAAATGTATTGTATGAACACATGAGCACAACAGAAATCACACAAACCGTGTACAACACATTTTAAGTGGTTTTATTGATGGAAATGCATATTGAGGATGATGTTAGGCATAAAAATAGAAAAATAGACAAGAACAATAAAACAGTTAAATATTTGTACCAGGCTGGGCGATATGGCCAAAATTTAAAAAAAAAAAAAAAAAATCATACCTTCTCTTTCTATGTACACTGTGGTCCATAAAGTTGGAATAATTTGGTTTTCAGACACATTCACCTTTTTACTTCTCTTAATACACATCAGTAATCACCTCTGACCTGGTGCAATGATTGAACACTGAGTCCCACTTACACGTGATCTATCAAGGATAAACCACATTGCCTCAATCAATATTTTATTCCAACTTTATGGTCAACAGTGTATATGAATTCAAGACAAAACATGATCCAAAAGATCCTTAAACTATGTCATATATGTGCATTATCTACAAACAACAGGTTAAATAAGCCCCTATGCCACTTTTCCACTGCAGGTCTTGCCTGAACTTGTATCCACTGGCTTGGTTTGGCATTTCCACCCTCGGTACGTCTGGTCGTCATAGCAACGTAGCGTAAACTATTGTGACTGTGTGTTCAGTGTTACTGCAGCTTATGAGCGACACAATGATATCGAATGAATCTTAAAACTGTACGTTCTAATTTCCAAAATAGGACATTAAATGACTTTTTCAGGCAGAAACATTAATTAATTAATGAATTAAAATGCAGTCGATTTATCAAGGTGGAGTCGACTTTCTTGTGAGGTGTTCTGAGGTTTCCTGTTAGCTTGACTTAGCGTCAGTAACTACCAGTCTGTAATCTGCATCTGAAGGCTGGAGAAGTGGCTAATGACTAAAGGGTTGTAGGTTTGATTCCAAAGACAGGCAGAGAAACTGTTGGCTACCATGCCCTTGAGCAAGGCACTTAACCCCCCCCATTTACTCCCCAGGCGTCTGACACGGCAGCCCACTGCTTCTAGTCTGTGTGTTCCTCTATGTTCATCTAATGGTGGATTAAAAGCAGAGGTTTAATGTCAGTGTGTGTTCTATGTCCACATGTACAAAATACTGACAAATAATGAGTCTTCTATTTACGCGGAGTATCACTTTGGCTTGAAACCACTGCAAAGCTGTTATGAGAAACAGTATCTGATAATATCTGTCCATCAGTGCTCTCAGGCAGTGGAAACGGCAAAAAAGCCATGAAGAGTCGTGCTGAAACCACAAGTGGAAAAGTAACATTAGAGTCGCATTTGTTCAAATGTAAATTTTAAATAAACTAAAGCACCACTGTGGACTGGAGAAACACGTTCATAATTAATAGATTACATAAAACAATGTTTCTGTTTTTTGCTGAGCATGAAAAGACTCCAGAGGCAGCACTAATCTGGATTTGATCATTTAGACCATGGGTGTCAAACATATGGCCCGCGGGCCAAAAATGGCCCACCAACGAGTCCAATCCGGCCCACAGGATGAAGTATGGGTGTCATTGAGTCATGACAAGTTATTTTGATCATAAAGTTAAATATATATGTCACTTCCAGATTTCTGTTACCAAATGCTTTGTGCCACTGTACATGTGTAAATAATAAGCTCAGGCATTATATTTTTCAGGTTAATATTTTCATAACTATATTTTCGTAATGTAATTGTACTTTTTTGCACTAAAACAAAGAGAAAAATGTGCAGTTATTATTATTATTATTATTATTATTATTATTATTATTATTTCAGTGGTCTGGTCCATTTGGGATCATATTGGTCTATATGTGGCCCCTGAAATAAAATGAGTTTGACACCCCTGATTTAGACCATTGAAAAATAAACAGAAGATCGTCATAAAATAATCAAACTAATTCAACCTAATGCCCAGCCCGTAGTGGAAGGGTTGTTTATGAGTATAAAAGATCACATATGACTGAAATGATTTACACAAGCAACAAATGGAACTATTCTAGGATGGGGCACATTTCTAAAGGCTTACATATGCCAGAACTAGCAGTAGTGTGTATGTGTGAGCAACAGTCTTAATTCTTCCCAAGTCACACACAAAAATCTGTGATCAAATCCAAATGTTTTTTTTTTTCTTGCATAATTTTCCTTCTTTTTTTTTGTGTTTATTATTTTTTTTTTTTCAGTTAAGACATAAGCCATGAGATAATCAGTGGGGGCCTCTCGACTTGTGAAGAGTTGAACCATCTGTCACATTCACACTCTCCTACCAGCTCTGTCATTTCGAAGACAACAAAGAATGCCATGAACACATATTAGGAAGAGAGACTGATAGAAATGCACAGTAAATAAAATGCAATACCTCTGATGAGATGGCAACCCACCACCTGTTCAATGGTATCCATTTGTAAAAGCTGTCGCAATCAACGGGCCCTAAAAGTGTACAGTTAGTGCTTTTGTCAGTATGCAATTCAAGGAAAGAAAAGTGAGTATCATATCAATTTTTCAAGCTAGCATGAATGTGTACTTGTTGATTCAGTTTGATGGTGTTCAGTAGCAGAGCAGGAGGCTATTGTTGTATATTTTACAGGTTTGTTTTATACTCTTGTAATAGATAATAGGTGCCCGCAGCAATACATGGACTGCAGGAGGAGAAAATAAATTACCAGAGGAAGAGGGAAGGATGTTTTAAATAGCCAGATACACAATACTATAATGCCAACAAAAAAACACCAAACCATGTGATTTATTATGCGTAGGTAGCTCTCAGGTTACAATAACCTCAGCCCCGGTGGTGTAAACAGATAATACACACACACACGCAACACGCATTCATGCTAACGTACACAGCTGATCTAATCTGAGAGCATGCAGAGAGAAGAATCATAAATACTGGCAGTGAGATCAGTGTGCTTTGGAGGACTGAATGCTTTTGACTCTGTAGCTCAGTTATCAGGATACTGTGAGCCCCGCTGCTGCCGACACACGGTTAGAAATCCTTCAATTCTACACAACAGTGAAAAGAGAAACACTTTCCACCACGATTAGCTTCCTTTATCACCTCAATCAGCTAATTGCGCTCTAATTGTCTTGCATAAAAACAGTTAAGTTCATTACTGCTTCTTCACAGTGACTGTTTTCATATTGGCTAAAGGGATTAATAAAACCGCTGAAGCGTGCGACTGAAGGACGAATCAGTGGATCTGCAGCCATCTATGAGGCTGTGGCATGTGATCATTTTACAAGTATTCAGTATCAGTGCACACTCTGTCAAGAATGAATTAAAAGTATGTTTTCATTTTCAATCATTTCCTTTCTTTAATGCTGCGAATAGAGCTATCAGTTCTTGGACTACTTCATCCCGTCTCTGCTCCATTTGATTTACTGGTGATTCTGAAGTGGTAAATTTACAACAGCCTGTCGTGTAAGAGGCACAATTCATTTAGAGGGAAGAAAAAAAACCAAAACAAAAAAACCCCAAAAAAAACAAGCTGGCGTGAATTGTATTTGGTAAAAAGATATTTTTGGTGAACATTTTTGCATTTACAGATTTGATTTTACATTACTTAACAGATGTTGCAATCTTTAACTCAGCACTAAAATCTGGTTATAAACAGTTGCAACAAATGATAAATGATGGAAGCAAATCGCCTCATTTCCATCTGTAAACTATCTGCTGGTAAATCTGCTTTGAAAATGAGCCAGCCTGATCGTTCATAGCAAATATTTTGCTTCCTAAACTGAGACCAACAGATTATGGCAGATAGCCAGTGGACCTAAAGCAATTAATAAGAGAGGCTTTGCTTAGAGAGCAAAAAGCCAATAAAGAGTAGTTTTCTTTTAAGCTCTGCTTTTGTTTAATATCATAAATCAATTACTCATACTTGCTGAAATTAAAATGAGTTATTTGCACATTATCTGTTCAGTATCTGATATATGGTTCACATTTAGTCTATCCTTCCCACGTTGTTGCAGTTATTCCCACTGTTTGATTCTCTATACTCTGAAAAATGATAAATGTCCTGTACTTTTACTCATTACAGATGCCAGAGACGTGTGATTTCAGGACACAAAGTTCATCATAATGTCTTTCAAAAACACAACACAATATGAAGTGTTTGTGGTTTCACATTCTCTGGCAGGAAACAGCAGTAAATGAAGTGGACTGTGAAGTTTGGAAAAGGCGTCACCCTGTACTCATGCTTGCCGTATTAATGGGCTCCACAGTTATTCCACTGTAGTTAAGCCATGCGTTAATTAGCTCCTTTTGGAAAGCGTTATGTTCATAACCTATACTGTGTCAGTCAGTTCAGTCATGTAAAACTGTACAAACATGCCCTGACAAGCCTCCGAGTGAGTTGAAGAGCTTAGTCGTGCTCCAACTTGCTAGGGGCCATAAAATTCAGATGGTAAAATTTCAGATTAATTATTCAGTGAGGTCCAGAGTGGAGTCGAGTCCCATTATAAACAACAAGGTTCTAAACACAAGAGGGAATCTCTGGACTACTCAGATTAAAAAAAGCCCTGAGATACATTTCCATTTTGTATTGGGCTCATGCATCTGAAAGACTCACCTCCTACACTGATTGAAATGTTGAGAGTAGACCATTTAAATGTGCAGAACTGATAAATGAATATATGAATAGTAGCTATGGGAAAAGTCAAAGTCAGTGGAAAACAGGGTATATTATTCTTGTTCAGTTCTACTTGTGATTTACCAGCAACTTAAAATAGTGTCAATGCATAAATGTGTCCTAGATGACAAACCCTGCAGACCATCAAAGACTAACACGTCATCATGTGCAGCTAAAACTGAAATAAATAGTTTATATAAAATGAAAGAGCAGCTTTGAGCCAGTAATGTGTTATTGAGTGGATGGATTTGGTGTTTGATTTGGAAAGGGTAAAGTTTAATCAAGTCAAACTAACTCAGTCCAACAGCTTCTACTGACATTAATGAGCTTCTAAAACTGGTATTTACTTTGATATTTTTCTTCCCAGGTGTTTTTTAAAAAAAATGTGAATATTTAGATGATCTAGCATCACTTCTGTGACTATTGTAATTACAGCGACCAGAGGAAGGTTTATTAACAGCCTGGTGCACCTTACCTAAAATGATACTCGGGCAAAGCACCTGAATTCATCAGCAAAAGGCTGATGATGCGGACATTGCCTCCTGTACCAGCTCTGCAAGTATTACACTCATGAGTTCACATGGCAACGAGGAGCTAACTGATTCACCAGAGGAAATGAAACAGCACCTGGCTGAGCAACAACACCTGGGCAAGGACACTGACAGAGACAGAACTTGCTCAGGAGCAGTGTCCTAGTGATGGAGCAAACTCAAGCTCTGGGACAGATGGGATTCTAAAAATAAAAGAAATTTGTTCCACAAAGGTGAAACAGGGTCTGAAGTGAGGTGATTTGTGCAACAGCTAAGGGGAATAAACATTTGCATGTGACACAGATAACTTTCCATGCTCAGAGCAGCGTTTATCCTTATGTAGCAAATTCTTGTTTGACCTCTAACCTCATTGACAAATTAAGAGTATTTTAGACCAAATCCAGCTGCACTTGGTGAACTGATTGGTTGCTTTGTGCTTATCTATATTATTATGGTTATTTCTGGTTGATTGAGTTGAACGTAGGAGCTTAATATTAGTAAGCTTTTACACTAACAATGTTACATTTACAAAGAGCTACAATCAGTGTGCACTGGCATTATGTTTCCTTTTAGTGATAATTAGAGTGGCTTTCTGACACAAAAGAGGAGGTTGAGCTAAAAGTGAGGTCGGTGATGACAGAAAGTCTGCATTTTATTACTCACTGTGATGCTGGGGCCAAACCCAGAGCCAGGCTGAGGGCTAGCAGCACTGATGTAGTTGCCCACAGCTGAATCCTGGCTGCTAGGTCCGTACAGGTCGGCCACAGGGCCTGGACTGTTAGCACCGGGGAATCCTCCGGGCCTCGAGGGGTTGGTGCCTGCATACAAACACAGCAGGGAGCGCAGCAGCTCAGAAACATCCACCAGAACCATCCTTCAGCAGAAAACTAGCAATGACTCGAATGGACAAATATAAATTAAAAGAACACATTACTGGATTCATTTGTTTATCGCAAAAGGTTTTGCATCAGCTTCAAAGACTACATAGTCAATTTCATTTATCATCGACTGACAAAATGGTGCAAGTCTTAGTTTAGTGAGAGTTTAAAAAACAAAGGGTGAATCCAGTATGATATTCTAAATATAATAATCTACATGCTGTGTGTTTTATGCATAGGAGTAACATTCACTATATATAACCATGCACAACACAAAACAAGCACACTGCTGGAAATATTTCCACCATGCTAATAAACTAGTAAGGTTGCAGTGTAAATGTTGCCATGCATATGTGAAGAACTATAAAACAACATCAGCCATTGAATAAGGATTACACAGTATTACAACATTAGAATATATTTAGAATATTGAGTATTTCGCACCCTAACCTTTGACGTACTTCACGCTACAACAGTATAAGTGCTACACTGTTTGGCTTAGCAGGCTCATTTATTTCATATATGACCTAGTGACTCACAAGTACCAGCGATAACCTACTAAAAATATTCTTGATGGTGCAGGAAACACTGTCAGCTCTGTGATTCAGTGGTTCAGTCTGCTGGAGTGACTTCCAGCAGAAAGCACAAGCGGTTTGTGAAGACAAGAGAGAGAGGCGTAAGGGGGAAATATAAAAGCTTGACCTGAGTTCATAAGCAGGTCCAAACTCGAGGGGGATGAAAAAGAAATACTGTACATGACTTACCACCTTGGCCCTGTGAGTAAGAGCAACTCAGACTAATAAAATGTCTTTTGAAAACCCTACTAAAGGCCAGTAACACTGGCAATCCAAAAAAAAAAAAGAAAAAAAGAGGGGGAAAAAAAAACTGTCGGGGAAGAAGAAAAATGCAGTGATCTCTTAACAGCAATCTCCTCTGCTGTCAGCTTCACATAACCCTCCATCTCACCCTTATTCACCTACAAAAACTAAACAACTGCATTAAAAAGAAAAATCATCCCGACCACTGAGAATGCTCCATCTTTGTTGTGTAAGCTCATGAACCCTATGATGCATGGAGAAAAGTCTGTGTGTACATTTACAGAGATATATAGTAAAGGCATATTATGACCATACTTTAAAAATAGAATATATAACCTGTACCATTGTCAACTTATGAATATTTCATCCATCAGAGCCACATTAGTCAGCCATTAGAAGCACCTGAACATACTTTAGGTATCTGTGTAGTGCACTACACTAAAATGAAGCCATCTCACTAAATACACATCTAGTGGAGTTGACACTGTTTAACTATAAGGACATTAAACAGTGAGCTTATCTTGCCTGCACAGCCCCCAGTAGGCTGGCTTATTATATAATTAAGGATTTTTTTCAGTGGAAATGGCAATCCTCATTTCTTATGACTGCTGATTTTTATTAGCGTGAGGCTCACCCTCTTCCTGTCAAATGGCTTTTTCTTTTAAACTCAGAGGATGCGCTGCTTCTGCCTTTAGCCAAACAATCCCCAGTGTACTGCGGGTCCATTGTAACACAGGAAGCCATTGTTTAAATATACATATCAGTGTGTTACTATTCATTTTGCTGTGCGTCCCGATTGTACAGTGTTGTTTTTGTCTTTTATCGAGGGGATGAATAGACGTAGAGTTCTAAGTCTTTCCTATAGTTATGTTTTGGCACTTGCAAGGGAAATGTGTTTGACTGAAAAGAAAAAAAATAATAATTCAATGCGTAGAGTGACTTGTGTGTGAAGTTCTTTGAAAGAAAATGGAAAGCACTGAATTAATGAATGTCTAATGTGTCGCTCTATACTGAACACTTTGCACCACTGCCAGACTGTGTCCTCTAAAACAGCTTTAAGTTATATTAAAATATGTCTGAGATTTACATTAATGCTGAGCACCAGTACAGATGCGAACAATGTGTGCATGAAAAGCATTTACTAATAACATCTGAAGAGAATTTGTACATGGGCGCTATCCTATTTCCCTTTACTGGCTGAGGATCTGCAGAGCCTTCCTTTGTGATGAGCTGCTCTCTTCAGCATTTAAACAGTAATGAAGTGATAAATGAAACATAGGTGATCTGTGCTCTCCAGCTGGTGACTGGCATCATAAAGCCATATGTACACATATGCTTCCAGTATTGAAGGATCCATATACTGCATGCTTTAGCCACTTAAACAGTCTAAGCTCATCATTGGAATTCCCTTTATTTACTGAGGACTTTGACTTTCATATCCTTAAAAGTTGCATCGGCTACAAATACGAGGTCTATTCTACAAATATGCAACAAGGAGATAAATTGAAATAGAATTGATCCAACAACACACAGGATTTAAATGTCTGCTCTTAGATGTGACAAACCTGTGATCTACAGTGATTAAAAAAAAAACCACAACAAAGTGACTGCTGTGTATTTCCTGCCTTTAAAAGCTGAGGCAGACCCTAGGGGCTTTAACCTGCACTTAATTCTTTCTGGCAAGTGACACAATATCATTTCTACACGTACGTCAATTCTAAGGTACTTTTATCGACGTGCTACGATGATCAAAACCAACACAAATCAGGGCATCGGTGTGAATCTTTGCGGTGAAATAAAGTAGTGAGTAATATCCCTAGTGGAATTCAGCTGTGTATGCCGTTAATCACTATGTCACACTGCATAATGGATATACACTAAGTGAAGATATAGGGAGCTACACAATGTTTGCAGTGCTGACAAAGTGCATACACAAGTCTTATGAGACAGACGCTAAAGCAGCAGATCAACAAGAAAACCCGTCAGAACTCCACAAAAATCACTTCGACAGAGTTCTCTGCACACATTTCTTGTATGTTTGCTGTTTGGTGTTCAAGAGTTTATGCAGACAATTTGCAGCAAATGTCAACATGTGCCTAGGGCAGCTGGACAACACTTTTGGACTGTGAGGGGAGACTTGGCCTGTCCTTCAGCCTGCTAAGGCCATCATTGTTTGCTTCACTGTCCCCCACACCTATTTTTATATTTTTCGTTTCATCCAAAAGGGTGAAGGGCATCCCTTTTTCAATACTCTTTCAATTGGACGTGCAGGTGCAGTTGTATTCTTAAAAGAACAAAATTTAAGGCGGGATTTAAGTGAAGCAGAAAGGAGAATGTGAGTCTTGAGGCAGATAAGTTAAAGAAACCTCTGAAAAAAGACAATCTCTGGAAAAAGCATGCTCAACACATTTCCTCTGATAAACACATGTGATCAACAGTAACTGCGTCTAAAACAGGGCTTCACATGTGTGATTCCAACATGCATGACTGCGATTCACTAAACTAGACCTTCTTCACTTTCGGTTTTTGAGATAAAAAAAAAAAACATCAATTCAATGCACACAGGATCAATTGTTAATATATGTAGACTAGCTAAGACATGTGAATAACAGCTATTATGTTAGTCCTAAAAAGTACACTGTGCTTTCAAAAATAGTATATAATCATGCATGTACGGAGTGAAATCAGTGTACTGTTTAAGTCATTATAGTCTTATCTAGCCTCATCCCTGGCTTTCAAGAGCTACAGTTACATGAAGTGGATAAAGACCATCAGAAAGAAAAATGCACAAGATAAAAATGTATTGTGAAAAAAGCAAGATGTATTTTAGACCAACATGTTAAAGCACTTCCACTTGTTTTGCAGTTACTGACAAACACTAAAAGGAATCTACTTACACATTCTTATGCTTTAAGTACTCAAAAAGCTCAGCCAGAATTTACACTCACTCTCAGACTTTCTTGCTTCTTCGCTGTTGAAACCTGAAGATAAACCTAAGCTCTGCTATAATAGCCAGAGTACTCAACAGTATTTATTTTGTTCACATGCAAATGGAGAATTACATTCTGTATGTGTTGGCCCCTAATGTGCAAGCAGGGGCTGGAACATAACTTCACAAAGAAACAGAGTCTACAATAAAAATAGGTAATAAAAGAAAAAAAAATGAGGAAAAACATGCAATGCTTTTTTGTCAGTAAACTTTTGTAGGATTTTTTTTTTTTGCAGGGAGAGGAGGGATTTGTTTTCTTTTTTTGAAAAAAAGGAGAAAATGTAAAAGTAAAACAATAAAGTATTAGACCATCTGCATGAAATAATGTCATGAATCAAACTGAAAAGTCCAAAACGTGGATGAGATAGATGCGCATATACAAACCTGGGTTCTTAAATTGATCCGGGCTGTGTAGGTGCTGGAGGGGGGAGTTGCAGGCGGAGGTGGCATGCTCACTGTGCAGCATCTGAGCCGCTTGGGGCCCCAGGGAGCCATAGTCAGCAAAGGAGCAGGGCCCCCCCCTCTGGTCACTGGGCGCAGAGTAAAACCCATAATCGGGGAGGCCTGGGAGATACAGTATAGGGTGGGGAGGGGGAGGGGAGGGGACTCCATCATTGTGGAAATCAACTTTTTCATCGTCAAAGTCAATGTCCAGATTGTTGAGCATAGCGTGGTGGTGTGTTCCACCGATTTTAGTCAACATCCTTCTGTTTTGTCTGCTTTAATTGGCCCTCCCTGCCCTCCCTCCCCAGCAGCTCCTGCCATGTGGCCAGGCCCCCCTGGCATATGGTCTGTGTTTAAGGTGAAACGCACAGCTGTATCCTATACAGGAGTCCTAAAATTAAAGATACATTCTGGCTGTGTTCAGAATGACAGACTACCATCTACTGTGCACACTGATCTGACCAAAAGTATCAAGAACCGTATGTGGCAAACCTGCAAATCTGCAGCATGACAAGCATACCTGGACATTTACTGCATTGGCCACTTGATATACTGCATTCCAAAATGCATTATGGTCATCATCACTTTCCTGTGCTTAATGGCAGGTGGCAACTAATGTTTTGACCACCACCTACTATCCTAGAGAGTGGAGTTAGCGATTTACATATGTTTAGAATAGATGTAGGACTAAAGAAATTAGGACAAATACGGCCGTGTGCTGCTGGGGAGACGGGAAACCACAACTTTAAACACATAAAATGACTATGATGAGATTTGCTGTAATGTATTTTTTTTTAAATAAAACATTCACTTCATAACATGCTAATGCTAACCCTGATGTCACAAGTTAACAGGCAGACTAACGCTAACACAGTAGTGACAATATATTACAATCACACTTTTTCCTGGTAAATAAAACATAACCATCTGTAAATGTCAGTCAACAGCTGTCATGGTGGTCACATACAGCATACTACTACAGGAAGTAGTGTGTAGTATGCAGTATATGGTATTAAATGTGCAGTACGTGCTTCTGAACACAGCCAGTGTCCCTGTAAATACACACACAAGACCTCCTCAAACCATTAGCTTGATTCAAATGGGCTAGTACTTATAACAAATGTAAAGTAGAATATTACACATACTACAGCCGTAGCTTTGTTATATTTTGTCTTTTGCATAATTGACCCATGTCCCTCACATTTTCTGGCAATCATTAAGAAGTGAGATGAAACTGGAGAATCATTAAATCACACGTCAATACATTTCTCATTTCAGAGCGACAATTCTTCGTCGACATACCTGAAGGAAGCTTCTGTCAATTAAATGAAAAGAAACACAAGGTGCACCGATCAATAATTAATTTAAAGCCTTTTTTTGACCAATAGCAACAGATGATATGTGAATGAGACACAGAGATTTTCTTGTTTGTTGATAATAGGCATTCAGAAGTGCACTAAGTACTCTAAGCACGTCCTACATTGGCCTCTTCGACAGATTCTCTCTTTGACACAGATGGTGGATTATCAACAGTTTAGAAAATGTCATTCAGCAATAAGTCGTGCTGACATTTATTGCTTGTCCTCTTAATCTGAGACAAGCTGCTCATATAAAGAGTGCAATTAAAAGAAACTGCTCCTTCTCACACCTCTTTGATAACAGAGTTAATCTACTCAGGAGGGACTGAGATTGGTGACACCGGCTTTTCCATGGTGGGTTTCCCCTGCTGTGTGTTTGTTTTTCTTTCTTTTTTTTTTTATTTGCTTCCTGGAGCGAATAGCCATTCAAAGCCACTTCACCTCCACCCGTTCAGAGTGAGACAGTCCACTTCTGCCAAATGGAATGTAAGCACCAGCCATGTCTCTCCGCCAATGCTTTTTAGCACTCTGATCTCACCACTTGTGGGCTGTCTGCCCACTCATCAAATTATAGGCTCCAAATACGGCAGGCTTCCCACGTACGTCACATAATGCCTGACACATTGAACAAAGCTCAAGAACCAATCATTCCATTTACTTCACTTAGACAAATGTCACAGAAAATTGATTGGCCTTGCTAATGAGGAAAACCGGATCAATGGAATAATTATAATGGGCCAAAAAAAACATTTGACAACAGCACAAACCATGTTATTGGGAATTTATGAGGAATCCATCCCAAATATGTCACCACTTCAGAAAAACAAAGAGGCTGGAGCCAAACGGCTGCTGTAATGGATTGCTTCCACTACTTTCACTCTCTAATATTTACACTATTCTGCAGTGAGAGAAATAATCCAACACATTTGTTTGCTTTCATATAACACAATTAAAAACAAAACATGCCATTACTTGGGCTAAAACTTTGCTTCTTAATGGGAATCTTTCAGTCATAGCTGATGTTAATAAACCTGTGAATTATTTTGGGTGCTTTCACACCTGTGTTCTTCAGACTCCGGTTCCTTTTTCCCCTTGGTGCGATTCATTTGAGCAGGTGTGAACACAGTAATCACACTTGGATGTGGAATAAAACAAGCGCATCAAGACCACTGAGAGGAGGTGGTCTCAGTCTAATCCAAAACAAACTCTGGAGCGGTTTGTTTCTGGAGGGAACGGGATCTGACCTTGATCCGACCCAGACTTCAACTACTGCAAGTCTGAGCAAATCGCCTCCTATTGATAGGTTTGCTTTGCATTCTGGGAAGCAGCAGAGCGTTCAAAGTGCAACAATTTGCATAGTATTAGCAGAATGTTTGCTTCAAAAAAGATAACCGAATGAACATTCTCACATGGTTTACAGTGATGCATTTAGGTGCGCTTGGATTTTTCCAGATGTCAAAAGAAACCAAATGCAGAATGAACTATAGGCCAGTGTGAAAACTAACCTTCAATATGAAAATGTTTTACATGTTCTTTTGTCTATGTCCATTATATTAATGTGGCAGCATTGCAATATTCCCTTATTAAATATTGAAAAGTACATTCCCTTTGAACAACACACTGTTGATTGTCTGATCCTAGATCAAAATGCCTGAAGAGCTCTGATGATACTCTGATGAGGTGCTACTGTTAATGTTAACTGACTAAACTGTACATATCTGAAAAAAAAAATACTTACTGCAAAACGTATTACTAAAAACATTCAGAATCTTTGTGCAACAGTATACTAATAACATTTGCACATGTAGCAATAACTACTCTTAAGTCCTAATGATCCTGTCACTGTTTCAGAACTAATAAATTGCACAAAACCCATAAAAATTGGCAACCACAGTCCCATTCAAGAACACAGCTGCAGTGGAAACCTACAGCTATAAAAGTTGTATTAATATACAGTGGTACAATGTAGGTTCTATGAGGTATTCCATTAAAGTGGTTTGAATAATCCTTATAAAGCAGATACACACGCAAGACACACATACAAACACAGAGTAGTTGTGTGTATGAAGTGAATGTGTAAAGAAAACCTGCATTTTAACAGATACAATGTTTACTCTGCCCTGAGACTGTTTTGTATGATACAGATTTGTGATACTTCACAGAAACGCCAATGCACGAGTTGTTGTTTTACATAATGCAGTGGAATAATGACATGAAAATTGTTATTGATTGCATTGTTACTGTACAGCAAATGATAAGCCATGGATTCCACCAAGGCATGGCTGCGTCGTGTTATGGCTTGGACGTGGTTTTGCTACACCCTCTGCGTGGCTTCATACTGCATCATTTCAGAAATGTGTTTTGTCTGTCTGTCTTACATACGGTTAACGAAGCTGAATGGTTTCTAATTTGTCTGTTTTAATTGCATTTATTGTTCTTTATTTCCTGCTTTATTGTGCTGTAGCCTGGAGACAAAGACAATACAGCTAAAACCACTTATTAACAACATGGATCAGATTTTAGTCACTGTTTTGTCATTGTGCTATTGTTGACATTGATGTGATGTTTTAGAATATAGAGGCGGCACATTGTGTTGTTTTTTGTTGCTCAATGTCATTTCTATGTCTAACTTCCTGCTTGTTTTAATATGTTCTGTGAATCTTGACATGGTTTCCATCAAAAATAGACTATGTGTAGTGTATGGGATAAACATAAGTATTATCTAGAATGGACTAAAGGCCTTTACACACCAGGGTAATTTTTTATGCCATTAATTTGCTCATCGTACCATGTGACCATGAGTACTTATATTACTGACATAACTTATGTTACATGTTGAAATAGTGGTGTTTTATTTTTTCAGAGTAAGCCCGATTTTTACGGAGATTTTGCAATACAAATAAAGGCATCGACCAATCATTTGTTTGTACTGGATGTCATGTGACAACAATAGTAACAGACCTGGACCTTCTAATTTCCAGCCACTGTAACATATGAAACACAAATGATAAACACATGGAGCAGCATCAACAAACTGCTAGAATATTAAGGTAGTGGGGAGTTTCAGTAACATGAATATCATATGAATCAGATCCAGTTTATTTGTGTGTCTTTTTGGCTGCACACCGGACACAAAACCAGAGGATGCTGAATCACACGCGCGCACAGGCTCCAGACGATGTCGAATCCATGACTATTTCTGTCAAACAGCCCGGTGCCAATGGACTGGAATCTTTTATTGAATAAATGTCACAACTGTTGCAAACTTCACTGCTGGAGCTATGAATAGATCAGATGAAAAATATTTGTGGGTGACTGTTTTGTAGTTTTGTATCATTTATTCATCATAACCCGGGTGTGTAAAGGCCTTAAGAAGTTCAGATAGCATGAGCTGTAAATCCAAACAAATAAAACCTATTCAAAACTAACTTAAGATGCTATTATGCACAACAAGGCAGTCTGTGTTGTTTAGTTACCTTTAAATAAATAACTAAAAAGTGCATATAGTATATATATTATATACATACTGTAGGTATCCTACTAAGCTCAAATGGAGTGACATCACACTACTTTACTATTTTTGTTCCAGCTGTGTAATGATCCCCCCCCCCCTTTTTTTTTTAAGAAAATGTAAGGAATGTGCATGCTGCTGAATTGTCCAAGCGCAGGTGGACTGAAGGAGGCTCAGGTAAGAAGATGGCTCAGTTTACTGGATCCAGGCAGCTGGATGAAGACTCAGACACACATGCGGGCCCACATTCTCAAAGCCATATATTTTCATCAGCGGCTATCTGATCTGTTATGCAGGATGAGACTGGGCAGAGTGTGCCCACAGCTGCATTAGTATCACCGATCATATCACTGTGCCTCCGACCGTCCCACTATTAATATTCACACAATCTATCCAGAACAATGGGCCTTTCTTGGACTCCTTTTTTTCCACTGGCCACTAATTGGATGTAATTACTCATCTACAAAACAAATGAGCGTGTTGAGGTTGCCTTGGAGACTAGATCAGGGGACCCAGCAGTGCGAATCGTTCGCAGGGCTTCATTTATACTGATAATTATCTTCCCTACCCCCACCCTCTTTCCCTTCTGCCCTCAGTGACCAAAACAGGCTGTGAGGCAATGGAGAGGGGAGTGTCTTGGAGTCATCTATTACTGACATCATCGGGGTGGCTCTCTTTAAGTGGATAAATGCCCTGCTCTCATTCCCACTTTGCCAGGTGACTGCCTTTAAGGAGGAATCACAAACCTTGAAAGTACTGCTGCTCTTTTTTCACTAGTTGCAAAATAAAACTAATCAGGCTGATGATAAAATATAACACACCCTCTCTGGCCTGTTGGGACTTTAAAATGTTTAAATATATGTTCTTAAGTTTGCTACTGTTGCACCAAGTTTGTGTGGATCCATATTTTAACTCCCACAGAAACTCAACAACCATGAATTCACGTTTAGAGCACAATCGGTATCTAAGTGTTCACAGAAGTTGCAGCAGGTGCTGTTAAAGGTTTCATTTAAACAATAACATCAGGAATGCACTTTAAGGCATAGTGTTAGTAATAACATAGTAACAGAGGGCAGTACAGGTAAAATCCCTATCATACTATAATAATAAACATCTCAATATGGTGACTGAATTGAAAAATAGTTAACCATACTGCACTTCATGACATTTAATTATTTTATTTTATTTATTTGTAGCTTCCATTAAAATCAAAAGCAGCCTCACATGGGATAACACGAGTTAAAACACACAGACAATATAATATATAATATAATATATAATAATATAGAAACAATTTGGAAACAACTCTAACAGCTGAAAGTTTATAATATCTCATACTATAAACAAAGATTCAGTGACGATTCTATGCATGCTGTACTTATCTTTAAATGTTGTATTAATGGTCTTTTATGTTTTTATATTTATTTAGTTATTTTTTTTACATATATGATTGTCAACTTTCTAAAAATATATACATATACTGAATTCACATAGGTAAGTTTTAGCTTGAAACCTCCCTCAAACCTCTTAAATTCTCATTGTATCATATGTATAGTATGTGCAAATAAACCAAACCTAACTGAACTAAATATATTTATTTGTGGTCTATTTGATAGAGACAGATCCATGTATATAGATAAACTGAGAACAGTAATCCTATGTAGGTATCTAAATATTGTTGTGTTCATTTGTGACTCTTGTCCCTAAAATGACTTCTAGAGAAAATTGTAAAAATTTCAATTTAAATATGAAGTATGAAATACAGTAAAATACTGTAAATTTAGTGTTGTATGTTTGTGATGCAAACAAAAGAGCAAAATATGAATTTGAGGAATTCATTGGATGTGGGTTTTTTTGAGGTGTACTATAGACTACAATATTGTAAAACATCAACATCAATCCATACCTCATTATTATTGTGTGATTATTAACATTTCTAATACTTTTAAATCACTTTATTTGTGCTACATACCTTTCAGTCTAAACTGATGCAGATATATTCACTGTTGACACCACGTTATTACCTATTAATTAATCTGGTATTATTAACTTTTTACTATCAATCTGTTCCACAACTGTTCCCATGTTAGGGATTGATTACAGTGAGCCAGTTGTTTTTGCAAAATAAACCCTTCCAAAGTAAGGAGGGTATTGATCACTTTGCAGTAACCAGCTTGCTGTTCTTCCCGGCTATTTCCTCTAAAAAAAAAAAAAAAAAAAAATCAAAAAAATCATTATTATTAACTCTTTGAGCACAAAAGTCGCAATATTGCAAGAAGCAAGATATCTGAATAAAAAAGGCAGCTTTTTGAAATCTTGATATCAAAATTGAACATTAAAAAAACCCCCAAAAAAACTCCACCACCTAAAGGGTTAAAATGATGTGATTGATTTGATTGCCTCTGCTGAATATTAAAGTCCCATTATATTGTACAGTTGTGGATAGCATAGCAACGGTCTGCTAGTCATAGCAACAGCCTGTTAAAACAGAATAAGCCGTCTCTGACCAATCAGAATCGAAATAAGACGCAGTAATGTAATGTAAAGGGCTACCCACATCAGTAAAAAATGACTTAAATCTAATTCTTCTGTGATACGTTAATCAGTAACATGCTCCATAAGTCAGCTCTTTGAATACACATGAGCCTGCCTGTTCTTTCTACAGTCAACAAACACGGAGTACTGGGAATAGGAGGGTTATAAAAATCTATTCCCAACAGTGACTTTCATTTCTGCGAGGAACGATCCTTCATGGAGTCACTCCTCTGTTTCCCTCAGAGTGCCAGTGAGATCCCTTGGTGGCCATCAAACCACATCACTCTACAGAAGATGTCAATAAACCTGACATGCTGCTTCTCAAATTAGCTTTGAATTTTAGAGCTACCATAATTAGCTTTTCCATTTTCACCAATGTCATTTAAAAATAGCGTGAAAGAAACTAACAGCTCTTTTGCTGTCTAGCCTTGCTTTCACTTTCCATTTGAAATAATCTTTTCTGAATGAATGGCTGAGTAATTAACAGCACTAGACACCCTATTCAGAGAGCACAGACATTTCATAAATAATACATATTTAATGTCTTGTCATTTTGTGTTCAGAGAAGCTTGGCTAATGAATTTTAACAGATGATTTCTTCTTGCATTTACTCACCCATACTCAGGCCTCAGATTTTTTTTTTTTACTTTTCATTTTATGCCTTCTTTTCTCTTTTCTTGCTATTCTTTCCAGTAATGGACAAACTGAACAGAACTATTAATTTGTATTTTTATTGTATAAGCATTGGTTGAGGGAAGTTACATATGACGGGACGTGAATATTGAATCATGGGTAAAACAATATGCAACAGTGTGGCAAATCACTGTGAGTCATTTGCTTAAGGTAAGACAGGGGAACCCACGCAGCCAGACAACGCTAAATGATTTTAATGCAGATTTTAACCTGTGTGGGATCTGCTCTAGTCGGGACTGAGAAAGGGCACTCAGTTATCAACGGTCAACGCAGATTATCCTTTTGTGAGAAGGCTCAGAGCTGACAGCCCTGGCCTTTTGGCTGAGCACATTTTTTTTTTTCAGACATGTCTGGTCAGGCCTGTGTGGTCAGAAGAAATCCAACACTCACTAGGACTGAAACCTGAGAGCAGCACTAGCAGCATCTAATGGTCATTCAGATACAACAGGAAGGAAGATCTAATTGAGCTAAAATAAAAAAAAAGAAAAAAACAATCTCACAGCTAAGGGCAGTGAGATCTTGCAGCCTCACAGCCTCTGACTAGTTCAACCAACAGCTGAACTCATTGTTTTATTTAAGGTTTGTCACATTAAATGTCTGTTTGTATCTGTGTGGAGCATAAACCTCTCATTAAAAAGCCTAAAATGATATTCCTATGTGGCACAAATGCAAGCAAGCACCAACCTCTTTTTCACACGTTTTGGTTTTTGTCTGAAACTATCAGCTTTTTTATTTTGGAAGTTTACATAACCCTCTGGTACTCTGCTACCACTGCAGTACTTGGAGTATCTCACTAGATATATCTTAGTTGCAAGGCAAACGTATATGACACTTATACTGCTTATGGAAGGAGAAAGTCCCTCCAACCTTCAAGCCATGAATTAAAGATTTCATACATCAATTAACATGGGAGAAAATTCGCTATTCTACATTAGGTCATGATCATAAATTATATGGAGAAAAACTGCCTATATTTCACCCCATATTTTATATATATATATATATATATGTGTATGGATACTTTATAATAATAATACTAAAACTACTACTACTACTAATAATAATAATAATAATAAGAATTCATGGCTGTTCGTTTAGCTTTTTTTATTCTTTACTATGTTTTTTCTTTTTAAAACATTTCCTTACTTACATAAAAGGTGCAGAGGTAATTGGATGTTCTCTTTAACAAGACATCGAACAAGAATTTAAACAAATGGGAAATGGATCGAAAAAAGAGATCTGGGCACTCCAGAGAAAGAAACATGTTAAACATGAAAAAGGAAGCACTAACATGTTTCAACCCCAAATGGCCTTTATTATTTTCTCTCTGGCATGGCTGAATTTCTCCTGTTTTTTTGTATTTTTGTGTCACACCTATAAATTTATGTACATGCAATTGCTTATGAAATTGACTGTGTTTAATTACTAATGCTACAATAATAAGGATAGAGACCTGCTGGAGCAGAAACATGGGGGGGGGTTTACACTGTGTTCAATCAAGTGTATCTGTGATTTATTGTGTTTTGCACAACTTTAAATGTCAATAAAAAAAGACCTTGAGCAATAATAAAGAGAACTGTAATGACATCTTTGTTATGCCACTTAAAAATACATTTATAATATAAACACAAACTCTAGACACTGCATTAGTGATTATGGAGAGACACAGTAAAGACCATATTCAAAGCCGGATTCACAGGATTGGCAAACAAAAGTCCAGTTTGCTTTCCAGAGTGTTATGTGTTCATCCCCTGGAGGGCAGAATGGTGATGTCCCTGAAGGCCTGTGCCCGTAACCTCAGAGCATCTGCTACCCACAGCTGTGAGAGCCACGGCATCGTGGTGGAAGCGCAAAGGGACACTTTGCCCTCCCTGATGTGTCACATCTTTCCCTGGGCCTTAGATGGAAAAAAAAAAAAAACGGGATAGGCTTGGCATGCCTGTTCATGTTATTTTGCACCAAATACATGTAAAGCGCTTCTGGCTTCAGCGCTGAGATTAGCATCTGGGACAAATGGACCTGAGCTCACTAAGAGCCATATTGATTAATCTCAGTGCACACAGCCAATCCTGGTCTCCTCTCGGGCACTGTTGAAGATCACAGAGCTTATTGGGAGAAAATTGATAACGATCTTAATTTGGAAATGTCTGTCACATGAGTTTCCTTCTTTTCTTTGGTGAAAAAAAAAAGAGAGGAAGTGAGATGAGCAAGAGAGAACAGAACAAAGACAGAGAACAAGAAGTGTAGAAATGGGTTTTAAAAAAAAAAATGTAACAAGCATCCTCAAGTCCCAATGAAACTGGCTCAAACACTTGTACAATTTATACAGCAGCTGAGCACAACACTGACTGTCTAAAGCCAATTTCACTTTTTAACACCTGAGTCGAGGCAGGTACTCAGATGTCTAAAAGCGGCTGAATGGGGCTTTATGTATACAGTGCAGGTAAAGCAGAGATCTAAGACTGACATTTGAGCTTCCCCCGAAAGCTCCTAGGGACTCAGAAAAACACTCAACCAGAGTATACTGGGACCTGTGAAGTTCCCTGGACTGTCAGAGGCATCTGCATCACCTGTATTTTCTCTGTTTCTATCTGACAATGAAACAGCACAGGATATTTCACATAACTCCACTTTATAACAGATAAAACTGACGGACTGGGCGGTACACACCCTTCCGTTTCATAAAAGCAATGAGCGTAATGCTCTATTTCTTCATATATACAATGCATTAATGATGTCAAAATTAATGTGTTGATTTGTATAATTAATTTAAGGTGTTAAGAAATATTACCATTATTTTTGCTGCCAGTTCCTCTGCTCATTCAGTTTCTACTTTGCTCGACCACCGCTGCTCTCTCTCTCTCTCTTTCATGTCACTCACTTGTTGATGTATGTATACGCAGCCAATAACAACATATGCCGAAGACTTTCTGCCCGACAGTGACATGACGCACCAATCACTGGTCCCCTGATACCGTAAACAGACTGGTCTGTCTCAATAACCTGATGATTGTAAAGGAGGGACTGTGTTTATGGACTGAAAATGATTCATCATTGTGAACTCTCAGCAGGATATTTCCCTGTTTTTTTTTTTTTTTTTTAATGTTACTATTAATCATTATGGACTATTCTGAAAGTCAAATGGCACTTTTAACATACAGGCCTGGGTTTTGTTATGATTTCTGGTATTATAAAATATGTGCTTTTCCAGCTGTTTTAGAAATAAGTTACTACACAATAGGATCCAAATGTAAATACACCTCATGATATAAGTCCTCTGTAATATTCCATTTAAATAGCAACTAGCACAAGGTTCAGTCTTAAGAAAAAATGCATCTGTGATTAATCACAGCATATTGTATGATTAATTAGTTAATGTTTTGTAAAAGCATAAATTAGTTAATATTTTGTGAAAGCCCTAATACATTATACAAATATAACATATTTGTCATTGTGCGCACAGATCGCTGCAGTTGACAGTTCATGAATCAGCTTCGTGCCATTTTCAGAAAACAACTCATTTGTGGAGTATCATCCTTTCCAACCGCAGAGCTTGACCACACTCGTCCAAAATGCAGCCCAGGTGGTGATGCAACTATTAGTCACATCGACATTGGCTACTGCCCGCGTGTTTGTCTTCGTATGGAGACATTCAGAGCCCTTCAGCTCATGATATAACTGTCCTTTCTTTTTCAACACCGCCGGTGCCGTATAGCAGCTCAAATCGAGTTCACAAACATGATATGGCCTGTGGAGCCAAGTATGGGCCGCCACCTTTCTACCTCCAGGCAAAGGTAAACACTGCAGGAGCCAGATGTCTCCGATTTATTCTTGGAGCCAGAGATTCTGTAAAAGGCCTGACAAACACGCGTTAAAGCTGTTGTTCCTGCTTCAGACAGACACCTTTGAAAGGAAGCTAATGTTTAACACTAACATATGACTTGAGTTTGTCCTTTATGTAAAATAAATCTGACTAGAAATGCCAAATTTTGCTAAAATGAAAGCACGGTGAAATCCAGTAGCTCCATAACTAAATGCACCCTCTACTGTGGAATAGAAATTTCCTCAGAAAGGCACCAAGAATACATCTTCAATAACTGTCCCTATTATGACACACACTCTGGCTGTGTCTGGGGTATAGTTTGCTTCAAGTGCTATGCCACAGCGAGAAGTCCAAAATACACCTTGTCATCAGCGGTGGACTGTCATAGAGAGGGAAGTCAGCATACTGTCATTTTGTCTGCTGGACTCTGGGAGCACGGGGGAAAGTGCCCTCTGTCAGGCATAGAAAATGTCTTTGTCATTTTCGCTCTCTCTATGTATCGCTGATAAATGTACCAACAAACCTCAGTGCAAATGAACAAACTGCGCAATAAGGTGCGTTTTTGAAAAAATATCCATCCAAACAACAAACAGGGTCAACTTCAGCTTTCATCTGCTGTCGTGTTTCTTATGAATTTTGATCTTTGTTGTTTAACTTTACCTCTGTGGTGCAGAGACTATATTTGCACAAAGCAGACTATATAGTATGTGGTGCTCTATGGAAACTGTAGGTGGAGTCAAAGCACACATAATGCACACTTACGTTACAGATAAGGTTTATTTTTTGCTACCAACTGTGCATTTAAATTTCGGAATTTAGCGGAAAGGAAAAAAAAATAGACTTGCTCTTCCTGTGTTGGTTTTAGGCTGAGTGTGCTAATTAAAGGTTGCGATAGCAGTGAGGTGCAGAAACATCCCCAGACAACAGAGAGGAAGGTCAAACAGTCTGTGTCCTCTATTCTGTCTTGTCTGTACAGAGAGGAGAGGCCACTCAATGCATCAATCCATGCAGCATGTTATTAGCACCATTGAAAGCACTACAATAAATCATCAAGAAATCAAAATCAACTATTTTTGCTGCTCCGCAAAATATACAAAGCAATGAGCTACAGACTGCAGCTGTGATATTATATTATCAAGATGCATTTGCTGAGCTTTTTCTGCAAAAGACAGTTCCGTTAATGACTAGGAATACACTGATTACAATATACAGCTGATTTATGTAACAATCTAAATACTTATGAGCTTAATAACTTAGCAGCTTAAGTTATTTTGGTAATATTCTTGGCTGCAGAGAGCTGCTGTGATGAACTGCGGCAGCATGGAGATTTAACTGAGTGATATTTTTTAAAACTGCCTCATGGCTGTTTAAGTAGTCTAAAACAGGCCCATGATGTCACTGTTTACCACTCTAACCCTCCATCTTCCCCCCCTCCCTTTCACCCTCTGTTCATAATCATTTACTTGTCTCTCTTCCATTTGCAGCTGTCAGAATTAAACTGTACATAATGGTTGCCATCACATCTCTTGCTTCCTGGCTGCTGCTAACCCCAAATC
This sequence comes from Apogon talboti, assembly GCA_037367365.1. NCBI lineage: Eukaryota > Metazoa > Chordata > Actinopteri > Kurtiformes > Apogonidae > Apogon > Apogon talboti. Next base: position 13,847,634 of record JAPQRQ010000007.1, on the reverse strand, counting down.
AACATTCCTGCTTCTTAGTGATGTTTTATTGCAATTGTTGGGCAAATTGTTTGTTTTGAAAATGCAGAATGAAAAAGCCCGATGTGAAAGAAAGAGCATCTGATTGGCTTCCAGTGTTCCCTCAGTTGATTTAAATTAAGTTCAAATGAGGACAGGTGGGTGAGTTTGTCTGTCTGTCCACATCCAGGTAGTGAACGCTAGCCGTGCTATGACACACTCATTTATTAACCTTATAATGCATCGGTGACAGGCAGCCAAAGCCGACCAAATCTGACTTAAAATCAAAACAGATCTATTCCAACAAGCTTTGCATCGTATGTCTGATTAAGAAAGACACTGTTCCCTAAAGGCTGAGCATTCAGTCAAGGAAGCTCTTATTAACAGCTATCGGATCTACAGTCGTAGGGGTGGAAAAAGCAGGAGCTCTAAATGAAGCCGACAAGTCAATCAATGTTGTGTTAAAGACACAGAGAACCTCACATCCTGTATTCTGCATGAATCTGCTGGCAGATACTGTGTCTCTAACTCAATAAGGTATTTATGCATGCTTTACCAGATACATAGGAACACAGAGGAATTGCTAATATTTCCATTTTTCCATTTTCTAGTATTGGCTTTACCACAGAGACTAAGCTTTGATTTTCCTCACAGGCAAAACAATCATTACTAATCCAGTGGAGGTTAAAGGTCACATCGCTTTGACTCTAAAAATGATTAGGTCATCTCAAGAAAAGTCGAGCAGTAGGAATGACAACAAAGCAATGCCTGCGCCGTAGCTGTTAACACACACTGCTGCTTTCTGCTCAACACAACTCTAACAATACCCTTCAACATTGATTACTTTGACAATCCACCTTCATGTGACATTTTACAATATGAAGTATAAGTGAGCAGCATATGATATCCACACACCAAACAACATGAAGCTCCTTGTTTGACAAAGAAAGTGTTCACTGAAATTTTAATATTTAGACAGAAGGGAGATTTGCTGGCTAGTTTCCACAGAACATTTAGATTAAAAGTGCTTTTCAGAGCTGACTGGTTCTTAGCTACCTTTATATTCTTATCTAATTTATTTATGACCTGACAGTATGGATGACTAACTTTAGACATTAATTTTTGAACCATAAATACCATTTGATTAAAGGTTACTACCATGTGAGAAGGTTTTACTGTACTGACTAAAATGAACGTGTCAAGTTAGAATTTAAATGCAAATATCTCCTTTTGCTTCAGTTTTTTTTCCCCCTGAGAGATCTGGTATGGAGGTGTTGCCACTGTGGCTGGATAGCATCACGTTTTGTTTTAAATAAGAGGGTCAAAGAATACACTGAAATTGTGTAATGTTAGTACATGTGACTTAAAAGTGTGAAGTGCAAGCTTGAATAATACAATTAACAGTGACTTAAATACCTTTGAAAGTGCACAGGAAACATGTCTATATATGTATGTATCCAGGGTAAAATTTGCATGTATGACTATTTGCATGTGTACTCTGTGCTGTCTATCTGGACTAAAGCTGTTGGCGGTGTGTGGAGGCTCGGGGGACTATGTCTATGGGGAGAAGCAGAGCAGGAGAAGTTGGAGAGAGCAGCAGCCACACAGAACATGGACAGAGCGTTTACCTGGCCCTGTGCTCTGTGGGTACGCCAAGTAGCCGCCTCTTCCACGGGCCCCCCTACCTGAGCCACGCGCTGCTGCTACCGCCGCCGCCGCCACCGGTCCGTATGCTGTTGCTGGGAAGCCTGCAGGCACATACACACACATACACACATCACTTCCTGCACATGGATGAGTGAGTCCCAGAGCTACAGGAGAGTGTTGATACCAGCACTCAGCTAGAGGATAAAACTATAGCTGTCAGAGAGAGGGGCTCATGTCAGGGTGACATCTATCAGCAGACTCCTACAGAACCCACTGTGATATTCAAAACCCTGCAGACCCACTGATCCACACAGAGAAACAGAAACATGGCCATGAGCAACTCACCGAATTTTACACAAAGTATAGATGTTAAAGAGTGAAAAAGACTGACTGACTGAAGTGCCGCTTCAATGTTAGGCGCCGCGCAGCGCTGAATAGTAACTAGTTACATGTAACGGCGCCGTGTAATAACATTACAAAATGAATGTGACTGGTATCATTTACAGCTTTTGATAAATAGAATTAAATTACAATTACTAATTTAAGTGGGGGTGATTAAAAGGGGGTTACAGTAGATTATATATTTGTACATATATTATATATATATACTTTTTTGTAAAAATTTCTAAACATATCAACTGATGAGACAAGAATACTCTTCAGTGATTTCCTACTGAAATAATGAAAGGGCTCTAACTTCACTTAAGATGTGTGTGTTTTTAAGTCTTCTCAGTTTTACGGTCTTGGATTAAAGTCTACTTTATTAATTAATAGTTATCTAAAATCTACAAAATGTAATATATTACATATTTTGATTATATTATTATTATTATATTCCAGTAGTTATATTATATCATTCTTCAAAGGGTTTCTGGTGACATGTAACTATTAAATATAAAAGTCACCCTCTAAATACTGGATTATAACTTAATGCTCCAAAAAAAAAAAAAAAACAGTAAAATGTAAATGTGATATCATTTATCATACCGTTTTTGAAAGGTCAACAAACCTGGTTAAGCTGCAAAAAAATTCATTGCAATAACAGCAGCTTGCATTAATGTTGTGATACTAAATGTGATACTGTTTTGTTCAGTATATTTGAATATTTAAGAGCCACTCAATATTCTTTAAATTTCAAATAAAACTAAAGAGAAGAATTCAAAGTGGAGTTCAGGAAGGGTTTACAAACTCCTTGATTATATTAGAGGGAGAACCAGTGGAGGCTCCAGAGGCTGTTTGTGTCACACGCTTCGAAAGAAAGATTATGGCCACTTCAGAGCTGCATAGACACAGGCATAATAGTCCAAACTCTGGGGACAGTCCCTGCTTTTTGTATGAGATGATCCCAATTACCGCAAGTTTCTATGAAATCAGAATCGCCCACTGTAATACAAGAGGAAAAGCATTCCATGATTTTATTTTATTTAATTTTTTTTACAGTCCAGCTAAGTAGATGATATAGAGCAGGGATAAAATCTTATGGGAGACATCTGTTGGGTGATTGGTTATTCACAGAAGGTTTCAATCTGTTAGCTTATATGAAGACTGAACAAATCTCTTGCGCTTGCTTCTTCTTATGTAAATATTAATATGTAAATATTTACTCAGACACTCTTAACGTCTTAATTTTTTTCCCCCCTGCGTTCGTTCATAAATCAGTTCAAGTTGTCATTTTAAAGATACTCTCATAAAATAACGAGCCTCACAGCATACAAATATAAATCCGCGTCTTAAGGGTGTGATTATTCCGACAAATATCAGCCTAATAATCATTCTGTAATTAAGCCAAAGCAGTATCAGTGAATTGTAATTACATTGTTGGCCTTAATGAACAAAGTAGCTAGAGGTGGCCTGACAGAGGCTAGTCCATGCCCAGGGCCCGGGCCCCTCTCTCAGCACAGGAATGGCATGTCATTAGCGCTGGTGATGAGATTCCTCACTCAAGGCTCAATACCATCTATGCCTAATCAGACTCCTAAAATTATCTCCACAGGAAATTCGCTCCTCACCAGATTCCCTCAATTTGAATTTTACTTTTTTTGGTTAAATGTGTGTGTGTGTGTGCGTGTGTGTTTTTCCTCCATGTTTTGGTCATAATCTGTAGACTGTGGTTTAGACATTACAAAATGGCACAGGACACCTTAGAGGATTATTTTTTGAATGCTGTGGAGGTGAGAGGAGCACCAGCGGGTGACCTATTTTCCGAGCCAGCCTTATACAGCTATTCCACCAAGAGGGGCTCACACAAAAGACTGATGAGAGGGAGGTAGGGGGAGGAGGTGAGAGGGCAGGGTCAGATGAGCCGCAGCCAAAGAGAAAAACACATAGCTTTTCATCAGCCGGCTGAGAAGGAGGTAATTCACAACTCTGTCGACACAATATGACCGTGAATGTGCGTGTTGGGTGTGAGGTGCCATCACGCTGCGACTGCCAGGCAGGTGGAGAAGAGAAAGAAATGCCACTTTTTCTCCAACTGTCTAACAGCTCAGGAGAGAATAGAAGAGACTTAGGCAGCATGGTGAAAGGACAAGAAGAATCCCAGCGACAACAAAAAGGCGACTAAAATCAGCCGCGTTTAGACTGCGGCAGCCACACCAGTAACCAATTCCAACAGCTCAAATTATATTCTCCGCCTCTTTTCACAAAAACACAAATCAACTCTGATGCTATGCTAATGATGGCCATGCACCCCTGCATTTCCACTCGCCGAAAACTATTCCTTGTAGCTTTCTCCACCTCTCTTTCTCTCTCTCTCTCTCTCTCCTTTCCTAAGTGCTGAATCTATCTTCCCCTTGCTGCCATTGTCATGACACCCCCAATAGACCCACTGGCTTGGAAGTTAGTTGCGGGCAAAGTTGTGGTGAGAGATTAACTTTGCAGGATTAGGTGGGTTAATTAATAGATGGCTGCTGCTCATTGTTTTGTGCTCACGCTGTAAGAAGCCACCCAAGAGAAGCGCTGCAGCATTAAATCAATTTCATGGCCCTTTTATTACTGAGGAGATAAAGCCAATATTTAGCTTTCAATTCTTCACAATTATTGGGCCCCTGCTTTGCCACTTGAGTGGCTGCGCTTGGCTGGGGACAAGGACACATCTGTTTATGAGCTGTGGAGGCCCGGGGGCCTTGGTGTCTGGACTCCGGGGAACTGTCCTCAGCTTTCTGTCCTCAAGCCTGTCGCATAGAAATTCAGACTTCTTTGGAAGTGCGCTCGGAAATGAACAAAGATGAGACCTGAAGAAGAGTGAGTACTGTTGTACATTTCAGACATTTCAGATGTAAGGGTGTGGGCTGTTACACCACTGGGACGAATGAACCGACCGTACCGTAACAGAGATATTTGCTCTGTTGTTAATGATTTTTTTAGTCTATATAAATTATATCTACATATTATCTATATACATTAATTCTATTCTATTCTATTCTATTCTATTCTATTCTATTCTATTCGTAGGCATACAAACATACACATCTCAACACAAATGCCACAGAAATAACTAAAACCTAGTCATCATTACATCTTGTACAGGTATAATTTTTTACACATTTCTTCCATTGTGGGTTATTCTGATAAGTAAATTGTACATTCTCTACTAAAGCTATTAAATCCCAACATTTTGTTGTTTGTAGCCTGCATAAGCCTGAACCAGCTGTGATATTAACTTCAGTTTTTCATTCATACTGCCTTCATATCAAAAATTGGCTACTACTATTGTTATTACAATTACTATTAGATTTAGATACCTTTACAATGCATAGGCATAAAAAGTTAAGTTTTGAGGTTTTTAGTAATTTGTACTAAAAAACTTTAAAATGGCATACAAACGCCTGTGACGAAGCAAAATAATGTGTCTCCAGAGCACGTAGAGCTGTGTCTTCATGAAGGTGAAGCACATAGTGGGGTCTTATGCCAGTAAAATGGCATTTTCCTTGGGTGCACACGTATTCTGTTCTTACCTGCACCTGTATTTTGTGAGTCTGTGTGAACTTGACTGTACTGAAGTGGGAGGAGAGGCGCGGTAGGGGCAGTGTCAGTAGTGATCAAACAGCACAGTGCAATTTTTGTGTCAAGGTTTCCAGGGATTTTTGCCTGCACCGCCTGCCTGCACAGACCAGGTCAAAAGCTTTGTTTTCTCTATTACAAAACTGTCAGAGCGCCACGCGGAATAACACAGTGCTTTTAAAGTGGATAAAAGGAGGTGAAGTGATTGGTCAAAACTAATGCTAGCTCCGATCATAACCACCAATGGCATATTCAGTCTAATGTTTTCATTCTACTCTCCAGTAACAGTAACAAATTCATTAGAACACTCATTAGAATTATGCATTTATCTACCACCCTGTACTAAATCATTAGAAGTAAAAGTTTAAAGGCTAGTGATGTTTTTACTGAGGATCCAACAATGTACAACTTACTCGATCTTCCTCAGCCTGTTATGAGACTCTCATTTGCAAGTTCCTCAGGTCCCACTGAGGCGTTAATCATGCTCAAAAATATTAGTCAAACAGAAGTAATGGAGTTCTGCAGAAATGAGTCTAAAAGCCCTTAAAAGTGAGTTAGCATGGGGAATTTCCTTGTTATCTAGATTTGAAATCCATGGGGCTATTGAACGGGTTTTTGGCAAGAAACATAGTCTGTGTCTGTGAAGAGACTCTCACACTGTTAAATGATATAAAATACATAAGGAAATTAGTCACTTTTAGAGGTTGTATTTGTTTTAAAAAGGTGTTAACTAAGCAGCTGCTAAATGGATGTTCAGGGACATTAACCCTTTAAATTTTATAACCTTTTATTTTTCACTATTTATTATTTCAACCCTCTGTCCTGTTCAGTGAAAATCAGGTATTTTCATATATTTAATTTACGTCAAGGAGATGTTCATATAAGCACAGAGTAAGTTTATAGATTATTATATTAGAAAAGAGGAAAGTGAAGAAAATGTGAATGAGAAAATGTGAAAAATGCAAATATCATTACCTGAACAGAAAAATACACATTTACAACCATTGCCAAACGACATGAGTTTTACTGGTGACTCACCGCTGAACATGAGGGTGTCTCCATGTTCATTACAGATCCTCTGAATGTCAAAATGGGTCATATGTGACACTGCTGGAAAGGTGAGAACCTGCATTTTACCTAAATTATTATCGGATTAACAGTTCAACAATTACTAAACATTTTAAATCAGTAGATGCTTTTGTTTACCGTCTGCAGTGTCGGTCTTTAACTGTCAAACTTCATCATAGCAAAAATGAAAAGTAATTTACTCACTAGTCCAACTTTACGGCCTCATGTTGTGATCTAAAATCACTAGTGTTTTCAGGTCACTCTAAGATGAAAGGTTATTGTAAAAAACATAAACATGTGAAATGTAATCACAAGTGAATGGTGGTGACGCTGAAATCACACGACAACAGTGGAATGTGTTTTATGTTTAACTTTTCGCAGTGGCATTTCGCTTCACCAGTCATAAAATCTGTATTATTTGTGGACATCCAACAAATAATAATTCAAAGTATAAATCCCCTTGATGGAGCCTTTCCATGCTAATTTTTGCGTTAGTCTACTCAAATCTGCCTTTGCTGTAGCTCAATAAATCAGCCACACATTTGGTGCAGTATTTAGAGTATTTAAGGCAGCACGGACTAATAGGTAAAACTGTTATTCCCCCCACTTTAATATTTATATGGAAAAAAAAAAAACAAGCATTATGGGTTTAGCTTCTGGAACAGCCAAAGTCATAATCCCATCCTATTCGCAGCCTTTGAATTATCTAAAACTGCACATTCAGCTAAAGAAAATCAAAATACAACACCTGATTTCTCTCCTTATGGGCCATTTCTTACACATTCATGTCGACCTTTCTTGGCAAGCCGCCTACCTACATCACACACACTTTCTGATCCAATTTTTCAGAAAACGCCGTGATGAAAAGTTGTTACATTATGCATCAATAAGGTCCTATTTATGTCCTACCAGCCTGACAACAGCTTGACTGATGTTAATGTAATCTGTACTGTTCTTTGGCCCAAAACTGCCAGCAGCAGCTCAGCCGTCATTGACAAAGGAGCTCCATCAGTCACAGAGCACTCCACTTATTTCAACTAAGAAGACTGTCAACTCTTTAATGCACAGAGAGAGCCCAGGGACAGTTGCTATTCTTATAAAGGCCCTATGGATCAGGGAGGCTGTACGCACACAACACTACCTCTGAACACAGACTTTCATTTTGAAATGAATGCTCTGGTCTGATCGCATAAAAGGAAGGCACTCCTGGTTATATTATATGTCATTCTGGTGCATTTGGCAGGGTTTAGTATACTAGCAAGCAGTGCGAATGCATGGTAAGCGGGTTAACACAGTTGCCTGGTTTGAGGAAGGAGGCTGGTGGACGGTGAAACGAGCCTGCAGCTACAGTCGATTTTAGGGGCAGACAGAAGGAGTGAGACAGATGAACAGAGAAGAGCAGAGATGAGTGAGACAGATGAACAGAGCCGGACAGCAGCTACATCAGTAGAAAAAGAAGACAAAGAGAAGAAAAAACAGAGATGAGAATGAGAAACTGACATAGAAATAAGGCCATGACATAGGTGTCCAATTCATTCTCATGGAAGCGTTTAAGATGTTTTGGACAAGAAAAAGAAATGCCCAGGCTATGAGATAATGCTACATTCTGGACAAACACACACCTTGTACACAATTCAGTAAAGCACTACCAATAGGGGTGTGTATTGGAAAGAATCTGGCAATACTGTACAAGTCACAATACTATAATCATGATAAAATATATTGTGATATATATAGATACTGTTAACAAGGCAATACTTTTTGTTTGTTTTGTTTCTTTTTTTTTAAAAGATTATTTCCTAAAAAAATTTAATTACACCAGAAATATGCACAAATACTAAACACATTTTTATTTGATCAGAACAGGATCTAATGCTATATCACAAAAATGCACCAAAAATGCATACTGTAACTACAAGCACTTTTTGTTACTGTTGTTGTGTTTGACACTATTGCTCATGCATATAGACAAAATTATTCTGTTGAATGCAAAGTCTTCTTTATAATTAACTATTTAACTACTGTATATCTTAAATTGATGTTGACAGAATAAGTTAATTGAATTTGTGAATCATCTATTAACATTTAAAAAAAGGTATTTCATTGCTAACAGGGGGCTAGGAAAATAAATGAAAAATGACAAATATCATTATAGAATTTTATATTGCCACAGATATCAGTACAATAAACATTTTTATGTTGTCTTGGGGGTTAATTTTGTTTACACTGTCATCTATACTTACAAAATGCTTCAGAGTTTCTTACATTAATTACATAATGTGACATAAAAAATGTTTTTTTAATCATTCTCATTATTTTTTTTCAAAAGTATAATTATTTTATTGTTGTACCTCAAATATTTGTCAGACCATAAATAATTGTTTTAAACCACATGTAACCATCTGGTTTCTCTAAGTCTCACATAGGAAGAAAAACAGCTTTTAATCGTTTTGATGTTTGATGTTTATTGTGATATTATTGACTGACATGAACAGTTTTTCCTCTCATGATAATATTTCAAATAAGTGGGAATAGGAAGTTCTGTAAGTTGTAGGTATGATGTTTTTCAATAGTTTTGTCCATATTTTTGTATAGTTTAATATCACACAGCCCTAGTTACTGTTGGTTACTGCATTTACAGTAGTAAAAATACTAGGAGGTTCGAATCAGAGCTTCAGTTAATAGGCAATTAGGGGTTTCAGCCTGGTTGAATATACAGTATAAAATAACTGATGAATTTTAAAAAAATAAATAAATAAATAAAATGTTTGCTAGCCTTGTAATGCCCACTGTCCCTGAAGTGCTGACCGAATCAGCACTTGCTCTTCTCAATAATGCATGTTTTAATTTAGGTGCAAACATAAAAATTACTTTTACATCTACATGGTTTACTGCCTCAGTAAATGTAGTCTGTATTTATATCGCAAAACTGAGGATTAAAACTTCCCCCGGAGCAGCAGTGTTTATTTTGTTCAACCGTTAATGTTTTAGTCAAACTGCGAAGTTTTAAAATTGTCTCGGTGCCTAAAATAAATTCTTTCCGGACAACAACAAAAAAAAAAATCCTAGCGGAAACCCAGCTACCAATAACGGATCTGGGTATTCCATTAAAATTATTATTAAATGGGAAAAGAAAGTCAATTATATAGGAGTTGCACATTTTTTCCTGTCACCGTATGACAGTATGAGAAAAAAACCCCCAAAAAACCCAAGCAGAAATAAGTCAGTTGATAAGTTGTAGCAGATGTTATGAGGCAGTGAAGCACGCCGCCGTCTCCTCACAGGAGTACAGAGGTATTCTGTCAGAGGTGGGAAACTGACTCCACTTCACATTTTGCTTCATCAATAACCTTTGATAAGATATAGAGAAACATACAGAGGGAAATAAACAAAAAAAATATCAGAGTTACAAAAGAAACAGCCACCTAGCAAGACATCTTTTCATCTCCAGACTGACAAGTGTCCTATTGTCATCATCCTTCAGCGCTACTTTGTTGTTGTTGAAAGCATCTCTGGGTTGTTGTTATCAAAGGCATAAATCACAGCGCTGGAGAGAGCCAGGTGGCTTTCATATGAACCTCTGCACACATGTTCATGTCTCACCTCTCCTCTGATCAGCAGAGACTTATAGTACACACAGATTTCCCTCATATCAAACACAACGGCCTGTGTCTGCGTGGGAATGAGCCCGAGTGAGAGCAAGAGCATTTACATGCACACCAATAATTCAATTATAACCAGACTAATGCAATACTCTGATTATTGCAACTCTCATGTAAACACCTTAACCAGGTTATCTTACTCGCATTAAGTTCCTAATCAGAGTAAGCATAACTTGATTAACAGAGCTGAGTTGCTTGTCAATCACTCAAATTAATGTTGCCATGTGTATGTCTGGTTTCTTTTGGTGTTTTCATTCTGTGCACGCTCTGCAAAGGTCACACGGTGAAGAGGATGCAAAGCAGTGAGCAGAATGAATAGGGTGTTAATAGAAGCGCATTCAACTGATCAAGTAAATAAAACTGTCAAATGCTGTTTTTTTTGGTGCTACACTCGCTATGCTTACCAGTAATTGTAAGTTTAAAGCTACAGTGAATAATGCAGTAGTCGATTGACATAAAAATCATTAACTATAGCAATGGTTTTTCATGCGTTTTCAGGATGTGCTGTTATCACCTGCTTTTCTCCTTGTCTTTGTCCTACATGTGGATGTTAAACTCTTGCTTTTCTAATGTTGGCTTTTTTATGGACTGAAGTATTCATATCACTATTATATTAAAAAAAACACTAAATAATGCCAGTAATCACTAGTTGGAATATATCTTGATATCTCTACATCTCGATTAAAAGACCTGAAAATAACTTTGCGCTACAAGCTGCATTATAATGGAAGAAACGCTCGAATAACCCAAATGTAAATCAAGGACTAGTACTATTTAAGTATTAAATTTTGTATGTGAGTGCACATCCTGCAGATTGACAGCAGCGGTACTGCATAGAACTGAAGTTATTCTTTTGGATGAGTGAATATGACAGACAGCCACAATCTAAGCAAGTGAAGCAACTGTTGCTGAGAAACGCAATGATAGTGCGGTAACAGCTGTTGATGTAAACGGCAAGTCATCTATTCCCTCTCCACAGCAGTTGACCGACCTCATGAGGTTTTTTCCGTGGTCTGGCTGAAGTTGTTGAAATAAGAGTCGTGCTTCAAAAATGAGTCTGTTTGTGTTAAGCCCCATTAGATCAGAGACGTGCGATAAGGAACAGTCGATATTCTGTTGCTCATTTATAGAACCGTACAAGCCTTTACTGTGTGTACAGCTGTGTGGCCGGTGTGTGTATGTGTCCCTTTTCTTCAGCTTTGGCTCTTTTATGCCACACATGAAGGTTTCTGTATGTGATGAAACCGTTTGGTGCACTGATCCTTTACCAATAAGACTTCTGATTGGAGAAAGAAAAAGTCAATTACAGAAGTGGAGTGAGCTGAGAGCCTCCACCAAGCCTGGCTTTATGCCTGTAATTGCACACGCATCTTATATCTTTGAATGAAATGAAAAGGCCAGGAAGAAGATATATTTGATAAAATTTCAACTGGAAAATCTTTTAGAAGCAGACCGGACAAAACGGCCCCATTCTACAGAGAGGAACATGAATTAAAACTGGACAAATGACGATACGTAATCATCTACTCCAGTTTAAAGACACGGAATACTGAATATTGTATTCTCAGTTTATATCCCTCACATACACAGATCTGTCAGCTTAGGACAGCTTTGTGGCCTCACAAGACATAATGCCCTGGAAAGCTTTGTCTACTTGAAGGCGCCACATTGCGGATGATAAACAGATCTGGAAACACACACACACAGAGCGATGCTGCTCACCTCCACCTGAAAATCCAAATGTGATTTGAGGTGGAGGTAAAGAATAACCTTGCTGGGGCTTGGAAGAACTCAGTGATTTGTTCAAAGACACTTCGGCGGTGTGGTTGCCCTTCAATTTATGAGCAGACTCCATAATCCGTCTTCTTCTCGCCAAAATTGGCCTCATGAACTGTTGAGATACTGTTCTTTTTTTCCTTGTTTCTTGTTACAATCGCATTTCCAAAAAAAAGTTGGGATGCTGCGTAAAATGTAAATAAAACCAGAATGCACTGATGTGTAAACCTCATAAACAACAATACAGCTTAGAAGACACACTGTTTTTTTTTTTCTGAGACTCTGCCAGCTATTTCTACACCCTATCATATGACTGACCTGTTCACCTAATGTTATGAAATGTCTCTTTTAAGCGCTACTTATTTTTTCAGTCTTTTCTTGCCCATTCCAATTTTTTAGACACATACTGTTCCTGTCAAAATTATTCTATTTTTTTCAATGGCACATCTTCTCATTTTGATGTGTTATCTATGTTGTATTACAAATAAAATGTTGGGATGCTTTGTAAATCATTGCATTTTGTTTTTAATTTACATTTTAAACAGCATCCCAACTTTTTTGGAATTGGGGTTGTATTATCCCTAAAGATCTGTGTAACAATATTTTACTAAAAACTAAAAATTGTGACATACTTGTAAAATAAAATAAAATCCATGAAGTGTAAACCCTCCACAGACAACACAAAGCTGTATACTGTGTCTAGCGACAGTAGTGTTGTGATGTATTGTAGTGAACGCTGGACTTTTAGTGTAGTTCTCAGTGACAAGAGTGCAGTTCCTTTTGTAGCTGAAGTGCATGGCGGCATAGCATCAAAGAGGACAAACTAGACTCTTTATTGAAGAGTGGCCGCACTTTCAACCTCTTCTTTCTACTCCTTTCCATGCACTTCAGTAAGAAGGAAACAACTCGTGTGCAGCAGAACTGATCTAAACTCATCTTAAAAGAATGTCTTATACGTCACAGAGACATATATAGTTGTTAAAGGAGAAGAGGAAAGGCAAATGATAAGGAAAAAGACTAAATAAAAGAGGAAGCACTAACTAGAAATCTGCCAGAATAGATAAGGTACAATGTTTAAATCCGTTTGCTTGTGAAAACACAGAAACTGCTCGGTGGATGTGACAATATGTGGATTCACAACCCTAATACCAAGGCAGTTTATGACTTAAATAGAGAAAGACAGACAGGGAGGACACAGATGTCTGACCTTGCAGTGGTGCTTATGTAATGGTCTGCTTGAGTGCATTTAACTGCAGTGCTCCTTTCCAACCTGGGATCAGCAAAGGCAACATGTCTCTGCAGTCCAATCTCCTCTAACATCAGGTCTGACACTCAGAGTGTATGAAAAGGTCCTGTGAGCTCCGAGTGAATCAGTTGTTATGGCCCTGCCTGTGTGGTCCCCGTGGAGCCAATCATACTAATTAAACTAGACTACTTAAGCCTCCTCTCATTAGTGTCCAAGTAAACAGCCTTAATTTTTTATGCATTTTAATGCCCATCTTGCAGTGCCGAGGGTGGTAGCGGAGGGGACAGATGAATGATGAAGGGGGGTAATTTCAGGTTTGCGCAAATGAAAGTGAGTGCATTAAGTGTCCTTTCACCATTCAACTTAAAATATATGTTTGTGGATTTGCACTGATCAGAGCAACTGGCAAAGACGCACTGCCTCAAATTTTCTCCTGCGATAATGATTGATCTTGGGTGATGGTACAATTAAGATAAAACATATTATGCTGGTAATAATGAGAGGAAGCAGCTTTCATTGCGCTATTTCACAAACACCATTTTATAGCCAAGCCGAGGCACTTCCAGACTTCATTATATTTTAGCCAGCCCCACTCTCTGCAGTTACACAATCTAGCACTGCTCCAGATAGCAGGGGCAAGTAGGGTAAAATGTTGCATGACCCAAAAATAGCACTGCAACATTGGCTTCCACACCGTGATTGGTGCTGTAAACAATGTGCCCACATAAAGCAAAGCTATGTGCACGGGTCATACGCTATGAGTGGGTAATATTTTCACATATACGGTTGTGTATGTATGCATGTGTGTGTCCACGCATTAGGGAAAGGGCGGATGAGAGCAACTGGAGAGCTATTAGCACAGTCAGCAGGAGGGAGGGATTGAAGGATAGAGGGAAAGGAGGGGGGTATCTGGGTAAAGACCTAGCTAGTACCTAACTGACTGGGCTTGGAGCTCTCAAACAGTGGGTGGTATCAAAACAACAGCCAGTAGACAGAGAGCATGGTCTCGCACACACACATATTGTGCTACTCTGCCCGTTTCCATGTCTGCGCACCTCCACTTTTGTCCTGCTGGTTTTCAGCGGTGTCCAGTTATGGTTGCCATGTACCAGCCAGAGAAGCTCAAGTTTCATTTCTAGACCAGCAGTTCAACAGTCAAAACATAATGAGCTTTAGTGTTGCCACTCTGCCTCTTACAGCAGCTCATCTTACTCCCCACAGGAACCTGGACTGTGGGTCTCGATGCCAGACTGTTTCTTGCTTTAGTGTGGGCGGATGTGTCTGCCGTCCTACGGTGAGTTAAGACCTGGGCAAATAGGATGAGCCTTCTCTTTTAGATTCAGGGAAGAGCCAGCCTTTCAGTGTTGTTGGTGTCAGGATGCAGGAGATAGTGTTTTGTAGAGAGAGGCGCCCATGCACAAGTGCATGTGTATAAAACATGAGTTGTGTAGTTGAGGTTGCAGTTTACATACACCTTGGCTAAATGAAATTAAACTGACTTTTTCATAATACAACATATACAAATTTAATTTTAACATTATTTTCACATATCCTAAACTTTAATATACTGTAAATTCTTGTTGTAATAATAATAATAATGCATTAGATTTTCTATAGCGCTTTTCAAGTCACCCAAAGTGCTTTACATTATTGATGCATT
>JAPQRQ010000007.1:13793857-13826852 GCA_037367365.1 Apogon talboti | reverse complement strand
AAATAAGTAAGAGCCTTCTATTGGATAATAACTGCAGTTTTTACATGTTCAAGCTGGAAACAACTTCTAACTGATGCAGTGAGTAGCTTCTCAGTTCTCATACCACACTGCCCACATGAGCCATTAATCCAAGAAGTAGTAAGCATTAACTTCTGGTTCTGGTATGGTTCAATATACAGTAAATGTGTTGTGTGATTCAGTATATTCCCATGTTAATATTTTCTCCTTCCCTTAGTTTTCTGGCTGCAGAAGGTAAATAAGCTTTTTTTTTAACACAAATACAATATTCCTTCACTATTAAGGTGACTCCCACCTTAAAACTCCCCCCCCCCCCTTCGATCCTCACTGCATCCTAGCTACACTTACCTCTGCTCTCTCTTCTCCTTAATCATCCTTCCCCTCGATTCTTTTACTACTTAAGAGGCTGACTCACTGGACCTGAATTGCTGTTTGTCTGTCATGACATCTGGAGTAGTTGGATGACTGAGTGTTATGTCTTTCTCTCACTCAGTCTGTGCCTCTCCCCTGATGGGACCCCACTAACATCTTCATCCCTGGTTTTTCAGTGTAGCATAATGACCTCCTAGCAGCAGCCCTAATGGAGCCATAATGGTCATTTATGCCAGGGGAGGCTCTGAGGGCACGGCTGTGGAGGCAGCGAGTCGCACAGGAAAAATGGGAGAGCGGAAACGAGCCTCTGCTCCCTCCATCTCCACCCTTCCCCTCCATACATAGCTCCTGAATCTCAGTCTTTCTATGAATATGCCAATTTGGTGCGTGCGGTTTGTGCGCGTTCAACTGTGCGATCATGTGTGTGTAATGAAAGGAACTAATACAAGACCGGTTAACAATAGGAAGTACAAAATGAATGTAGTGGAGTGGTGTCCCCCTGCTATTGAGTCACAAAAAGTGTGCACATAACCATACTACATTTTTCTTTTTTTAATTACATTTTTCTCACACAGACAAGCTTCTTATTCATGCATACATCATATGCACAATACAGACTGCACGACTATTCCCAAACCTCTTTGCTCTTTTATATTTGCTGCCACTGATGGCAATTATGTGTGGGTAAAATTACAGTATAAAAAAAAAAAAAAAACTACAGTGCTTTACTTGCACTCTTCCATTGTAACCATTTGTTTTTAACAGCGGTATCACATGCTCAGTCTCAGCCTTGGGTTATATTAAAAAACACCACAGCTTAATGTACTACAGTGTACGGTTGTGATGTTTCTATGCACTCCCACTAGATTATTTTCAATGCCTTCATCATGTGACATCCTCCAAACTAAGCACCTCATGTTTTAAATGCGGCATATCTTGGGATGTTCCCCTGGGCACTCCAAGTTGAATAATACAAAAGTGCATTTATCATCTGGCCGATGCTAATTAGAATGTTGCATAGAAACGGGAATAATGTACAGTAATGGTCCTTATGCTGTTTGCTCCAGCTTCCTCTATTACTCTCAGCAGCTGTGTTTTGGGTTTATGCAAGAAAAATACTGCATCCTATCTAACGCATTAGGGATCTTCATATAGACTTTAAAGGAGGTAATCATCATTCATTCTGTTAACCTCACAGATGGAAGAAAAAATAGACATGGCATGAATGCAAGGACAGGATGAGATGCGTGATGAGTCCCTCTGGGTGGAAAAAAGAAAACCTGTGGTAAAGATGTGTTTACTCAACTCACATTACAGAGAGATTTACCTGATGCTACCAGGCAAAAATGAGCCAGTTTAACCCCTAAAGGTGGTTTTGACGTGATACTTTGATACTAATGAATCACTCCCTTTATCTGGTGTTGAATATGCGAGTGGTTGTAATAGAGACAAGTGTGTTAACATTAATTAAAACATAATTTCTACAATATCTGAAAAGCAGCAGAGTCCACCTGTTTTTAAGTGCAGTATCTGTAGAACAGCTGCCTCTTACAAGTCTGAATGCTCTTAGAAGTGGGGTACCTTTGTACCTAATTGTAATACTTGTAACATTAGTTTTTGTTTGATACTTTGTTATTTGCTGCTGCTTTCTGCCACATTCATACCAGGGCTGTTCTGGGATCTAACAGGTGAGGGACTGTGGTGTCCCAATGTTTTCATTTCTACTTAATTTTATAGCTGTATAATGTTATTTCTGATGTACGAAAATTATGTTCAGCAATGGTCTTCCTACAAAGAGCTTTACACTGCTATTATTCTACCTAAATTTGCCTAAATAAGGTATGGTTATTCCAAATTTGAAAGCATCTCTCCAGTAAGTTTGGATTTTGAGTTACGTTCAAGTCAGTTTTCTCGCCATTAGCATTATATCACACTAGAAATTCTACAATTCAGATGGATTTAAATACCTGAAAGAAAATTTTATGGTTTGATGAGGCTGATTGGAGAACCCATTGGTGGTCCTGTATTCTCCTCAAAGCTCATCTCTATAGAAGTAACAACCTGGGATTCATTTGTGCAAGTTGTACAAAATTTTCGGGGAAACATTAGAACCATATGATCATCATAGTTGGGGACATACTAAAAACAGATGATCGGATGGACTGTAGAGTATCACTCTTTTGGGCCTCTGCTACTTAGGTTTATTCTTTATTTATTTATTTATTTATTTTATTTAACCTTGAGATCTGGCCATATTATTACCGTTTTACAATAATAAAAACATTTGCAAACAGAAAAAAAAAAACAGAATCAATCAAAACATTTACAGACCAACAGTCTTGATTCCAGAGTTTTAACGTTCTCTTTAAAATCAGTCTAAGGAATCAGTGTTTGTAGATGGAGCTCAGGCTGAAGCTTGTTCCAGGCATCAGGAGCTGAAAACCTAAAAGATTTTTTCCCAATTCAGTCCTTATCTTTGGAACAAAGCGTTTCAAATTGTTCATTGAGCAGAGATTACAACTGCCATGATTCCAGGTTAACCGTGAACATACATAAGAAGGAAGTCTCCCCAAAATTGCTTTGTAAATTAAAATATAACAGTGACTAAGCCGGCGACAGTTTGTAATGAATCTCAGAGCCCCGTGATAAACACTGTCCAGCAGATGAAGAGAATGGACATGTACATTCATATAAAGTGTGTCTCCATTGTCCAATACAGGTAAAAATGTTGAGTTAACCAATTTCTGTTTTACATTAAAAGAGAAACACATCTTGTTTCTATAATAAAATTCCAATAGCAGCTTCAGCTTTCAGCTTTTTCAGTGGTACTAATGTTCACATCTTTGAGTAATTGTCACTAATTTACCAAATATTATCCTCAGATTGTGAATATGCAATAAAAAAATGTTTTACATGTTCACATATACACAAAATTCAGATGTCAGACTTGATATGATCAGATGGTTTTCCTCCATCAGCTGAGTTTTGTGATCCTCACACATACAGTATGTGATTAAACATGAGCAGAACATTATTTATAGTCAATCCAGTTCATGGTGACAATTTTATTAACTGATGCCAATCTTGCACAATTAACCCATTAACTTATGTCTTTAAAAACTTCATGTGTATCTTAGGTCATTTCTAATATATCTGTTTATTTTCACACAGCGACACTGATACCATGTTGGAAACCCGATCTCTCTGAAGTGTAAAACTCTTTCTATACATTGTGGAACTTAAAATAAACTGAAGCTACATTATTGAAGTGTCAACTTTAATTCTATTTACAGTTTTTATCATACTTGTCATCCATTTATTCCGTCTACCTTAGCCTAAGTAATAGCGATGCCTCCATTACCAGCCTGATCCACTCTGCACTAATCTCTCAGTGTTATAGTATACAGTTTACATGCAAATGTTGTTTTCCTTGGAACTCCACTAGAAACAAATACTCCCTTTGAAATCGGCTGATAGAGAGGTCTATAGATTACAATACACAACAAACATGTGACTGCCATAGATAAAAATTCAGTTAATTCAGCACAATGGCAAATGGTTAGTTAAAACATGGGTGAGTATATAAACTATCTGCATGGCCAGGTACAGATGGGGTTTTTGTTTTCAATCTGGGTGAAGTGACTCTTTAAAATGCATGTTTATTCACTGCTCGTGAGTTTTTCAATCAGACTGATTAACATTTCTTTGGGAATTCACTGTGTTTCTGGGCAAACACCGCTAGTCGCTAACTAGAGTTTTACACAAGTTATGACTGTGACTTTCTTTTATTCAGTATGACAACAGATTGATACGCATCATACTTGAAGGTAAAGGCAACAGCATCCCCTGCAAACTCCCCGACGTCTATGTGAGAAACAATAAAGGCGTTTACATCCACATAGAAACTAGCAACATGACAACACATAGCGGTTTCCCATATCTCAAGTCCCATTTGCATGCATACATTACAGTCTCTTCTGCTTATGGGTGACACTGAGAGGCCACTGTTTGCATCAAGGTCCTCGATCAGCACAATCTAAGTCTGTCACAATGAGATGAAGCAGAGCTGACTGTCACAAACCATCGGATACGATTGTGAGAAAAAGTCTCCCTCAACAAGCTCCTTCCACTAACAAACAAAACCAATAGAAAGCAGAAAAAAAAAGGCTTACTTTATCGTAGGAACAAGGAATTCAGCGATTGAGTTAATAATTACAAAGAGAGCCATACATTGGCTTGGAGCTCTGATGAGTGCAACAAAACAAAGACTTGTTTTTCGCGGCATGCTGCTAATCATTTGTAACACCTTCCTGGTACTGGTAAACATCGCTGTTGTCTTGATTGTCACTACACATCCAATGTGCGGTATAATGTTTGAAATTCCAATCAAACTGCTGTTCAAGTTTAATGCTAAAAAGATGGCGTCACAAGGTAAACAGTCTGTGATTACTGCCGTGCATATACGGCGCAGCTCGGGTTTGAAAAAGTGAGCAAAAGTCTGAGATTTGTCTGTCAAACACTTCATTACTCGCACAGCTTTAACAAAGTGTTTGGATTCATCCCATTAGACTGGAAAAAGGGCAAATATTCATAAGATTAAATTAGATTTAAACATGAGCAGAGATTAGTTCTATGCACTTGTGAACAATGATTTCTGCCCTAGTGCAGCCTGTAACAGATGATTTGTGCTCGTAATTGTTTCTTTGTTTTTTTTTAAGCAAAGGAACATACAGTGAACCAACATACAGATTAATTATTAGAGTTTTTACTTGCAGCAGCTCAAATTTACACTCTTCAAAAGTCGCTAGAAGCGGCTACATTTTATTAACTACGGGTTTTAGCTATGTGCTTGTAACATGATACTACTTTATTTCTTAGCATTCTTAACTATTCATACCAGATGGAGAGATTTTTGGTCTTTCTTGGCAACTGGAATATCTGCATCACTTACAATACCAGTCTTATTCTTGTGTTTCATCGGTTCCATTTCAGACACTAATAATTAGCGCTGTTGGCAGTTTTCAAACACACTATGTCATTTATCTGTCATATTGCTTCCTTGACGGTTTGTGTCAATATTTAGTATTAAACCCATAATAATTACTTTCTATCAACATAAACAATAAAAAATATTTGTAGTACTAGATCTTGAACTAGTGTGGGATTATGGGAGTTGTTGTTTTTACCACCATCTCATCTGAATCAGGTCTGAAATCATGTTCATACAGAAGGTGATTTCTTTTTTAATAGTTCATAAAATTAACAGATGAATTAACAAATGTATGAATCGTTCTTTCAGTTGGCATAATGAACAGCCATTCAACCATAGTTCCGATTAGTAGCAACATCAGCTTGGAAAAGAAATTAAAAGCATGTTCTTCAGAAATAAATCAGTTTAGGCCACATATGATTGTGATGTGAAAATGATTTATTTTCAAGCCCTGCTTCACTGCACCAAGTATCAATTACGTATTTTAATCATGTTGTTGTTGTTCGGCTTGTTTTGATGTGATATGGAATTGTACATGAAGCAAACTGTTCACTTTTATGTAATTTAATTTCTTACTGATTATTATCAATAATGAAATGTATCACTGTCTTGTTTTATTTGTTCTTTTTTGTGATAATGACTAGTGTATGAAGTAAATATTGCACTTTTACTTACTTTTACTTTTGCACTTTTATTTACTTTTGCTCACTCTTACTTTGTTATTACTTTTATTTCATTTATTGTTGGTTGTTGTCAATAATGAGATGTCAGAATGTCTTGTTTTTTGTGTGGACCTCAAGGAGAATAGAGGTTATTGTGGTAATAACTACTGGGAAAGCGAAGTAAATAAATGAATATATGAAAAGGAGTAAAACTGTGGAATTGGTAACTGAGTTGAAAACACAACACAAATTTAATGTTCTTAACAGAAGTGTTGAAATTAGAGCTGAACCAGACTCAAATCTGACATTTTCTTACAGATTGCAGTGTTTTTATTTCCCGTATTAAATTTCTGTTTTTTTCTTTTTTGTGTTTGTGGTTTTTTTAAATAAAAAGCCTCCTGTGTACAGGTGTTGAAAAGTTGCTACAGGCTGTTAATACAGTGCATCTGGTACTTATTATTATCGAATGTTATAGTTCAAATGCCAAGTCGACTAGATAAATACGTCTAAAAAATATTTTACAAGTAATAATAATAACATGAATAAAGAAAAGTTAAAACAGTATGGTAAGAGTAATGATTTAGTGTTACATTATCAATCAAACACATCATCAAGTAAAACAGGAGTAGATGGAAAAGTGTGTCATCACATTTACTGACTGTCTTGTCAACAGTCTACAGTTAAAGAACAAGTTAAAAACCAGCTTTCAACACCAGTAAAGTAATATTTGTATTTGCTAAGGATCTAATCAGAATGATTATATCATAAGTGGTGTATTGTCTCAAATTTTAGAAACACTTGACACAAGTCACAAAAAATAAATACATAAATAAATAAATTGTGTGTATATATATATATATATATATATATATAAACAAAGCCTTTTTAGATATTTTAAAGTGAACAAATTCTATATTATAACCATCTCAACAACAAATTATTTATTTATAGCATCAGTGTGTTACTTCAATGCCCCTGTTTGTTTTTTGTTGTTTTGGGAAATAAATGGCTGTCTCGCATGGAAAAGATTTGGATGAACTGCTAACGATCTGATTTGTATCAGCAGAACACTGAGCATGTGAATTAAGTGCATCACATAGTAATGAGGTTTTCATTTTGTAAGTGACTAATGCCATCCAAACAGAGGCAGAGAAACATACAGTATGTGATCGATATCAAATGCACTTGTTAATCAATGGAAGTGTTGCAGAGACCACGGAGCTAAGATGTCAGTTGGTGTTTAACACTCTGTGAGCTGATCTCTACGTTCTAACAGTGAGTGTTGTGTTTTATCCTTTTTGGCTCAGTCAGTGTAGATCTCACTTCGGTTTTAGGTTGGGTTTTCTTCACTTCAACTCTTTTTTTGGTTGCAGGGTTGTCAGCTTTGGTTTCTCTTTCCCTCTGTGTGTCCTATTGAGTTTTCTTACTTAATTCACTGTTTCATCACTGATCAATGTTTTATCACTGTTTTATCTTGACAATTGAACAATTGCCTAACCTCTTTTTTTTTCCTGCTAACACTGAACCCCTGAGGTTTACTGAGTGTAAGAAAAGCCTTGAAATGCTGCCCACAATTTATGCCTCTTAGATGCAGCCTGCTTGTTCCCAGTTTCATTTATTTATAGGAGTGTTGCTCAGTGTTGTGTACAGTGAGAAAAAGCTTTTGATCTTAAATTGGGGATGCTTTCCACATCTTAGTAAGGAAGGACACTAGTCAATATTTGGCCTGAGGTTATTTAATTTGGACAAGGAGTTTGATTCATACATTAAAAATTCCAATTACCCTGTCAAGAGCTGAGCGAGCCCAGAGGAGGCTGTTTTAATCATACAGCTTTATCAAACTCTTTAAATTGAGTTTAACATGGACAGAATCATACATTTAGCCTCGGGGAAGGTGATATCCCTTAATCTGTCCTAAAGAGTAAACATTTCAAAAAATCCATGTTTAACTAGAATTTATTTTTATGGAATAAATACTGATCGTTGCTTTTCCTCTCAGCCTCATCCCTCTCTCTGCTAGATTCAAGTAAATCAACTTTTTGGGATGTCTTCACAGAGTAAGATGACTGGATAAATACTACAAAATGGACAGATTTGTTCAAGCAGAAAAGCGCATTTGCTGCTTCTGTTTGGACATGTCTTTGGTCTGGTTATTTATATTCCTATATTATAACATAAAACGGGGGAAAAAATACTCAGAGTTTTCTGAATATTGTATATTCACCCTCATGGACAAGTACTGCTGCTTCTTTCAGACAAATAACACTGTGGTCAAGAATAAATTTATCATATTTCTGATCTGCAGGTGGTCACAGCTGGACCTCCTGTGTTACCATTCCTGAATCTATTTCAAAAAGATATTACAGAGATCTGAGCGGCTGTCATATATTTCCCATTCCATCTTATCAGTGGCAGGAATGATGTCTGGCACAGCAAACAAAGTATGTGTAAAGTCCTTAAATAAAGCATGAAATTGACGGGACGCCTGTCTAAGTGAGGCACCTCAGAGGCACAGGCAGCAGACAGGTACAGCTGCTCACATTCAGTCTGCACGCCTCTCATTTGGACTCCCATTAAAGTGCCCGGCACTCTGAGTCAACACTTTTAATGCAGAAAATGACTTCATTCATTTTCCATTATAAAAAAAAAAAAGAAAAGAAAAAAAAAACATTTTAAAATCTGCCTACACAAAGTGCTGCTTATTTTTCTGCTTCTTCACAGATGAATTTGCATACATTGAGGCATGGAAGACGAAGGACTTCCTCCATTTTAGGCGTTTGGTCATGGTAATGTTGAAGTATGGGATGAAAAGAAGTAAGCAATTTACGACGCTATACATCAGCTTTGAGAAGCTGGTTGAGAAATCCGAACACGCAACGTACTTATAACACTGCACATTATTTGGTGACTGACGTGTATATTCATGAGCATTTATTTTTTATAACTGCATGTGTGTGTTTTTATCTGTATGTGACTCTGCTGGAGAGGGAGTAACAGAAATCAATCAGCTGAATCGCTGATAGAAGAAGTCTTAAAACTCACCAGGAAACTGGTAGCTGTAGCTGGGTGTGAATCCAGTGTATCCACGGCCGTACGTTGCCACAATATTTGGATAACCTTAAATAAAGAGAAAAGATGTTAAAAAGTTGACAAGTACATCAAGTTGGTATAATATAAACAGATATCAGTGTAGAGATACACAACCCATTTCAATGCTATTGTAATACCTTGACAAAAAACTTGTAACAATCTATATTGTGTAACAGGTATTGTCATGTAAATATTGGACTTGTACTTATTTCATATAAAGTTTGTATGTTATATCTCAACGAATGAGTACAGGATCCAGTCTTTGCAAGTTGGATTGTTTGTTTGTTTGTTTTCTTGTCTTTCATTTATTATATTGTCTTTTTTGTCTCTGTGATTTCTATATACAAGTACATAATTTTTAAAGGTATTTACGTAAGCCTTTTTAGGTGCTAGTTTTTAATTATTGTCATGTTATTGTATGTAATGTGCAACTAAACTAAACTTCACTAAGCTAAACTAAATTAAACTAGTGTTGCTAGTAAGGTCTCAGTTAAGATAAGATAAGATAAGATAAGATAACTACACTATATGGACAAAAGAATTCAGACACGCTGAATTCATGTGTTTCTTTTCTATCAGGTATACTGATGTCATGACTACAGCTCATAAGATGTCCTGTTCATGCTGATTTGAGAAATAAACATCAATATTTCCTTAATGTCTAATGGGAGATTTTACTTCCTAAGTGAGATGTAAAGAAAATAGATGGTTAGTTGTGGTAAAAAAAAATGTTTACAGTCAGAACATGAGAAATATTTTAGAAATTTAGAGGTAGAACATTTAAAATCATATCGCGGATCAAAAAAAAAAAAAAAATCAATGTTGAGAGAAATTAAGTAAACACCATCTCTGGAGCATTTTGGAAGCAAAGATAACAACATAAGCAAAACTAACCAATGCAATGTAATGACATTTATCACAATATACAACTACATTATGGCGTGTATCATTATTGTTTTGTATCCCAGACCCCCATTAGAAAAGAAACACCTGATTTCAATGTGTCCAAATACTTTTGTCCATATAGTGTACATGTAATTGGAGCTTTGTTTGGAATATTACAATAAGCCCAATCATTGATATCACCACGGGTCATTCTATGTTAATAGATGAGCTTCAAAGGCCTTTTTGTTAAAATGAAAACAGAGACAACCGTTATCCCACTCAAATGTATTGAATAACGTGATGACACGTTTACAGCTGGAAAAGATTAAACCATTCATTTTATTAAAGCGCTAATAGTTTAATTATAGTTTAGTTATAAACAGCTACGACTATAAGGCTAAAATAGTACAAATGAAAATATCCAAGCTTAGCATAACTGATGCCTTAAAATTTTGAGTATAGCTGCTAATTATCTATACAAACACTCTATATTTGCTGCTTTACAATAAACTGCATCATTAGACATGAACATATCTTAAGTACAGGTACAGGAGCCAGAGTTCCTGGATCAGGTCTTTATTAAGGTTTAATATCTTGGCCAAATTTATCACAAGATTCTAAATAGCCTGAACTGGAATCACTGATAAGATCCTGAACAAATAATAAGGCTCCTGCTTCTTTGACTGTCTACATGTAACTCATTTTTATTCATTCAACCATAAGTTCTCAGACATTTTTATAGCTCAGTGTAATAACACTTTATAGCAGGCGCCTTGCAGTGACGTCGGCGTCTGTTTATATTCTGTGCATCTTTAGCCTCACAGACAGGCTCATATGAATAAATGTGTGGACACAATTTATTTAAAAGATGTCAGGAGTTGATAGTAACGTCACATACAGTGCATCTGCGAGGAGATTAAATAAATAGAGGCTGGAATTAAAGAATACACTGAAGTCTCACAATAGAATAATATACTACTGGGGCTAATTTAACCAACAAAGGTAATACATGATGATGTCCAGTTTAGTGACGATCAGAATCTGAGCTCACATCTACATCAGGCAACAAGCAACTGAGGCTTTTGAGTACCCTCCTTTTTTCTGTACTCATTACTATCCAGTTATCCACTTATGTGCTGCCATTTTTGTCCTTTTAAAAAGACACTCAGGAAAGCTATACTCTGCTAAGTGAATTGAATTAAATTAAATCATTTTCATTTCGATAATGCCTGTCAAACACCTGTAGTACATTCACAGAGGTATTTGGAATGACTGAAAAGTTGAAAACGCCAGGTAATATTTCTGGATTTAATCTGTGGTGTAATATTAGTGAGAATGTGTATTAAAAATCTGAGCAACAGTTCAGTATTAACGCTGTGTGAAATGCATAACCAGTACTCTAAAGTCTGAATTATTTTGTCAGAGTTAATGTTTAAAGAAAAAGTGCAGTTAAACAGGTGTATTCTGCTGCTGCTGTTGATGATGATGAATGTGATATCCGTAAATCAAAGTCTGTAATGGAACAGCCTTGTTTACAAGTTATACAGTCCCTGATGTGATGAGGAGCTGCACAAAGGCCTAAAGAGGATTCAGTGTCATTACAAAAATTTAAGAGTAGCAGATGCATTGTTCATCTGCTGTCATGGTTCTTATTACAACCACAGACCCAGCAGTTAATTAGCTGGACAGTTTTCAGACAGAAGCAGCTGTGGGCAACATATTGAGATACAGGGTGTGAGGAAACAGACAGGTAGGAAGTAGGATTGTGACAAAACAAGAAATTTGAGATGAGTGGGTGGGTGGGTGAACAACTAAGCCCGTGTGTGAATCACAGAGAATTTGAGCACCATCAAAGAAAAAAAAAATAAACATAATTAACCCCCAAATTACGGTATATGTCTCATTCTTTATCTGTCTTCCTCAAGCTATTATCACCTTCGACCATAAGTCTGCGCTAAATTACCTAATAAGAGGAAGTCCTTTAGGCCAGGAATGAATCACTGGAGTCAACCATGATAACTCTTTTTCATTGTGTGTAAGCTACACCCCGGAAACTGACCTCGAACACCTCTTTTAGTCTTGTGCGTCTTCAGTTCTTGTTAAATATGTAGTACAGACTGTTACTTTTAGGCTGTAAATCCACTATTCAGACTGCTGGCTAATAGCAATTAAATGAAACTAGTTACTCAATTCGAGTGCAGAATTAAACACTATCTTAGACAAATTTATGTTGGACTTATTTATGTTGGACCACACGTGCACCTGAATCCATTTATCTACATCAGCAAAGGGCTCTAAAAATGTTTTGCATGCATGCATATTTGCATGTGACTATTTGCGTGAGCGTATGCAGGCTTTGTGTGCATGTGTGTGTATGTAAGCGGGCATGTGTGTGCATGCTCTGCTCTGTATGCCTCAGAGCCTGTGCCAGCTGGAATCAGAAAGGTTGACCTTGGTCATAAATATCTAATCAGTGTTTGCTGTCCATGAAAAAGTTCAATTTATTCCTGACCCAATGGGAAAATGCCTCTCTCAGGCCCTCTCCCCTCTCTCGCAGACAAAAAGAAATGCAACTCTGAGAGGCGGTGAGGGGAACCGTAACCTGGTGTGGATGAAGTAGGATGGAGGCTACACTGGAAAAAAATAAAATCTTCATCAGCGGCTGATGAGAAGTCATCACCAGGAAGCCACAGATGGATAGCTTTCACAAAAGCCCTCACTGTTTGTTTGGTCTGAAAAGAACTGTTATATGATACGATGAAAAGCTATTACGGACCGCAAAATATTGGATATTATGTGTTTGATACTGTCTTACTGTCAAACACAATAAATGCCAAACTGAAATTGTTGGCTTAGATACTGAAGCACCTCTTACTTCCTTTTTTCAACATTTTCTGAAATGGCAAAGCCATTTTCCCAGTCTGATATAATGCATTAAAATGCATCTCACATGATAAATGAAGAATTTGCAGCCAGATGTGTACAGAGTGTCTGAGGGGAGAGCTACAAAGAGGAATATAAGAGTGTTGAGAGAGCAGATTGAGACACACTAAGCAAAGCAAGTTATACTTACTAAGCTTCTACTACCTCATGAAATTCTTTGTGTGTGCATGCCAATAAATATTTTGAAGGATGAAAGTCAGGGAAAGGAAAGAGAAATGATAGAAGAAATAAAAAGAGAAGCAGAGCGAGAGAGAGAAAAAAAAAAGCTGGAAACCCGATGTCTCTCCTACATTCACTAAATGAAGCCTGCCATTGTGTATGGCCTGGTGGCGGCCTCTTAGTGCTCTTATTTGCCTTATTAATATGCATGCTAATGTACCTATTTTATGGCTCAACAGTTCTGATTCACTTTAAAATCAATTATCCATCTGGTACACCCATACCTCGCCCAGGCTCAAATGTGTATTAATTTCAGCAAACATACATCGGGCACAACACAATAAAGATAAATGCCTCGATTAGAGCCAGTAAACAAAGGAGCTAAGGATGGCTTTAATGAGATTTGGCACAAAAGAAGCTTACACTTTCTTAAATAATGAGCCTAGGGTCCCTTTTTCCAAATGCAAATTATATAAAGGAATGTTTCGCTGTCCTTGTTCCAATTTCATTTAGATAAGAGTGTCTCCAAACAAGTTGGCTGTTAATATTCTCACATGAGCACATCACTGCCTTTCTGCCTGCCTTCTCCCAATGGAGGGGAAGAGTGCTCTCCTCTTTGCAGACACATTAGGCTGTAATAAGTTCTGAAAAGTTCACAGTGCTTGTTAAATACTTCTAACAGATGAGATAGAGCTAGGAATGACTTCGATAGAGCTGACAGAAACACTCGGCCGGTCTTAGCAACACAAACAACTGTCATTGAAAGGTCAACCAAACTATTAACACGAGACTTTATGTAGATTGATTGATTTAATAGCGGCGGAGTGTTCGAGAAATGCATATATGCAACAACAGGCAGAAAGACAAAAATAAACTTTACTGCTCAAGTATCCACAAACTGATAAAAGACCTGCATCAATACATTTTCATTACTTCAATGTCAGGCTGTGGTTCTTGAATTTTACTTCTTTTTTTATTTTCCAATAGCTTGTAGAACTCAGTTTTTTTTGTCATATTACGGAGAGAAAATGCTAAACATGCAAAAGATAAATCATATTCTCTCTTGATTTTGAAAGCACTTGCAACATTGCACTACCTGATATAGATACAGCTGCACCTGCTATGAGGGGGAGGGCTGATTCATACAGAAAAGAGACTTTTACGATCAGCTGCTTTTGCTTTTGAACTAATAATAAATCTTTAAAGCGAGGGCGAATTCATTTGGGAGGTGTGCGTAGGGGGAGGAGGGGTGTACATACAAATTACATGAATGAAATGTGGCAGACAGACACAGGCAGATAGACAGAAAGACAGACGGCGGGGATGAACGGAGGGAGAAAGTGCAATAGTGTTAAATAAAAAGGGCCACGGGCATGGGCTGGATGGTAATGAAGAGGGGTGGGCCAGCAGCTGAGGTCCCTGTAGATGAGATCTCTCCCTGACATGTGTGTCCCCTTCATTACCCATTAAGGGGGGCACAGTGATGAATCCTTAATATGACATTACACCAATTTTCCTCTTCATTTAGCCTGCTAATGTGCTGGTCTGCTCCTATATGCCCAGGGGCTGCCTGTACCAGACTCCACCAGAAATAGACCACAGTGGCCACTGGTGGCACACCTTGAAGCAGCCTAATTAGGGGCAGCGCCCACCTAATGGGGCTATCTAGACCAGAGTTTGCATAAGTTGATTTTTTTTTTAGCAGGTAGAAATTGATGACTGCATGACATGCCGGTCTGACACTTCCCCTGTACACCGTAACGTATGCAGAGGAAATGTCCGACACTTATATTTCCATTTGCAACCTGTTTGAAAATCTGTGTCACTGTGACACTTCAGAATTTTGTGCATTCAGATCTTGTTGACAGCGGTGGAAAGTGAGCAGTGAGTGGATTTACTCAACAACTGAACTTAAGTGCAATTCTGCTTTTTTCCCCATTTTATTCTAATCAGTTACAGCTCAGATACTCTATTATACCTGTTACATTTACTCCAAAGCTTCTACTTAGGGTATTTACGGCTTCTGTTTCATAATTTGACAATTTTACACCACAGATAATAATACAACACATTGTTCAGGATTAGACCAGTGGTTTCCAACCTTTTTGCCTTAAAAAAATGCAGTGTAGTCGGGCTTAAATTTCAGACATGTTGTTTAACAGGTCCATCACAGTGAGTTTTTTCTCTAAATTTCACACGTTTTCATTTCGTATTTATATATATATATGTCAGATGAACCAAACCACATTTTTAATGCATTACCTATACTTGTAATGGGGAAATTTTAACATTGATGTTGTAGTATTTTACTTGTGAATCTGGACATAGTAAAGAGAGAGGGTGCATACAAATCACTTGGATGGGTCTTTGTGTATCCATGTGTCAACACAGATAATTGTCACAATAATAAATGTTGGCTTAAATTTTTGGCTCTGAGTGATGGTTGCATAAATCAGATGGTTATATGTGGTTTTAAACTATTCTTTATGGTTGAAAATGTTACATATTTATTAAACAATGCAACATTTCACATTTCTAGATGCAGAATATTGAAAATAATTATAATGATAAAACTATTTGTTCAATACTTAAACAGACATATGTAACAATTAAGTGAAAAAACTAATCACTGAAGCATTTTGCAAGTGTCTGAGTTGACAATGCAAACAATGCAAATTATCATTATCATTTTGTCGCCCCAGCCAACATGTGTGCATTTGTGTGTGATGTGTGTATTACTCACTCAGCATGCCCATCCCCAGCATGAAGGCATCCATGGTGTAGGGCAGACCCCTGGCTCGCCCTCGTGTACCTGGTGGGAACATCACCTCCTTGGGCTGGGCCTTCTTACATTCTACCTATGTAGACAGACAAACACACACATGCACATGTACACAAACACAAACACACACACATAGACAAACCATTAGACTCAGTAGACAACACAACCAGACAGATCTGACGGGGCTGTCTCAGCTCTTTTAGGTGGTTTTCTGTTTGACTTGCACAGCGCTAGATGTTTTCCATAGAGAAAAACAAGCCTGAGTCAATCTGAACACCTCACATTTTAGAGGAAAGTCTCAAAGGAAAACTTACAATCATGCTCCTTCGGCATTAAAGCAAAGGTTATTGCTCCGCTGAGCATGTGCCCAAAGCCTCAGGGAAATACAAGCTAAATACTTTCCAAGAGTTTCTGAGACATCAAGGTGGGAGAAGCTTTGTTCTTCAATGTCGTTACCAGAGTCCCACTGCGTGGCAGTATGTCCACTCGCTTTGTAAAAGGGAGTGTTTGTTTAATCTAAAAACAGAATAATCTAAAAGCAATTATCTCTGACCATAGCAGTATCTGTACTTTTTGGTTGTTTTTTTTCTCCATTTAACTAGAGTGTTGTTTGAAATATAAAGTTGCTTTTAAAACTGAATATCTTGATGTGGATGCTTCTGTGTTATTTTGTATCTGAATTGTGTATTTGTGTGTCTGCTGGGCTAAAGTCCCCAGTGCCTCACAGTCCAATTCCACCTGCAGCACTCATCTCTCTCCTGCATTTCTTTCTTTCTCTCACTTCACTTCTCACACATACCGGTTTGTTCATTTCCCATCTTGCAAGACTGACATATCCTCCTCCTACATAACACATATCAAATGAGGGATGTGACAGGGGCAGATGAGGAGAAGGAGGAAGATGAGAGTCCTATTTACCACGTATCTATCCTATCTCTATGAATTATAGAGGAGCACGAGCGGTTGACAAGGGTGGCATGGTCTTGTGTCTGTTGGTTGTTCTTTGGTAGGCTGAGTCTGTTCACCATGCTGCACAATCTATTTGCTCCACTGCCTGCTTGGCATCAGCCTGTCCATCTGTTTGTCTGTTTGCCTCCTGGCTCTTGCCTGCTTCTCCCTACTGCCTCCACTTAAGCGGGGCTTTCTCGGCTGCTGCGATTCACATGTCATCCTGGCCTGCTGCACAAGACAGGCTACTGCGCCAGCGCTGTGTACACCTCAACCAAGGTACAGCCCGGCATCCATACAAATAGGCTCGCAACTTTGACAGGCCAGCGGTGCACATTACTATTCACACACAAACTTCATACACATTTCCGCACATGCACAGAGGCAGACACAACCTGCTATTGCAAGTTGGCAAGTTGAAATAGAACTTTGCATCTGTGAGAAGTTGCTGTGCTAAATGAATAGTATAACCAGCTCTGTATATCCAGCAGACGGCTAGAAATGTAAAAGGAAGCACTAATGAAAAAGGTTTCTATCACAGAGGGAAAGTTGCTGCGTTGCAGAGCTGTGATTTGTTGCTGTTAGCAGCCCTTTCATTTGAAGCAGACCAACTAAAGTACACAGTTCCCTCAGCCACTTTGTAGCTGTCACAGCTACTCTGCCCTCCTTGCTCGGCTGGCATGGTTTGACATTGTGCTGAAGAGAGCACAGGCGCTCTTATCATCAGGGAATGACCGCCGGCATGGAAGTAGGAGCTGGGTGGGACAAATGGCTCTGTTAGAAGTCTCAGCACACTGCTGCGACTTTCACATGTTCACACCGCTGAGCGACCCACCAACACAGCCAACTATTGCCCACACTATAGACACATCGGTGTCTGATCAGTGTCCTCCTGTAGTACCTGCCACATCCATCAAGTTGGACACTCAGGTAACCTGCTGGAAGTAAGACAAACCCAGGTGTGAGTCATGCCTACATGCTCTCAGATGCATCTCTTTGATATTCAGAGAGAGGGCTCCTTGTCATGGATTTAAACCAGGCAGAAGCCAGGATCTGTGGTGGTGTGAGTGTGTGGGTGTTCACCTGCTTCAAACACACAGGGAGTGTACGGGGGGGGGGGGGTGCTTTATTTGAACATTTCCAGCATGCATTTATCATTTTGGAAAATTAAATCTGTTTATCTAAGTGTCTGGTTTTGTCACCCACATATTTTAGCAGCAGTCCGCCACATTCTCATTTTGTCCTCAAACTAAAACTGGCATCAGATGAGCCTCAGTGAAGGAGATCAGATCAGCAGAGGTTTTCAGAGATGGGTTTGAGGTGGATTTGTTTTGTTCTGTCAATGAAAATATGACACCAGACATTTGTTGCTCATTAGAAAGTGTTTCTCTTATATTTCCTTTGAGTTGTATCTTTTGATTGTCTTTTTCTTTCTGGGTTTCATGGTAGTGGTCGTCAGATGTTCATTGTTTCTGAAAGGACTTCTCATTGAAAAACTGCATAAACATGCTCTTTTTTTTCTGACACTTTTCTGCTTTTGTTTTGTGTGTGTGTGTGTGTGTGTGTGTGTCCAGGTATTTTTGCCTTCAAATGTGCTCGGGCCGAGGAGATCTTCAACATGCTGCAGGAGGTGATGCACAGCCACAGCATCAGCGTGGTGGAGGAGGCCGTGCTGGAGCCCAACCACCAGGCCGCACACACACCACACACTCCTGCAGGTACACACACACACACACACACACACACACAGAGCAGTAAAAACATGCAAGTATTATGTGATTCACGTCAAATGCCTTTTTTTGTGTGTGTATTTCAACTACCTGTAAATAAGTCATTGAAGTGAAACTGTGTGTTCCTGTAGCTCTGGGTTACTCGGTGCCCACAGTGCCAAACGGTGTGACCAGGCTTCCCTCTGTGGGTGACGCCCCGTCGCACCCTTCAACTCGCCACCCATCTGTGGCGAGCACCCGTCTGCCCTCTGTGGGGGAGGAGTCCACTCACCCGTTATTAGTGGCAGACGAAGCGGTAAGACGCCATAGATGAACCTGTCATCCGACTAAAAGTACTAACCTAGGCTCAGTAGTTTCTGTTTCTACTACTTCATCTGATTAGAAATATTACAAAAGAGTTTGGTTTTAATTTTCTGTACTTGTACCACCATACCATGTATATCTACTTATTAAGTTCTGCTTTTAGTGCGTTGCAGTTTGCACTATAAAAATGATTGGTATTTTGCTGTTCTTTCACTCAAACCAATGACTTCATCAATTTTTAGCCCCGAGCAAATCTGATCCAAACCTCTACAAACACTCAGACTCACATTCTCCTCCCACTTAGAATCTGTGTCTCGGTCAGTTTCATGACATTGACTCTTATAACACCAGCAGTGATGCTTAATGACATGAATAGATGACTCTGCTGTGTTTTTCTGTCTGTGCAGGTTCACACCTACGTCAACACCACGGGTCTCCTGGAGGACCAGCCCAGCCCGCTGACGGTCACCACGCCGCTGGAGAGTCCCACTTCTCCCCAGTCACAGTGTCCGCCGACCCCTCCGCCTCCTCCCAGGGTCCGCACTGATTCCCAGGCCCCCCCTTCTCAGCCGGAACCCCAGGTGCTGCTGGAGCCTCAGGGTGTGCGGTTTGTGCTCGGCCCCACCCCCGTTCAGAGGCAGCTGATGGAGAAGGAGAAAAGGCAGAAGGAGGCGAAGGAGTCGGGGGAACCGGGAGAGACTAACGGCCACACGGACACTGAACAAAGTGCCAAGGAGGCCCCCTCCGAAGCCGAGCCGGCCCCTGTACACTCCAACGGCTCCTCCTCCGCCACCTCCTCCAATCCAACCTCAGCTCCTCGCCGCCACCGCCCGCCCCCCCTCACCCCCGACGTTCAGAATGTCAATAACTCGGCCCAGCGGCGCACCGCCCTGCTGGACTACGAGAACCTGCCGGCGCTGCCGCCGGTGTGGGAAGCCAGGAAGCCGAGCTCCGAGGAGGAGGAGAACGGCTGCAGCAGCAGTAACAGCAGCCTGAAGACGCCTTCGCTCAACGGCTACAACCACCACCACCAACACGGCCTGTTGCACCACTCCTATTCCCACCCGCTGTCCGCCCACCCGCTCTCCGCTGCCCTCGAAACCTCCCACAACTATGTTAATACAGAGAACGTCACGGCGCCGCTGAGCGCCCACCGGCCCGACACAGCCCGCCGCCGCACAGACGGACCAACCATCTTCAACTTCGACTTCCGCCGGCCGCCGCTGCTGGGCCACGCAGAGCCACCCAAGACTCTGAACTACATTGAGGTGGAGATGGACAACAGCGCCAGCGCTGGGAACAAGGGCGCCTCGGACGGCAGCAACCCCCAAACACCACGCACCCCCACCTCGCCGCTGCCCCCTACTACCCCCACGCGCCGCACGGAGCTCTACGCCCTCATTGACATTGAGCGCACCGCCGCCATGTCCAACTTGCAGAAGGCTCGGCCGCGTGATGACGGCACGTCGCGCAAGACGCGGCACAACAGCACGGAGCTGCCGACCAAAAGCACTGTCTGACCACGCACCTTTTCCTATTAACCCTTTTTTGTTTTTCGTTTTTCTACGTACGATACACAGAAGCACAGCAGGTGCTGCCTTTATATTCCAGAATGGAGACGCAAATAAGAGACTCCAGCAGAGAAAGTCTTAAAAAGCGATTAAAGTGACTTTTTGTGTGGTTACCTGTAAATGAAGTCGGGTAGACCCAAAAGAAATTAAACCTAGGTACTTGCCATATACCAATTTATTCCTATGGTAATATAATACCTCTCTTCCTTCACTCATTCTCCAGTGCATTTGGGTTGTTTATTATGTTAATAAGACTGGACTGCATTCCTCCTCCTCACCCATTCCCTCTCCTTATATGGTACAAATCAGTATTACTGAACAAAGCATTCCATTTAGCCCTTTTTTATATGATTCACTACATGCTGCTGTAATTTCAGTATCTAAGGATTACATGGTACACTACATTATGTTTCTGACTATGTACAGTAGATTCTGGCACAATAAATGTCTGTTCTGTTTTTATTTGTACTTGGTCAACAACTTGTCTCGTGTCCCCTCTTGTCCATCGTCTCTGCTGAACAGGACGTCGGCTGTTGACGTCTCGTTGCTCTTCAATGGTTGGTTTGGATTTCTTAAGCGCTGACGGTTCTATAATGTACTTTTCCAAGAACATGATGTTGGATATGAATATGTGTTGTTTTTAAACCACTGAATACTAGATAGACGTGCTGTAATGTTTTTTTACTCTGATACTGTGCATCAGGTGGATTTCTTTGCACTATGACAATTTTCCTAAACTCATCATCATACCTCATCTTGTTACAATACTGGTATTTATTGAACTGTGGCCCCTCTGTGGCTGTGAATTTCTCGTAATTTCAGTGTGGTAAGTCAACTTCCTCTGCCTGATACATTCTCTGAATGCTTAGGTTCAGGCAGCAGGACATGATGGGGTTTAGGAAAAGAGTTGGTGTAATGTTGATGTGACAAAGGTACACTTTATAAACAGAGCCTTGTGTGTGAACATGTATGAAATGAAAGTCGTTCAGGTGATCACAGGTCTGTAGATTTTATTTTAAAACATGTTGCTGTTTCCTATAAGCCTATATTTGTACTGTATAACCATAGATAATTATACAATATTGATTGTAAGCCACAGAGACAGAGCTCCATTCTGAACCTAATGTTGGGAACACACCATGGATAAGTACATCTGCAACTTTTAATTATCCAAAATAACCTTGTGAATGTGTTTCTGTGGTTGTACTGGTTTAGCCAAAAGTCACAGGGAAGTTTCAGAAGAAGAAATGAGCATCACTGCACACAGCTTGGTGTTAAAACTTAAATGTTCTGAATGTTGACTATGATGGTTATAGCGGTATTTTTGGGGAATTGCACTTCCCATGAGAGGATGTTTGTGTTTCAACTACAGTAATGGAGCCAAAAGACAAGTAGTTGAATCTAAAAACAACCTTTCCTGGACGTTTGAGTTGATCACATAACTGTAGTAACATCAGTAACAGAAGACGACAGTGTGTTAACGTTTGTATCTGCTGTGAAGTGTTTTTCATCCTCCTTTAACAGAGACCAGACCGGCCAGGAGTGGGCATCTTCAGTCATAGATGATCTCTGATTGGTCCCTTCATCTTCTGCACAGTTAACTTCAAAAACATGGTAAAATGAATACACACCAATTATTTTCAGTGATAAAGGGGTTTCAATGGAAGCACAAATGTCCTCTATCATCCCACTTTTAACTGTAATCATGGAGTTGCTACTGAGTTACAGGTTTAAGGATTATTTTTCTAAAGTTACAACTGGAATATAATTGTAAACATTAACGCTCACAGGCATGGAAACGTCTAGAGGTTTTTTGTATCATGAATTGACATTTTTGTATCAGGAACACACAAAGATGAGTAACAATGGTGATTTGTGTTGAACTTATCACATCTAAGCAAGAGAATACATTTCATAATGGTCTAAAAACAGTTTAGATCTTAAAGCTTGACCCTTTAACCCCTGAGACATTGTTTACAGTGAAATAATGCGTCTGTTTCAGTGTCATAGAAGCTGCTGTGAGTATGTGCTTGTGTTCCTTTTCTTCAGCGGTTTTGCTTTACTGTGTGTTTTAGGATCAAAACGGGGTGGAGTAATAGAAAAAGACAGAGAGGAATTGAAATTGGACAGGTTTTGACTAAATAAGGCACTCAGAATGTACGTCAATAAGAGATTTAGGATGTTGAATTTTTATATTTAAAATAAATCATACATTGGGACCGTTCACCACAGACACGTCAGGAGTTAAAGGGTTAATATTCCTAAATTTAGACAGTTAAATATTCAACATTATAGAAGTGTTGGTTTGTTAAATTAAGTGAAATTGTTTGTACTATGGGATCAAATCTCAGTTTTCCCACGTCTCTTTCTGATATAAAGTAGTTTGGATTCTAACGACGTAAGGAAGGACACATTACAATATTTCCTCTTCCATGTGTCTGTACACAAGAGAAGTCTGGGTTAAATCATCTGCACGGCTCCAAATACCAAACAGCTGAATTACATATTTCACATTTTATCTCAAAAGGACAGAGCTCGTGTGTTACCATGACAACGGGCATCTTCAACCTGCAGCATCACTGCAGTGCTGCTGTTGCCGTGGTGAGTGAGGAGAGACTTTGGATCCGCGTCAGGTACAAGGTTTAACAACTACTACTGAGGAAGCAGGCAGTTATGTGGATGGTTTGATTCAATTAATGATGAGGTGAGTTAAACAGTGAATAAGCTGTTGGTGTTTTAATAACAGTGAATCAAATGACCAGTGTTAGAGAAAATACCTCGAGAGCATCACTTAGTGAATTCACACAAAGATATTCTTTTATGACCTGAAAGCTAAATATATCAACGTTGACAAAAAAAAGAGGATGATCTATTATTGACCTTTTTGAATTGGGTTGTACTTTTAGTTCAGTCCACCCCAGCATTCTATTTATGTCTAAAGTGACCTTTTTCAGAGTACATAGTTTATCCTTACTACTGAGTGGGTGCTTTGATGACTAACGCTACCGGAAAAAGCCTTAGAAACAACTTAAAACACCTCAGAGAACACTTATACTGCTTGGTTTTGGGGGTTTTTTTTATAGAAATTATCTGCCTCAGAAATTAAATGTGCTAAATCTTACATACTATAATCAGATTAATTTCTGAATTTGCCTGTTAACTGATGTCAGTGTATATGAAGTGGTGTTACTCATATACATCAGTTTATGTACATTTATACAATAGATTTATCCTCCTCTAGATAGAACCTGTACAGTGAATGTATTGTAATGTACAGACAGTGTTTTGAAGTAGATCTGAGACAAACATTCCTTAGTCAAACCCATTCTGTCATTCTCACAATTTCACATTTTGACCCAAAGCCAACCAGCATTTTTGACTTAATTTTTCCATTATTAGTGAATCGAACTTGGTAAAGTTTCATTACTTTCAATTCTGGTGGCGTGTTATTTGTAGAGCAGTGATATTAATGCCTCGGCCATTATCGAAAATATTTAACAAACATGAAAACCTGGTAAAAAGGAACATAACTCATAACCTCATGTACCCTCAAAGATGTAAACAGTCACTGGTAATAAGAGACACCCAGGAACATGTTTAATAATGTCTGAACCACTAATCTACCAATTAATGTAAATAATTTGGTAAAATAATTTCACAGCTTTTCCGATGCATCAGATGCGTCGTCTTTGGACATTCAGAGGCTCCGTAGTGAACATGGAAAACCACCATTTCCTGCATCATTGATTCACTAATAAAACCCATGTAGTTTGATAAATGACTGGATGTAGACGCTTGTTTTATGATATTTTGCTGAAAAAGTCACTATTTATGAAGTTTTCTTGCTTTTGATACAAGAACCTTTGAATTTACTCTGAGCCGTTGTGAACATCTACATGATCAGTAAATTAAATACAGGAAAATACAGGCTTTTCACTAAAAATTCAAAGTTCAGTGGATAGTACAGTATTGATAAATGCATTATATAAGGTTAAATGTATTCAGAAGTCAGCGCAAAAATATTTGTAGGTGTTTAAGTGTTAAAGCTGAATAGTTTATCCAGATTTCACTAAGGTGAATCTAGACAGTGACATTTTTATAATCAAGTGTTTTTACACTATTTGTTAAATAAACTTATTTCACTTGTATCAGTAACATGATGACACTTTGATCATAAAGTCAGAAGGTTCCCATTGAAAAGTAAAGATAAGCAGCTGCCGCTCATTAACAGAAAAGGTGGTCAAATTAACCACTTGTTTACTAAACTAACCTGTTACACCTCATTCTTCAAGCCCAGTTTGTTTGTTTGTTTTTTTCAAAAGGAAAATGAGTTAAACGGTGTTTGAGAACAGGTTGGTTCAAGTAAATCTATTTCATGTGTGTGAATGTGCATCATGTTTTGGTTTCACAATAGAAGCATCTTTACTGGTTAATTTGTTTACATGTAATTCAACCACATGCTGGTGATTTTCAGTCTGAATCAGAAGAACCAGTGACAGAAAACACTATAGTATTCAAGAAAATTTATTTTCATCACAATTTACAACAACCCTCATAGAAAAACATCACAGGCAGAGTACAAAAGACTAGAACAATAGATTATTACAACATCCTTAAGAAAAACCAACTGCATTCACACAGAAGAACACCTTCACTTTCTCTCAATATTTACATTATATTTCAGTCATTGTGACCAAAACCAGACCAGGTTTACCGTCGAGTCCACATGAACAAAACAGATGGAGTCCAATCAGAGCTTCAGGACGTCCACACATGTGAACTGCGACGGTACAAAAAAATCTGTGTTTTACGGTGTGTGTTTGTGCTGAGGTGGTCTGTGGTTCACCGAACCAGGAGCCTCCGTTTGGTCGTCTGCTCCACCAGCTTCTGGTACTCGTCCAGCTTGTCCCGGATCTTGTTGTAGATCTGAAGCAGAGACAGAAACAGAGACGTCTAAGGTGGGACAGGAATGAGAACGGCATGTGGGTCACATCTGCGCACGAAGCCCTGTCATGGTTGTGAGATGTAAACAGTAGGACGCGTCCATGACTCACGCTGGCGTTGGTCTGCGTCTCGTTGAGCGCCTGCAGCAGCTGGTCGATGGCCGTGTACGGCAGCCAAACCAACGGCGCAGTGGCAGACAGAGGCTTCTGCAAAGACACACAGACGGATTTAGATCCACAGGTAATGTGGACAGAGACAGACAAATGACAAGAATCTTTACTCATTTAATCAGATGACATTTCTAAACATCAGTGGTTCTTATTTATCTTTATATTAGTATATTTTCTATACAGACCTGAGTGTATAGATATACTGTTTTCATAGGTAATACATACTGTCACATACTATTAATATTTGATGTATTTTTTTATTTTCATTTTACTTTGCTCCATTCTTATATTACGTTTGTAAAATTTT
Source organism: Apogon talboti (assembly GCA_037367365.1). Lineage (NCBI taxonomy): Eukaryota > Metazoa > Chordata > Actinopteri > Kurtiformes > Apogonidae > Apogon > Apogon talboti. The sequence continues at coordinate 13,800,978 of JAPQRQ010000007.1, read as the reverse complement.
ATATTCTATTTTCTTATGTGTAGCTTTAGCTCTAGCTTTTTGCTCAGTTTTTGTTTTCTTAAGTATTGGCATTTTATTATTATTGTAGCACTGACTGGAGTAGAACACACGGACAATAAAGGCTGTTCCATTGTATTGTATTTGTATTCTATCCTATCCTATTCTATTCCATTCCATTCTATTGTATTTTATTCTATTACCTCTATTCCAAAGTACTGGTGTCCCTTCCCCAGAACAGCGTCCACGTACTCCAGAACCAGTTCGGCCGCTGCATCGAGGAGGTCATAGTTCAGGTAGAGGCGGAGCAAAGCGGCGGCGTCCACCCTCTGAAAACACACAGAGCTGCATTACTGAAAACCCAGAGCATGATGGGAAAATACAACCCACAAAAGGGTCACTGTGTCTCCACCTTGTAAGACTTGATCAGCCAATCAGGCAGAGGGACGCCGTGCGACAGCAGCTTGGTGATGACGTAGCGGTGATGTTGGCCGTTCGCCGTTGGATACCTGTCCAGGTAAGACGCCAGCAGCCGCCACGCCTCGTCTGTCGCACTGCAGGGGGAAGGACAACGTCAACAGCTGGGCCTAATGCGTTATTAGCAGTTATTTACTGGATTAAAGGCTGAGAAATATGCACATAAAACCTTATATGACAATAGTTTGAGAGAAATTGACGACACAGGATTTAACCGGTCGTGAAAATAGTTTCATCAGGTTCACTAGAAGTCACAACTATACATTGTCTTAATCCAACAATGGATGAATTGACTAAATGTAAAAATCTGCTGTAAAACTACATCTTCATGTATAAATCAAACAGAACCTTCATGAAATTTGGCCTTTCTGACTTACAAACCTGAATGTTGATGTTTTAGACTTCAGTAGAACCTTTTCTAAACACCTTATAGCCATTTATTGCCTCAAATTAAGAAATTATGGTGAATAAATGCTGTGTAATGTTAGTGCATGAGACATTTTGTACCAGTGAAACTCTACTTTACCTAATTCCACTTTTCTACCGCATCAGCAGAATCATGTTTCTAAAGTGAATGAAATCTTTGAGAAGTGGCTGTTTCAGACACAGATCATGGTCTTGGTCTCAGAGGGTTATTAAGTATAAATAGGTGCATTTCTGACTGACGGCAGGTAAAAAAAAGGCCAACGAATAGTTTGAGGTCTCTAAGTTTGGTCATACTGTACATTTACTTAGTGAGCTGAAGATAAATAAAAAGTTAATCCAACTTCATCCACTCTTCAGCTGTTCAAAGGTATTCTATAAACATACATGGAAAAGGGAAAATCAATTAAAAACCACAGAACTGATTCGACATGATAAAGAACCTCTAAAATCCTACGATAGTGTAAAGTGTTGACTGAAGAAGCAGGGTAAAGTTGTAATTCACCCGTGAACACTGATTGGTGGATATTCTACACTAAACTGTATCTTGTTTAATAATATTTAAGGTTATTGCAGCTCTTTCATTAGAATTAAATGACACAATGTGAAAATACTTCATTAAATGTGTAGACTCATTAAGAGAAATGAAACCCAGAAAATGATCATCGTTCAGGTCCCGTCTGTGCTTTTAGGACTGAAGGACAAACCTGGATTCTTTGGTGTTGACGACCGATGACAGCTGATTGGCGGCCAACCAGCCCCAAGCTTCGTTCTGCGTGTCCTCCCCACCGTACTGCAGCTTAATGCACCTAAACAAACAAATAGGAACACTGATCCACTCAGATTACTGTGCCACATACAAGGGATGAAACACGGATCCCACTAAAGTACAAATCTGGACTGGAGGCACTTCAGGGCACCACAGGGATTGAGATTCCTCACTCACTTATCAGGTTGGAACGGGTGGAACTGAGTAGACTAACGTAACTGAAGACCTACCACATCAAATTTAATCCCCTTTAAAGACTTTTTAAAGGTATTAAATGCAGATTTGTGAATTCAAGACTTTGAGGACTTTTAACCCTGAATAAACCCTGCACCAGGACCAGGGTGATGTGACATGATGATGTGGGACTTACTTGAAGGTCAGGCCCTCGAAAACAGGCGTCAGTGACAGTTTGAAGGTTTGACAGAGTGAGAGAGCGCAGTCGAACAGGCCTGTTTGGACCAACAAGGCCACCATCTCCACAGCAGAGGCACTGCCTGGAAACAGACCACATCCAGTAGAAGAGTCAGCTCATTGGACGGGACATAAGTGACTTATTTAATAATGATCCTGTATTTGTGGAAACATCATATCCTTTTCCTTGTGGTCAATTTTTAATACAGTACCTATCAAAAGTTTGGAAACACCTAGGTTTTTTTGGTTTTTTTTAACCATTTCTGAGAAAAACATGCACGTTCTTATTGTTTACATGCAATGAACCAGGTAATTTAATGGCACCAAGATTCAATTTGACCGCATATAAAGCAGAAAACCAACAGTATATGGGTCATCTCTGAACAGTTCAACTGTCTGAGCAATTATGGTTTCAAGTTTCCTAAGCACCTGTGAACTACTGACATGTTTACTACTCTACTACAAAACCAAAAAGAACTGAAGACCAAAAACTAATGAAACTTCAGAACTATATCAACTCTGATCTGCATGCTACATACATGCTATCATTTATATACACGTCTACACTCTATTGGAACACCTTGTGTTTTTGGACTACATCCCATAGTGTCAGTACTAATCTCCTAATCCTACTGTGTGGTTTAATGTTGCGTTAAAGGTGGAGGTGGTGTCAGTACCGCCGATGGCAGCAGATGGGGGGTGATGCTGGGCCAGGGTGAGGCGGCTCCGGGCCAGGATGTACTCCTTCTCCAGGTCCTTGAGCTCCAGGATGTCGACCTGATGTTTGACTGCAGGAGGAAACACCCAACACAAACACTCAGAGCTCAGCGCTGAACAAATAAACGGGGGCGTACACTGCAGCTGTTCTCCGTCCTGAACAACGAGGGTTCAAAGGTCAAAAGGCTTTTATTCTAATCAAATGCTGGAAAAGGTCAAATTCAACACGGCAGCGCTGACGCTAGGGCTGAGTGAGAAAAACAAATAGGCTGGTTCTTCTGCTACAGGATTTAATCTTTGAGCAGTTTTTAAGCATTATTTCATCTTTAGTTTACTGAGAAACTCGCTTTGACTGCATCTAGTGGTAGAAAGTGAAAATACAATTATGTTTCCCAACACACAAATACTGTATTTGTGTCACTAATGTTTTTAGAGGAGGTTAACCTGTTAAACCTACAGTCATTTCAATGCAACATAAAACGATAATTAGCCAATAGCAGAAGACTCGTATAAAACCAAATTATGATCAGAAAACAGCAAAACTAAGACAAAATTCATTATCAGTGCTTCATAATGTGACCTTTATTTTTGCTCTTCTTTGTCTCATTCAATGAGTTTTAGCAGCGGAGAAGTAATACTTGTACTGTTGGATCTGCTTAGTGTTAGCTTAGTGGTGCAAAGTTTGTCACAGTCGTCTGTCTTATTACATGACTCATGACGTACGCTGGTCTGGGACTGCTGATATATGCCGATTTAAGTCCTTGTTGTTTGGTTTGTGTTCTGTTGTCTGGAAATTGGTTTTGTTGAGCTTTTAGCTGATGTTCTTCTGGTTACGTGGATGTACATAGCATGTGTATGTTGTGACGTAGCGTTCCCATGGTAACACAGACAGAACTGCAGATGTAAGAGGTTAAACTACTTTTGCCTCTGAAATGGTCTTTAATGTGGGTATGCCCATATAGTGTGCAGTCTGTTTGTGAAAGATGGCTTTCAAAGGTTGGATTTAAGTGTGGCTCAAAAACACTATATATATCTCTCCTTCAACATCAGATTAAATAACATGTTCAGACTTTTCCTCTTGTAATAATACTGTATAAGTTATTAGCAAGTTGGTTGACAGTTAAATTAAAGAGAAACTTGTGACTAAACTTGAGCATCAGCATGTATGTTTCAAGTCCGGAGGATGTTTGTCCCTCTGCTCTTATTCGCTGCCTTCTCTCTACACTAGACTATCAAATAAAAACACAAAAATGCCAAAAGACAAAAAAAAAACAACCCAGGAGTACAGCTACATCTCTGCTGCCGTCTCCACTGGATGTTAAGGTGAATAGATATTAAACTGGTTCTCCAATAGAAAACAGCGGATGGTGAAGTAGTTCGGTGGTGCAACTGTTAACAGAGAAGCTGCACATAATAAACTGAGGCTTTAGAATCTCACCTGGTTCAGAAGCAAACTCTCCGTCGGAGTTCCTCTTTGGTGACGCTCCCGGTCGCTCGTACTGCAAAACACACACTCAGATTAGTTTTGCTGAAACTGGTCATGTCTTACTGCAGCTGTACTTGCATATATATGTGTGTGTGTGTGTGTGTGTGTGTGCGTGCGTGTGTTAGTACCACGGCTCCAGATGTGGGCTGGACGATCCAGGCGTACTCGGGCCTGATGAGCCGGAGACAGTTGAGGGCGGCCAGGTAACAGTTCACCTGCTTCTGGAGACCGAGGCGAGTCCGAACCTCACGGCCGAGACGCATCCCATATTCAAACATCACTGTCCCGGCTGGACAAGACAAACACAGACCCCAAAGACTATTCAGTATGAGCTGGATGTACAAATACATAACACGCAAAACTGAGAGGGAAATGACATGGAAACAAATGTGAATTAAGTTTAGAAATACTCAACTTGTTATTAAAGAAATGTTAAATGTGAGACATATCCGTTTAAACGTCCTAAAGCCCATGACATCTCAAAAGGCTTTTTCCCCTCAATCAAAACTCGGATATTTAGGCCTTATGTCCACATGGACAGCATCATTGTCTCAAGAATGTGTTTCTGCACAAAACCACTGAAAACACAAAATTATACATATATGTAGTGGCACTGAGAATACACGTGCATAAAACTATCATTGTTTCATTAAAAATGCACAGGTCGTAGACACAGAAATGCATGTGTGGTGTTTGGAGATTTGACCACTGTGGGACCTACTTTAAAAAATTAGTGTATTCAGGTCCTAAACTCATCTCCATGTGGACGTCTCCCTAAATTAAAAACAACTAAAACACAGAAACGCGGCAAACCTCCAACTCACAGAAGGAATAACAAGATGAACCTTTTGAATATACTTAAATAAATCCTCTGCACTAGTGTTAAAACTAGACTAATTTCTAAGTATAGGCCCCAAAACAGTGGGTTTTTAAAGATCTAAAAGAATCAACATCATTTTACCTGACAACAAACCAGGTTCGATTTGTTATTGCATATTTTTATTAAATCTATGTGGAAAATATGAAATATTTCTAGTATACTTTTGTTTTAAATGCTCTCCTCCTCAGTCAGTTACCTTTCCTGTAGTTGTGTCTGTTAATGTGGAAAGCATAGAGCAGCTCGTAGTAGTTGTGAGCCAGAAGATCCAACCCTCTGGCCCGAGATTCGATGATACTGACGACCTGAAAACGACACAGAAACGTCCTATTTAACTGAATGTGCAACAGAAGAGGTGAGTCTGGTGACTTTAGCTTGAAAAAGTAGACTGCATTTTTAAAAAAGCTGGTAGTAGTACAGGTTACAGAGGTAGAAAATGAAAGATGTAAGCTTTTATTTGTTTTACCTTATAGAAAATTGACCATCTGTATTTGGTTTAATAAAAGAAACTACTATATATTCACAGGCTGTAAAGTTTTTACATAAACTTTATATATTCGAACTTCTGATCACATATTACAAACTAAAAATGACTCTTTAAAAAATATGTATAACCTATATTATAGGTGGCTAACCAGCGACTCTGAGGCAGGTCAGAGGTCAGATAAAGGTTTTACCTCATCGTGCAGGTTGACGTAGGAGAACTGGACTAAATCCTGAAGCTGTGAGCGTTCGCACAAAACAACCACCAGCTGACGAAGACAGTCCAGCTGCCTGTGAGGAGAAAAGGCAGGTTTTAACACAGACAAACGGACACTTTCAGGACGTGGAGAGAAACGGCATACGATGGTGCAGAAGAAAGGATGAGCAAACAAACTTGGAGCAGTAATGGAATGTTTGACATATTCCTGTCTCATTTGTGTACGTACATGCTGGAGTCGGGGTTCTGGGTGAGGGCCTCGTACGCTTCACTGTTGTGGCCAAGATCCAAGTGGTGTTTGAATATTCGTGTCCACAAAGCAGCCTGAAAACCACAACATTACAGATTTTATCAGAAAAGTATGTATAAAGCCACCCACATCAAAACCAAGTAAAACACATGCATGTATAGATGTAGTTACGGTGGTTCATGTATCTGTAGTCGACACTAAAGGCTCATACTGAACATTATCGGATCACTTCGTACATGTAAGTAATGAGGAATCTTGTTGGAAACCACAGACGTGACCTGAACGATGATCATTTTATGGGTTTTCATTTCTCTTAATGATGAGTCTACACATTTAATGAAGTATTTTCACATTGTGTCATTTAATTCTAATGAAAGAGCTGCAATAACCTTAAATATTAATATTAAACAAGATACAGAAATTCATCCAGAAGCTTGTTAAAAATATTTACTGTGAACTGTGCTGTCAACATGTTTGTTTTATTAACAGGAACTGTTCCTGCTCACCTGACTGCTGATGTCGTTGGTGGCCTCCGTTATGGCCAGAGTGGCGAGCTGAATGACCAGCTCAGGGAGACCCACGTCCTCCAGCAGACGCAGCACCTGAGCAGTTGAATCACAGTTCAAATATCAGGTATTTCTAAGGCTGATGGGTAATTTAAGAACATCTGTGTTGGGTATGGTTTCAATTAAAAAAAAAAAAAAGTAGTACTTAGTGAATCTCATTGCCAATCCAAATAATTTTATATAAAAAATACATATACTTTGTTATACCTCATATATTTTATGTACTTGTGACGTTATCGCTGCCAGGAGATGACAATATTCAATATGATACACTACTTTAGATTATTGGTGTAATAAAGTAAATACTTTTATATTTTGAAGGTGTTATGTTAAATTTCCTTCCAGTCAAACTGCGCAGCATTTGCCGTGGATCAGTGATTCAGAAAAAAACAATTTGTCGATATAATACATAACAGGTGATGTGTGTAGCCTGGTCCTGACGGATACA
>JAPQRQ010000007.1:13759158-13776027 GCA_037367365.1 Apogon talboti | reverse complement strand
GGTGATGGTGGGGGGTGGGGGAGTGACAAGGAAAGAGGTTAACACACATGGCCCCTGTCGCCACACTCCTTCCTGCTGCTACAGGCAGCTCCTCCATCAACTGACAGGACATTTTCCACTGCACCATTATATCCAGTGGGGTCAGGGCCAAACCACAGGACCACAGACACCACCAGCAGGTCCTTTCCATACATGACTGGACAAAAGGAAATTTCACTGTAGTGTAAACTGCTGTTGGAATGATTCCCATAGTCATATAGAGGATAAAAAAAAAAAAAAATGACACCACAAACGTCCCTATTTTTCTCTCTCCTTGGCTCAGCACACACCTCCTTGGTCAGTCCCCTGTGGACTGTCTGAACTTCTGGCCTCGCCATTGCAGTGCAGCTCTGTGCTCCACTATCCTATTTTACAGAAAAAAAACTCGCAGACAATTACAGGCCACAAAACAGCACCAACAGAAGCATTCCTCTCCTGTCTGCAGGGTGTCAGCAGAGCAGCCTTGTCTTCATGTATCTGGCCCTTTCCCTTTTCCTCCAACTCTCCACACGAGGAAGGAGTTTGACCTCCACGAGACTATTAAAGACTGTCAGCACAGACAGACACAGGGAGAGAGGTGTCAACACCCTCACACTGAAGAACCTCCCCACAGCTTAAACAATACCCTGTAAATGGAAACACATGGATGTCTGATGGGAAGGCTGATAATAGGTGTTGTGTGGGCACTGGCTGAGGCCTCTTGGCTACACTTGCTCACACTTATTAGCCAGAACTGGGCTTGGCCTCATCTCATCGTTCCACTAAATTGGCAGGGAGCCTACTTTCACGGCCTTTTACCAGCTTCATCATTTTCAGTCTTTATTTCACACTCATTCCAGGTTTTTCTGCTTCTGTTGCTCCAAATGTTTTTCAGCCCCCTGCCCACCGAACCCCTTCCCCATCTGGGAAAAAGGCTGATTACGCCAGGAGCAGAAAACAGGAGAACATGGGATTCTCTTTCATTTTAAACAGGAATCTAAGCTGTCAAGTTATTGTCAGGGCGACTTCCTTTTGTTGTAAAAGGCATTAAAGTTGTTAGAGCATGAACACTGTATTTACTGTATAAGGTGAAAAAGCTTTACAATTGCTATGAGTATAGCAGGCATTCCCAACTCCCTAAGGGCCAAAGCTAGATATATTGCAAGTAGTACAAAGTGCAGCACATATGTATCATTACTAATATATAAGGGACACATGGTGCTCATTATCTACACCTTTGTGGGTAATAGTTAAAGATGAATGGAACTAAAAGAGAAGGAAAGGGGTTGCGTACCTAGTGTTTTGTTGATAATGCAGTTACAGGTAGATAGTGTACACAGGTAGAAGCCTGGTAATGTGGTAAACTATATAGTAACATAAAAGGGAAGCTAGTTTTAGATATTTGTACCCTCTTAGACCGGAGAGCCAATAAAAAACAAACAAAAAAAACAATACAATCACATTGGCAGGTCTTATCTGTGTGTATAAATGAACATTCGTGACCATTTTATGTCACATCATCTTACAATACAAATTACGCTATGAAAAACAGTATTATAAACAATATTTCCTCAAATTTGTGGCCCATGCCTTTATCTATCTCAGTTACAGATGGTACCCAACCTTTATTTTCAGGAGGCTTGTATTAGAAGCATGCCTTTACTTCTAGCTACCTCTGTTTAGACGAGGAATGGCTGTACTTAGAACAAAACCATTTTTAACCAATCCTATTTGCAATTATAAAGGTCCCGCATTGTGTGTTTCTACAAACCCTTCTCTAACTATTTCAAAATAAATGCTCTCTATCCTTTCAGTGATTAGAATTCATTCATTACTTAATAAAGCCTTTTTTATGTAGAAATTGTTATCCTGTTGTGCTTTTAAGTTTCTACAAATGAGAATTTCACTGAAAAGGCACACCTGCACACACCGGCAGTGACTGAAATCTGGCAGTAATACTTCATATGACTGATCTGGGACAATAAGGTGTTGAAAACAGACAGATTATGTTGTTGAATGTATTAAATTGCGTTTAATGAGCAGAACTTTATCCGTATTAGTTTTCACCCAGCCTGTATTTCATGTATTTGAGGATGGCTTTCATTTGTCATGTCATCCTCACCCCACTTTACAACTGATTCCTAATTTTTACTTAATAAATATTGTACATTTGGTAACACATAACTTGTTCTATGCATTTGTCATATTATTTTTATTTATTTTATTTTAAAGACTTTATAAATGATTTAAACATATTTAGACTGAGTTAACAATTCATTTTTTTTCTCCTTTGATCACTGAAACAGAATGGATGCTAGATTTAGTGTTAAAAGTCGAACTTTCTGAACTGAACATTTTAAAGTGCTCCAAATTCACTCAAATAATTTCTCCTGCAATCACAGCTCAAAATGGATGCCTCAGACATTCTGGACCGATTCACGTGGACTTGTCTGATGTTATAATGATAGAGGTTGTTTATTGCCCCTCATTAAAACTGACTGAACAGTTTTGACTGCAGGCACAGATCAAGAATAGGCTTTCCCAACATGCGTGCACAGACAAACACGTACGATCCCAAAATCCTGCATGCTGCAGCCAACTTCTTTCCACATTTCCACCACTGAATTGCTTCACCCGCCCTGATTAAGCGTGATCAAACATTCACCTGTCCAATGAGGACTAAGACTGTAGAAATGTTCTGCAGATTCTGCCTCTCTGTCTGTGCGCCCCAGTCTCCAGGCCCTGTCTTCTAATGCAGAGAAGCAGACAGAGGCCGTTCGAACACCCACGGCACAGTTAGAGGCCTTTGATCAGTATTTCCGTCTGCTATTACTAGAGATCCAGAGCCTCAGGCGTTAATCCCCTGTTTAATACAGTTAACACCCTGAACTCTCTAACAGCACAGGGCATATATCGCATGAAAAAAAAAAAAACCTGACAAGTAGGGAAGAATAAAATTGAGGAAAAACAGTAAAAACACTCCAGAAGTACAATACGAATACTGGTTTATCATTGGTTAATTTGGAGAGACAAACAGACTGGGTCTCACAGGGATGCCCTGATTCCCTAATCTCAAGTTGAGACGCAAGCTGATGAAAATCCTCAAAAAAAATAAATGTGACTGCCTTGATGCGTATGAGTCTTTGGGGAAAGTAACAGTGGACGATGGAAAATGAATCCCTGAAGTCTACTGTACTGTGAGTGTGATTCCTATGAAGACAACATTCAGAGGGTAAGACATGGGATGTTGGTTTAGTTTTAAGACAATAGCATAAAAACAATTTTAGTATTTTTTGATGTATTTTTTTTTCTCCTCCCTGTAGTGTTGTGTACCAAGGAATATGGTTTTGTATGGAGAATCAATTGTGATCTGGAACTGGTTACAAATTTATAGCTAGAATTACTGCTACACGGTTGTATGCCCCTGTCAACCAGTCAAGTTGCAGTTTATTTCTGTGTCTGTCCAGACTCATACAACATACGTAGCCAAGGAATGTAACAACAGGTGTTGAGTATATTTTACAGTATCAACAGAGTGGAATTTCACCATATTGACATTATTTCAGTCCATAATTTCCACTATGCACTTAAGGACAGAAAAGTATGTTTATACAAAACATTACAATGTGAGAATGAAGATATGAAACATTAATATGTTGGAATTTTATCCTATTTGCCTTTTCTATGAACATTTCAGAATTACAGTATATATATATATATATATATATATATATATAAAGGTTTGTTTTTGACATTTGACCAAGAAAATCCAAACAGTTTCCTCCTTGAGTCTAAATGGATGTTTGTGCCAAATCTGAAGAAATTCCCGATATATTGCTTTGATGAGACTGGGAGGGTCAGACATATAACTCAAGAACTTCAATCAGATGCATCCACTGGCCTTGCATCACAACATTTTATGCAATTCTCCCATTTAATAGAAATTATGGTCACAATTGTGTTTTGTGGGGGTCATAACAACCTTGAGTTCAGGAGAACTCAAGAGATTGATCAAGGTCACAGTGACCTTGACTTTGGTGCCAGCATTTGTTGTATTTATTCTTGCATCCAATTGACCACTTGCGCCAAATTTTGTACCATCATGTCAAACCTTTTCTGAGATATACCACTGATAATATCATGGTAACAGATCAATGGACATACCTTCTTATACAGATGCATCATGAATGCATCCAAATAACACCACACTATATTCATCCTTCAGTACACTTATAAATGCATGCATGTATACAAGATGGTCATAGCTATAATATGGCAGATTACCACTGAACTTATTTATATGTGTGGATGAAGTTGAGCTGATGAATGACAGCCACCGCAAATGACACTGACACTTTTTCTCCAAGAACTGCTGCCAATCATTCTACATTTAATTCCATATTTTACCAGCTGAGTAGAAATGGAAAGCACTGGTTAAGGCTATACTGAATAATAAATAGATAATAAATATTGAATAAATATACAAATAAATCATACGCCATAAATAAATAAATCATGCTGAATAAAACTACCAAGGCGACCTCTGTTAGCCTCAATCATATCAGCCATTAGCCAGAGCAAGTAGTACCGCAGCCACAGCACTGGACTGATATTAGGGTAGGTTTACTTTAGGAAAACTTTTATGCTACTATATATAATACTACTAGGAATACACATTGTTTTTGACATCACACACTGCTGGTAGTGAGAAAAGAATAAAACTTTCAAAAAAGCAAATATGTCAAATATAATGGAATACTTTGAGTAGGTGTGCTAATGCAATGACCCCCCTGGGCACAAGGCTCTTTCTGGATTCAGTCTGCAGAGTGTGTACTATGTCAACCCTGAGTTTGATGAAAACATAAGGCAATGATTATATGTAGGTGGCTGCATGAGCAAGTGTCTGCTGGTTGAAAAATTGGCTTAAGATTGGTCGATTAGCACACATGAGGTTTTGGTTTGTTTAGCAGCAGCCAGAAGGCTTTTAAATGCTAGTATTTATTAGTTGAGACAACATTTAGAAGGACATCTCACAATTGATTACTGAGAAATGTCACACAGTGGATTTTAATAACAGTATGAAATAAAGCATCAGGGCAGAGAACAATCAGACAGAAACTGTGTGATTGGAAATTGATGTAATTAGATTTCAATGTGATTGTTATTTTCTTCATGCTTGGCCTTTGTATGGGGCCCTTTGTGTTCGCACTTGTCAGATCACACCCAGTTTAGACATTTTCTCTGGCTTTCTGGTCAATCAATTACAATTCTTGATTTATCTTAATTTATTCAAACTGAAGGTGAGTAATAGGAGCAGCAACAGCGCAAACCCCTTTTGGTTCAGACCAGAATAACATGCGTATATGGAATGATCCGTGTAGAAGCAACGCTTCAGTTTATCTATTAATGACCAGGATAAGACACTTTAAATGACAAATGGATTTTGGCTTTAATCTTTACAGTAACATACAATATATCTGCTTGTTCTGCATTTTCTGCAGAGCAACTGGGCTCAGTATGCATGCTGAGGGAACTAGTTTGTTTGTGCCTCTATGTAGGTCAGCTTTCAGTGCTGGCCATCAATTTCTACTGTCCTACTTAAAGAGACAGCCATCCACATTTGGACACACACAAACACACCTTGGTAGCATTTGTTTTACATATGAGCACTGTAACCCTGACTTGTACAATGTCACTGATTTTATTTATGCTCTAATCACAAACATTTGTTTCGACACTTCACCACATACGTCTAATATTACCATGGCTGTAACGCTACAGCATGGGACAAATCACCACAGTGCTCTGGTTTGTCACCAGGTCTGGTAGCAGTGTGGTCAGTAGTAATGTGCATCTCAATTACTACACAGAATGTGGACTTGTGGGAAATAAATGCAGCTCTCTCCACCTCTGCAGTATACCTTCAAACATTTTGTACCTCAAGAAAGACCCTCATTAGTGCCAAACTATACTCCTATACGTGTGAATATCTTTCCTTCTTAAGATCAACGACTGAATGGAAGCAATTATCCATGGAGGAGTTGACTAACCAGCCCTTTGCACACTGGCACCCAGACAGCAGGCTACCTGTAGTTACAATAAAAGGACCTGAAAGAGCATTTGATGGTGAAGACAAAGAAATGTGGAAAAGGTTCCCATAGGCAGGAGTAATGGGACTCTAAATGCAGTATGTAGTATAGTATATAGTTGTATTTAATGTAGTATTCATCACTGATTTGTTTTTAATCACATGAATATCAGAATAGTGTTTTTCTTATGTTAGAATGAGCAAGTTTCTTCAGTAGCTCAGAATGGACTTGCTCTAATTTCTTTTTCTTTTTTTTTTATGATGGATGGCATACAGCGCTAAGCCACATTTTTGTCACCTACTATGTTGGAATCTAGATCAGTGTTACTATTTCCTTACATCCAAAAAGCCAAAAATGGACAGAGTGCATTTCCTTCCCATGTTTCCTGCAGCCAGTAGTAAAGATTAAAGACAGGAAAACAGATGAATAAATGACTAAATGTAAATAACACCCGCCCCCATATTTCCAAATGTGAATTTATAGTATATATAGTATATATAAGTATAGGAAAAAATTTCATTGAAAAAGGAATAATGTCAACACCGCAAATGTGTTTCTACAGTGCAAACTGTGAGGTAACGGAGCCCAACAAATGTAATAGGCCTTTTACAGTGTTATTTCTAACCAAAGTCAGGCGCCAGAGAGGCTGAAATACTGAGAAGCGACTAAAGTACCTGTGCATTCAAATGTTACTTGTGATGGGATGGAATAAATATCGTGCGGGAGGTCAAACATAGCACAAACCTTCTGTCCTTTTGTAAACCACCCACAGCTCAGGATCAGACCTCCGGACAGCATACAGAGCAAACAGGTAAGACAGCCAATCACTACAGACAATCTATATGCAGTCGAAGGCACAGAAATGCTTCTACCTTAAGATATTAAGATCTATTTGTAGTCTCCTAAATGGATTTCGTGGAGCAATTTTATTTTCCTATCTGGAGAAGCCAGTTTAGAGGCTCGTCTCCATTTGGTAAGCCATTTTCATGGACTGTGCACTGCGATTGGCACAGTTGCTTAAAATTTATGAGACGAGTAACATTACTGGCACAGAGGATAATGATTAATCACAAGACACTCAGATTCACATTGAGCTTCACCCAGCTCTTTTACTCATATCACACTGCACCTTTATGAACACAACACATTTGATTGCACCCTCATTGTCCTTGCACACATGACCTACCACGTTACGCCGATGACTGTGTCATAAAAATAGAGCCCCTTTTTACACCTCTGAAACATGGGCATGTATTCCATGTAGGTCCCTCAGGTTCACATACTGACAGCTGTAGAAACATATGCGAGCAATGCAGGGCTTACCACCAACACTTTACCAGCACAGGACATCCATTATACTTTTATTCCACTGCATCTCAGAGGTATTCCACTATATTTGTCTGACAACTTTAGTTACTAGCTGCTCTTCAGATTACAGTTATTGTTTTGTAATAAACTGAATGGATTGTTGCTTTATGGATTGAGAAATCTCACAAATAAAAAACAGGAGCGTTTTTTTCTGAGCTGCATGAAAAGTTAACTCTTCAGAGTCACATAACTCAACACAAGACAGTGATGCTACAAACATATGAAGACTTTAGACAATACAAAGCATTACTGTATATTAAAGTACCCACCAAAAATAAATAAAGTCATTGAAAGGACTCAAACATACTCCTTATTTTCTCTAGGCCCAGCTGCGTCACTTTACGGCACAGTTGTAGCTTTACTATACATGATGCCTGTGTTTTCACTGCAAACACCGTGGTGCATATTAGAAACGTCCCAAAACCGGATGTCAGAACTCAAACATCAAGCAGCACAAAGAGAAGAGACACACAAGACGTCAGATGCATGACAGGCTTAGAAGATAGAGTATCTGGTAAATTTTCACACTAAAGCACCCTGAGCAGACTCCCAATAGTACAATAAATACATAAATAAACAAAACAAAAATAATTGCGGGTGCTTGTCATTCATAACTTCACTTAGCCCTATTGACTTTGTCTGTAAGCTATAGCAGAACAATAAAAGCAATTTATAAGACCAAAAGAAGCAACTTAAATATGTGGCCTATTTTATCTACGGTAGAAGTGAAGACACAACCTGCCAGCTCTGAAAAAAAAACCCCAGTGTGGCTTGAAGCCTTTCAGAGGGTGGAACCAAACCATGTTGGAGATGTAACACAATGAAGATGCTCCCGGTGGAATCTGGGGGTTAAATAGCTACAGCAGTAAAATGCAACCTACACTTTAATGCAGCGGTAATATTCATCCAAAAATACCACAGTAAAGCACTGTTAGGGACCACTGTTAGGGGTTTTCTCTGCACAACTGCTTTTACTTTTCATACTTTAAGTACATTTTCCTCCTAATAAGTACTCTGAGTGAAGGATGTCAAGTTGGAATGGACTATTTTCACAGTGTGGTACAGTACTTTTGGTAAGTATCTCTTGCTAAGTCGGTAATTCTAGTGCTTGGGCTAATTCCAGTCCAAAGGCAAAACCGCTCTTTTCAACTCTAGCTATACACAAAGGGTCGTTAGTTTTACAAAGTTAGAAACATTCATTTCTCATTATAAGTTTAACTATTGAATAGAGCCCCTCTGAAATTTAATGTAAACTTAACCTAATTAAGTTTGCACTATTTTAACCAAATTTATTAAGTGGCTCCTTTCTGCGATAAGATGCAACAAAACTAATGTCCCTTCTTGTAATGGAATCAACAACAACAAACATTAAATATTAAAACAAAAGTCAGTAATCAGATGAGGGGACGGATATAGCCACAGTTACCACAGTTTAAGAAAGAAACACACCCTGCACACACAGCTGAAGACGCTACAAGATGGAAGAGCCTAAGACAAATACTAGCTGGGCTAAGTAAACACTGCTGAGTATGAGGGTGCGAGAAAGACGAGTGGGCACAGTATGAGTTAGAAAATTGTGCAGAACCAACCTGAACATAATTGCTCACATTGATAGAATTTCTTTAGTACAAATGAAGTATGGGTGTAATGAGATCCAAAGGGTTGAACCACAAGAGGATTCTTCTTTCAGGAATGTCAGACTCTTTTGTGCCAAGCAATAGGCTGAGCTTAATAGATGTCTCAATTTCTATCACATACAGTAACAACCAATGCAGGGAGGAGGCGGTGGGAGGTGAGGGCAGGAGTCTTTCCAAAAGGCTTTTGAGCCACTGTGATGAATTTCTTTTGAGGTGTGCAGCAACCTGGGACTCGGAATGAATGAGGCAGATATGCACCTTTTGTGTTTTCTGACCTATTGATATAGATATCAATTTCATTAAACCTAATTAGCATTTCTCATTCCTGACAAAAGTAGGGGATCAGAAAAGGGGAATAATAAGTAGCAAGTGAATAGTAAAAGAGATGGAAATATCAGATCACTCAGAAGTTTGTACATGGGGAGAGGTTTTCCGTCTTAATAGAAAACCTAGCGGGGTGTTGTGGATGCCAACATTTCCTAACGGAGCCTCAACAGGGGATTTCACTCAGGAACTAAAAGCATTTAATCAAGATAATCCTCTGCAAACAACAAGGCTTTAAAGCACTGAATTATGTGCAAGGAGGTTGCAAAGTGAAATTGATTTAAGTGAATTAGGTCTCTCATTGCCTGTATGGCCAGATTGTTATTAATATTTAAGCATAGGGTATATTTAAAGGCGTGACACAGTAGCAGTTCATCTGAAATGAAGAACACTGATGATGCCACTTTACAGAGGCCCATTACCATTTAGCAGAGATTGCTTTCATTGAGTGAGCCAAATGCTTAGAGGCGGAACTGCCACTTGTGTTTACTTTATGGATGCTGTTATGGTGCAATGGTGAAGAAGGGTACTGTTCTAACAGAGAACGGTCCCCTTTCTCCACACGTCCCCAAATGCGCACGTGAGACCAAATGATGGACTCATTAAAGCGATGCATGATGATGATGTCATTCTGCTACTATTGACCCCTGTAATCAAGAAAGGTTCTGGAGCACCCCCTCTTTCATCAAACGTCTCTCTCTCTCTCTCAGACACTCGCGCAAAATTAAAGCTGTGGGGTGCTCGGAGCATGGCAGCGTAGTTCAGTTGCAGACAAAATCAGCTCACAACATCCAGGCATCATCTAATTGCTTGCTTGCACTATAATTGGGTATATAATCAAACGCTAAACTGAACACAGCATAGCGTCTTCATAACTTCAGAATATTCTTTCATCAATGCCTTTGGGCAGTGATTAACGTAGCCTGAGAGCCACGGATAGCCATATAACCATCGTTTATTTATGTCTTTGTTAGTTAATCCTCCCCATTGATTTGTGCTTGTCTTTAATGTTAGATCTTCCAAAAGAACACCTGAGGAAGGGCAAAGAAAGGTCGTGATCTCACATTAGCGTGAGTGCGAAGGCAGATCACAAGAGTGCCGACAAATCTACTCAGTGCATTAGGAGGCGTGAGGAGATGTTCTGTAGACGTACAACCTGCTCGGCCCTCAGGTGCAATTCACGCAAACAGGGCAGCTCAGGGTCGTTAAAGTTCAAGCAGCCGTGGGTTTCAGGATGGCTACAGATGTCGTGCTTTTTGATTATTGATGACCACCCATCATAGCCAGCAACACTCCCATGGCAAAGGTCCAGGTTTATTGTAGTAGCCTGGGTAAAGGTAGGTGGGTTTTACATTTAGAATGTTTATGAATGAAAAGAATGGTTGTACAATAGACAGAGCATATGTATTTTTAATAATTATATTTTTCTTAGTTATATTTTTTGTTACAAAATCAGTAATCATGTCAACTACTGTATGTCAATTTGGAGTTTCTATCATTGTAGAACTTAATAACTTTAATGGAGTCATATGTAGTATTTCTACTATTCAAATATGACCTAAAAGTATCGTGAGAGTGTTTAGCAAAGTGAGTCCTGAAGTTATGCCAAAGATGTCATTGGATGTATTGGATTACATCGAATCATACCCATGGTCCAAAAGATTTATGTGACCACTAGAGGGAGAAATGAGTCACTCAGTCAGTAACTAACGCCACTAGGCCTTTGACCGACGCATCAGAAAGGGACCAGATGGAATGAGAACTGCTAAAAGCTAGAGGCGCTGTTGTTGTTTTCACCACTGGACACAGCTCTAAATGAAAAGAATGCAGTTTAATGCTGAAATTACAGCGTTTCTTCTACATCGGTGAATTTCACCATGAACCCTATGAAGGTATAAAGTTATGTGATAATATTAAGTTTTTCTATGTTTGCCATTTGTTGATCCATGGTTCAGACTAAACTGTCACTGTTCTGACCTTGTTTGTGCAGCTATTGACAACACGAACCGTACAGAAAACTGAGGTGGTTTGTGGTTTTACTCTGGCTGTTTTCTAATAGAGATAACAGAGCTATAATGTAAAACATTGGCTACATGTTATTTATGTTATTTTGGCCAGCTGTCAAAATAAACAGCTGTAATTTTTTTTTTAAATTTCAATGAACGTTTTACTTTATACAATCTGTGGCTATATAATGTTGATTCATTGGTGATGTGTTGGTAGTCCTAAGTGTTTTCTGATACACAACTTCCCCCGGGTGCTGAGTATGTAGTATATTAATACTACATAATATGACATATTTAAACTAAGAATACCACATCGGCCCTAAGTATGGGTCAATATTAACCTTACTGAACACATTCCGCTATCCATGTCCACAGATAGCAGTGACTAATATGTATCTGTTACATTTAAAGGTTACGTCATATATATTTTTAGGATTGAATTTGTCATCATTATGGTGTGATAAAAGGCTGAGAGACTATTTTTCTTTTCTCTGACACAAAAAGGAAAGTGAAAGTGGAACAAAATAAACACACACACACACACACACACACACACACACACACACACCACCGGTACCAGAATCAGTTATCAGCCAAATGGCAGTAGTTGGCATTGTTAGCTCAGAACTACTTTTTCTGGTCACCAGTCTGCTACGGCAGATGTCCAGTCACTGTAGCGGTCCTTAAAACTGTTGTCTGTGGCTGCTGCTCAGCTTGTCTTCTGCTGTTTATTGATAGTGACCCAGTACTGAGTGGAGTTATATGGAGTGTAGGTACCGTAGGTGTGCTTCATCATTATCAGAAGCATTCACTTGTTTAAGCCCATGGTCAGAGACACACACACACACACACACACACACACACACACACGGAACCGCACACACATTGAACTACACGCTCACACACACACACGCACACACACCCACACACACACACACACACACATTAAACCACACTCTAGCTCCACTCATGCTACTGAAAAGTCTTTGCATCTCTGTTTAGTTTCTCTCTTCCCCTCTCTGAATTTTCCTTTTAACTCAGCCTCTTTGCAGAAGGGGAGCTCATTTCAATCTCAAAGCTGACATCTGTGGAAGCAATGCAAGCTCTAAATGAGTGGATTTAATCCTGTGTAACAAGGCTAGAGCACAGGAAGTGTTCACGTGAGAAGCTGGGAGAGAGTGAGCGAGCTAGAAAAGAAAAAAAGAGCGGGAGGAGAAGCTGTATGCAACAAAAAAAAAAAAAAGGGAGAAAGGGTTTTGTGACCTCCACTTATATATCTTCCCATCTGCAGCAGAGCCACCGTTGGCTCATCCAGGAGAGAACAGAGCAAACGAAGAAGAAGGGGCAGAAGAGCAGCTTTAGCAGATAGAAGGTAGATATGTTTATTCATGCAGCGAAGCAGCTGAGGTATTGGAGAGGGCTTCAAAGCAGAGGATGGCTCTACGTCCTGCATGGCCTTCTCCTCTGGCCGGTCTTTCTGTATTTGGCCTTTGAGTAAGGGGCTGATCAATCCCACAGCATGCTGCCGGGCTCTGGACCCCCCATTATGGGAGGCTGCTCTTTGAACAAACCCTGCCAGGGGTCACTCTCACTGCGCTTCATCATCTTAAAGGTCAGACACAACAAATGGCATGGAAGACAGTTCTGTCCCCGGTCATAAACCCACAGCTGACCGCCAAAAGTGTCGGCAGCCAGGCCAGCATTCATTCAGGGCGACCGGTCCTGGAGGTGAGTTGACAATGGCTGCGCATCCATCCAAAAGGTGGCTTTACAATAGACCCCCACCATCTTTATCCACTACATACTTTGAACTTGTCTATAGTATATGCTAAAGCTACCTCAAACTGAACTGAACTGACAAATGATTTTGGAGAAAAGTGTTATACACTAGTGGTAGTTATTTTGTGCATAAATATCCCAGGTGCCAGGTCCAGAGTTACACATAAATATAACAAAATAAAAGTAATCACACATATCTGCACTCTCTTATACCTGGAGTAGCAATAATATAGAGGTGAACAAAAAAATCACACAAATATGTGACAAAAAAGTGACAAAATCAGACAAAGAATGTGTAGGATGAGACATGGTGAAACAGGTTTATAATATATATATATATATATATATATCTATATCTATATATCTATATATCTATATATCTATATCTATATCTATATCTATATATATATAATATATATAGGATTCACTTGGACATATAGCACAGAACAGGAAGGTCTGCTCTGCTGGAAAGTTTTAATCCTCAGTTTTGTGATAAAAACAGAGAAAGACATGATTTACCAAGGCAGGAAAAAACAGGTAGATTTGAAAATGCAAGTTTTATGCTTGAGTCTAAATTAAAACATGCTTTCACTGGGCAGTAAACAGCAATTAAATAAGAGCTATTGTTGATAAAACGGAAAGCATTCTGCAGCTGCTGAACAATCCAAAGTTTCCAAGAAAAGTAAGGGATTAGAGCCTTTAAACTGTTGCAAGGTTTAGATGAACACCAGAATTTCCCAACTAAAAAAAAAAGATTTCATAATGTAAAATTAAAATGTTATTATGTCGGAGTATGTACTGAGGCTAAACTGACCAAAAAGATACAGATGGAACTGCAGAAGAGGAGGACTAGCACAAATGATTTACTTACAGGAAGCTCTAAAATAACATATACGGAGAATCGGAGTGACAAGGGAAGAGGTTAAATTGCTAGACTCCTCATCTGGACCTGCACCTGCATCTTTTCAGTGAATTCTGTTTGCTTAAAATGACAGCTTTTCAATTTGATGAAATGATTGTGCACACCTGATCTCTGCCACTCAAGGCTGAGATCAGGTGTGCACTGATCAATTTGCATACTTAAACCATGAAAGTTGTACTCTTGAGAAAATAAGAGGCAGCTGACTGCACCTCAGTACTGTAAAGAAAAGCCTGAAATCTATCAAATCACATTTTTATGAGTGTTAAGTGCTATTTATTCCATTTTATCTGAATTGTACTACTACAAGCCTTAGTGGAAGACATGCTTTTGGTACAGTCTATTGTAGCAATATTTATTTCTAGGAGATAAAATAAAAGACATAATAACATCACAATGCAGGTATTCCTGTTGTTTCAGTGCTTACTCTTGCATAATTTATAATATTCAATTGTGTCCTGTAATTCAGACTATATCTTGTTTTTTTATGTATTATTACTGTCCCATGACTTTTTTAATGGTTCCCCTGACTTTATCTGTCAGTGAATTGTCTGTTGGACTGAATGTAAAGATGGACTGGGAGGCTGCAAACATATTGCCCATGAGGGATAAATAAAGTTGTCTGAACTGAACTGAATTCACTGAGCGTACAGAGGCACAATGTTGCAACAGCCCAGCAGTTTACCCTGTCTGGATACACATTTTTTTGCACTAAAAACTGGTTCATAAAAACATCATTTTGTTCAACATACTAATATTTTGATAATAAAATGTTCCCTCAAACATTGGTAAGTGGCATGGGCCCAAATCCAGCATTGGTTGGAGAGACTTTTAGAACAGATGTCAATCAGTCGCGGCGCTAACAATGGTTTTATCAGCCAAAATTATAGTTCAGGTTGAATATAATGGAGCTATTAAGTGTTGCTGTGGTTAGCGCTTGCACAATGAAGAGCCATGAATGCAAAGGTTGCAATCACAGGTGTTATAAATGAAGAGGACACTGTAGCTAGGGAGATGTCAGATTACCATGATCTGTAAACATACAGTTCTGAGGTGTAATCAGACAAAACGACTGAAGCCCACACTGTGGATAGACTATTTATGCACACAGACAGACCTTTATCACAATGCACGTTTTGACTTGTTAATGAATGGTTTCCATCAAAGTGCCCTAATGAACATGAGCCATTGTGCACCCAAATGTAATACAGACTTTCTCAATGTTATTATTTACATGTGTTTTCTGTTATAGCTGGCCAAAATCTCTGGCTGGAAAAAATGACCAGGGGTACAAAACACTGTGCAATTCATGCATACGCTTGCTCCTGCACGTATTTCATTGATACATCGATTGACTTGGAAATTAATGCATCTGCATGTGGCAGTTGGACCACCTTGTCTCCTCCCATTAATAACCAGGCAAATTATTAAAAATACGTGCCATGCTTCACCTTTTGTCCAAATAACAATGGCAAATACATCAGCAACGTCAAATTAGAAGATACTGTACGAAGGCCACTGAGTGGAACACTTATGTGTCAGTGTGATGTAGCTCAACAACATGGAAATCAATGTTAATTCAAATAAAGTCTGAGGACGTTTTAATAGCTATCCCTACTATTTTCTACCTAGGTATTTCTACACCATTCTTATTTAGTCTAATTCATGAAATGTAGTAGACTGATAGTGCATGGGAAAATGATGAAGCTCTTAAATGTCACAGATCCATTCACACTATGAGATTAGTTCACAACCTTTAGAATTTAGAAGCTAAATGTTTGATACCAACAATCTGTTAAAATAACTAGTGACCCGAAAATGAGGAAAAAACAGAAAAACACGTCTAAATCTGTGGTTGTTAGTGGTTTTAATGAGTGCATACTAAAACATGTGTCTGTGGTAGAGATGCATTTATATTAAACATCAAATACTGGTGATAATACACATAAAAATGAACAAATACACCATTGCCCATAAAGTTGGTACAATTTTGTTTTCAGACACATTCCTCTTTTTATTCCTGCATATACACATCGGTAATCACCTTTGACCAGATGATTTGATTACAAACTGAGTCCTAGTTACACTTAATCTATCAAGAATAAATTGCAGCATCACACACATTTTATGAGAGGAGTTAAAAATATTTTATTCCAACTTTACTGGCAACAGTGTAGATAAAAATCTGCATTTCACAGGAGGAAACAACAAGTCAGTCCTGTTTTAAAGTCTTGAGCTTTCCCACCTTGATGAGAATACAGAATCAACTATACATCATGAAATGTGTATTAAAAAAATGAATGGTAATATCCTCCGTGTCCTTCAGTGGAGTCTAACAAACCTCGTTCATTTTCCAATGGGTCAACCTGAAGTCGTTTTACTGCTCCACCTAGAACCACTGGACTCCCACAGGGGTAGTGAGTTTGCCTCATAAAACCGCTGCCTCGACCGCTTAATTTTGCTTGTCGGTGTAAATCCGAAACAGTGTATTTAAACACCACAGTGACACAGGTTACAAAATGACTCTTTTTGCTGGGGAATGCTGGTATGTTTAAGAGCCTCTCAGGGCTTCAGTTCAACATGAGAGTTCATCCCCAGGGTTAGTACTGTGTTAAACTGAGCCTTTCAGAGACTCTGTGGTTCTGCATGGACATTTTAACCCATTTTAACCCACTGTCCTCATTTGAGGACAGCATAAAAAACGATGAAAATAATGACAAGGATTGGTT
>JAPQRQ010000007.1:13736623-13749888 GCA_037367365.1 Apogon talboti | reverse complement strand
GGGAGGGGGAGGAGGAGGAGGAGGAGGGGGGGTGCACATGTGGTTGGTTGTGTATGCATATGCCTCTACGTGTGCACGCCTCTGATTGTACCCAAGTATCTGATATAATAAAGTTCACATAGGCGTGAAAGGCGGGATAGATGATAAGACGGCTCCTCATTTGTAGTGGGTATGGAGTTAGTTCCCACATGCTCTAGGAACACAAACACACAGACACAATCACTCACGCTCATACACAAAGAAAAGCAGCCTCTGGAGGTATAGAGAAACACTCAGGGCCTACGAAATATTCAAGACAGAATCCCCTCCCAAAGCTCACTGACAGAGGAGCGCGGTCTTTCAAACAGCGCACCGTCTTTATTCGCCCCAGTCATACAGCTCGCTCGCACTGTATCAAAGCCAGGACACACGCTGCTGTGTGAAGTGCCATCAACGTACATGGCGACACACACCTTCTCCTGTTCGCACAAGCTTGCATTCTCTTTATGTCTCTCTTTCTATCTTTCTAGCTCACATAACTTTGAGAGTACAGAGCAGAGGAGGGGAGTGGAGCTGGCAGCGGCGATGAAAGACAGTGATGAAGGTGCGACAGTAAAATACACTGTAGACGTCATCTATCTACCGATGAAGAGAACACATCATACAGACACGCTGGCTTTTATGTTTAGTCTCTTTCAGCTCTAATATAGATAAGAGCTGAGTGTTTATACAGTTGTGGTCAAAATGATTTGGCCCCAGGGAGATATGGGACACTGTCCTAAACCTCTGTGGAATACAGAATCAGTGAAAAGGCCATAGTTTTAGATTAAAAAAAATAACTCAAAGATTGCACCAATTTCTTTTTATGCATTATGTTACTGTGACCTTGACCTTGGTCTTTCAAGGTCAAACCTTCTTTTTTTGGCACAAAGGCTTGACAATACATTAACCTCCTAAGACCCAAGAGCCCCACAGGTTTTTGAGTTTTGGCTTTTTTAAATTAAGTAATTTCTTATATTGGAAACATCATGATGCAACAGTTTTTTCAGATGCATTTGTAAAAATTTTTATGGAATGTCATTTGCGGTGGACAGTTGTTTCTTTTTTTTGTATAAAGCTGTGAATTTCTTGTCCTCATACGTGAACAGTGGGTCCTAGGAGGTTAAGTATGTGATAGAGCAGATGAGGTGAATCAGATAAGGTGAGTTTTGCCTGACACATGATTTGTTTTTAAATGCACTACTAGAGTAGTGGAAAATGTTTTCGGACAAAAATTTTACACAATGTCAGCTATTAGAATGAAACGTTTGCAGAAAAAGCTTTTTTGTGTTTCAAAAGGTATGGCTGCATCAGACAGACGCAAACAAATGCAAAATATTTTTATTTGTTTATTGTTGACAAGAAAAAAATAACAAAACTAAATTCTTGACAGTTTCGACATGTCATGCCCTGGATGGGTTTCATTATTTTGCTGAAAGATCCACTTTTGACCTCGATAGGAGAGAGCACGTGCAGAAGGGAACGTGTGTTTTGAGAGTTCATTAAGAGTGATTTTTAATGCGTGACATTTTAAAGCAAAAAGTACCTTTTTTCCCATCACTGTATATGGACTCCAATGAATAGGACGAACAGGTGTGGGGTTGACAACCCAAAGACCCTGTCTAGAGCAATGTTTGCACCACACCGAAATCGCATTGTATAAAGTCAAATCATTGTCAAATCATTAATGAATCGTATCACATCGTATTGGCAGGGGACTTTCACTGTATTGTTAATATATCATATCGCTGGGAGTGTATTGAGATGCGTATCGAAGGCGTGGTGGGGGGATTCACATCCCTAGTGCATATGCTTCAAGACTAATCTACCTAGTAATGTAAAAATTACATAAAATTGACTGAACATTGATGAACTACAACATTAAAATACCCTCGTGTGAATTCATTAGTCACAACTCTTAAAGCTCAAAGTATTTCTTCCGCCTCTGTCTAATTTAAATGGAAGAAAAATGCTCTTTTTTGCTTCACTGATCAGTTCACATCAGATGCTGTGTGCTGTGTTTTGACGGTGGAAGTCCATAAAAAACAGACATGTTATGGCAGTTAATAATGAATTTTCCAAAGTTTGGGTCCTGAGGAGACATCAAATTTGTCTTGTATATCTAGAGCTAAAAAAGTTTGTGAATCCCAGCTGTATATGAAGTGTATAAGGGGTTATATTAATGGGTATGCACCTTTAAGGGTTGCATCTATGTTGCTATCTCCAAGCATTTCATGGTGTCTATAACATTCAATCATAAAGTAACAGGAGGCACAAAAACAAACAAATCAGGGTGAGGTTGGGAGAGGAAAATCATCTGAAGTAACAACCAGAATCACTGGATCTCTGAAAATGATTTGTTTTGAACTGAATTTGATGTTTGAAGGAAGACTGTGAGGGCTCTTCGTGGTGGTGGGCTTTGAGGTTATCGACATGGAAAACTCTACTGCTCACACACCGGCATATCAAAGCCTGACTGAAGTTTCCCTGTAACAATCTGAAACATGGGAGGGAGTTTAAGAAGTCTGTCGTTTGGTCTGATGAGACACAACTGGAGCTGTTTGGGAAAATTCGGGTTGCTTTAGTTCGGTGAAGGCAGAGAGAGAGCTTCATAAAAAATATATTCCTGGAGTTAAACATTGTGCTGGGAGCGTTATGCTCTGGGGCTGTTTTTCTGCTTCAGGCGCAGGGAACTGTGTTAATGTACGAGGGGTCATGAAGAAAAAACCCGATTATGTTGACATTTTGAGGGATAATGTCATGAAATCTGCTGCCAGTCTGCTTTAACTCCCTACTGGCTGCTCCAGAAAGACAATGACCCAAACCGCAAACCCAAGTTGATAATAAGTATTTGACGAATATCAAAATCAAGGTCTTGGAATGTCAAAGACCAAGTCTGAATCCTATTGAGAATCTATGGTGCACAACATTTTAGCACAATGCTGTGGAGATGGCAGATAACTGGTCTGATCCATTCATTAAATAAAGGATCAATTAGCAAACATATTAACACCAACATCACATACAACAACTTACCAGTCTATAAGAAAAGTTGCACGTTCAGAATCTTTTATTTGCTAATACTTGTCTACAACAACAGAGTGAAACACTAATCTTAACTCGTGTTTTGCTTTCATTTCTTTCACACCTGATGTGGTTTCCTGCCGAGTGAGGGCGGTGATGGCGGTTGTGATAATGGCTTCTTGGCAAGAGCTTTAGCCACAGCATTTATGATTCCTCTCAGAGTTGACCTCTCCTTCCACATGATTGACAAGAGAATAGACTGCTCCCATGGACCAGTGCTTGTTCTTATGTTCAGGCCTCTTGGGGTAAAAAGTGGTACTAAAGACAGGGTGGTCTGGGATTTCTAGTGAGCATGCTAACACGAGTACATACCTGTGTAACTCACTAAACTGCTATCTTTGACATAACATTAAATCTGTTATTTCTTCATACACTGTTCATAATTAAAATTTGTAAAGTCATTTTAAATTACTTTCAACGTTGGAAAAAAGCGTAACAGTATTACAATACTCCAATAATGTGTACAAATCCATGGAGTAGCAACAGAGCACAAAGCTTATTAATCATATCAACATCCCAGATGCATTGAAAATGACCTGTGATGTCTTGCCATATCACAGGTCATCTGCAGCAATGAGATTTTGGCTGCAATAGCCAAAAAATCAAGCCTAATGATGTCAGATGTTGTCCCTGACCCCTATAATTTCACAAATTCAGATTTATTGCAGATCATTATGTATTGCAACCGTGCATATCCACAAAGATGTGTGCTTTTTTTGTTTGTGTATAAATAAATGTGTGCTGGACAATGTCATATAAAATCGGTAGCTTGTTCTCTGCGGTACAATACATTGGGGCAAAGCAAGTAGCGCAAAACAACGAGCCCCTAGGCTGCCACCCATTTTATATGGCGTCGTGCTGCACCTTCACTCTGTTGAATAAATAAAAACACACATAGCACACCTAAGCAGAAGCGCACAGTTAAACACACAAAGACCGACTTGGAATCTGTCAAGTGCGAACAAACTGATGACAAGACGGCGACAGATGGATTCACTGAGGAGAGACGAGCTACGCATTCAACTCAATTAGCAACGTGCTGCTGCATGACGCCGATGGGATATGGAATCTTACCATGACTGGCAACCTGTCAATCGAGCAACAGAGCCGCAAAACAAGCATCATGGAAGACGCAATGAATTAAATTTAATAAACCAATAAATTAATTAATTTATGAATAAATGGTATAATCCCATGGAGTGGCAGCTCTGCATCAGAAAACTGGGCGTAATGTGACCAGGGAGCCTAAATATCCCCAGGCACATACACACACAAAGAATAAACTGGCAGCGAGGGGAGGAAGAGGCAAACGAGGTAGCGAGGAGGAAAGAGAAAAGAGAGAAAAGAAAGAACAATGGCTGCTTCTCTCCTTCCCTCTTACTCACTCCCTCTCTCTACCTGTGTGAACATCCACAAGCTCTGTTCATACATTATCCTGCCATGGTACCTAATGAGCCAGGCATCTCCACCCTGACACTTACGCTTGGCTAGGCAACCCTTATTACAGTGTGAAGGCACACTCACTCACACTGGCAAACACACACACACACACACTCACCTACACACGCACACACACACAGCACTTTGAACTGACCGTCGCAGGTCAGAAATACTACTGTATACGCGATGGGGAGCAACACAAACATGTTTTGCTTCTGATGTAAAGGAGGTTGCCATATTAAGATGTCTTTATTGTCTGTTGAGAGAAATTACCATGCAGTTTATGTATTTTTTTTTCCAGTCTATCTGAGACATGTCAAGTTCCTAGTTCCTAGAAGTGCATAAAGCAGCATGGAAGCTCCTGGTGAATATCAGGACAGACAACATGTGCCCTTTTGAATAGTTCCTTATTACACTAGCTTTATTGTTCATGACTGCAGACAAAATTGCTCTTTCTGCTGCATATTACAGCTACAGTATGTTCTTCAAAAAAAAAAAAAAAAAAAAAGAAAAAAATAACCACAAAAAACAAGTCTATCTTGTCTGGCAACATACTGGTCTGTGCCAAGATGTACCCTGTGGTGCTATGATTGTTTTGCTGGCTTCTGTATAAAAAACCCTGTACTTCAAAAGAGCCTCCTACAACTGTTTAAGTGGTAAACCAGCAGGGCTGTGGGAGGCCAATCAGCTGCAAGTAGGGGCAACAGAGTTACACCGGTCAAACAAGCGTCCGACGTTATGACAGTCCGTCAGTACACGGTGGAGGTAGGAGAAATGCTTAGAAATGAGGGATGGTTAAACACTGAGCACAATATAAGGCGCTCGGTTTGACCCTCAAATTGAAAAAAATGAGAACAGAAGGAGAAAGACAGATAAGAGAGATTGTTACCTTTTGCTTTTAATCTAAGATTAGATGACTGGACTGAAGGTGATGTAATCTAATTTCAGGTTGCAATCTTTCTGTGAGAAGCGATTTCTGCAGCTCAGCCGCTGATTGTGATTTTCTGCTGTGTGGGTTGGTGTATACCATTACATTTAAGCCAGAACTTAAGACAGAAATGGCACAAAAGTTCACAGGGGGTGCTTATATTTGATAGTATGCTTTCCCTCATCCTAACAACTTGAGAGGTTTTAGTGAAGAAATTTAGAAAAAAGGAGAAGTGGGATGATATAATATTAATATATATAACATTCAACAAAACACCCACATCTATACTTTTATAAATACGTGCAGGAGACTTGTGGCTTATATTTTCTGTATAAACAAAACAAACTGACTTCATTATAATGCACCGTACATACAAATTCTTATCATGTGTATCAGTTTTCAATACAGATGAAAGCAGGAAACATGGCAAGAGGCACGTGTGCATCTGTTTCAGTGGGAGAGACGCTGAAAAATGACATTCATACAAAGACATTTAATAGATTAAAGATTAAAATATATTGCTTATGTTACAGATACAGATTTTTCACATTTGACATATTAAAAGTTCACCAGCGCATTTACATGTCTTTAAAACCGGTAGAAATCACACATATCCTTCACTTTGCACCATCTAAAAATCACATTATTTTCAAACCAGAGCCACTTGAAACCCCTGTAAGTGGTACAGATGTTTCTGCAGTGAACCTGTAGGCATGGTGGCTATCAAAACAACACCCATGTGATCAGCATGTTTTGAAAATGTTATGAAGACAAGACGTGACATATTTCACTAACAATGCATAGTAGACACTTAGCTAATTCCCTCCTGTGCTGTGCTCAGCTACAAGACGGCTGGGTAGGCACCAATCAGGCTGTGAATACTGGGAACAACACAGGGAGAAGCCACCACTTTCCCTGTAGATCTCTGTAACACTCCTGTACATGTTATCACAATATTTCTGCAGTTATATGAACATCTTACTTTGCTTTTTTCCTTAAAGGTCCCGACTTCGCGACACAATCCAGATTACGCCTGGCTTGTGGACGAAGAATGTAATTCCAAAGAATCTGATTTTTTCATGTGCGCTTGTCTAACACTAGTAATGTGTATGTACGCCTTGTGTATTTGTGTGTGAGTGGATGTAAACTCAGTATTCCAGGTCACGGTGGCTGCAATCTCGCAGGAGGTTTAACCTTGGTAAATCCACTATTAGGTGTTCTGAGAATGATGATGTGAGCAGCAGATCCTCCCCGATGGTTTCACTTTCTAAGAGCCTCCAGCAGGTCACAAATAGAGAAGCTGTGGGGGTATTACAAGGTCAAAGGTTGGCTAACTCTCAATATGATGACAATTCGAAGCTGGCATTTTCATTTCCTGAGGAGACTGATTCCTCGTTGCAGCTGTGGCCAAAGATGTTTGCTTATATTTGTTTGAATAAATTATTTTTGTCAAGACAGAGACAGAGAATAATGTACATACCACAAAAAAACTGCCACACACTGACTTTCCATTCACAGTCACACTTCTCTCCATTCAATATTCTAATCAATACGGCTTTGCTCTCCCTACACATGCATAAAAATCACGCCATTTCTATCATATATAAATGTGCCTTCGCTCATATTTTTGATCCCTTTCATTTTGTCCTTCAAACGTCTTCAGGGGTGCGGCCGTGCAGCTAACCAGTGGGAGTAGCTGATGTTTTTAATGGCACAGGGTTTGTCTCCTGGTGGTGAGATAAACATGGGGAAGAGATTAAAACCCCAGGCTTTCTTCCACAATCTCCTGCCTTCATCCTGCTTCCCCTTGCAGTGGTCATGCAGGGCCGGCCCAGCAGAGTCTAATTCAAAACCAAACCTACCCGGTCTATTGGGTATACTAGAGCCTAAAAAACACAAGAGGCTGCAGAAATGTTGATAGCGGGGCAGATATCGGCAATGGGCAAGTGAAAGACAACTGAAGAACAACCACCAAATTCTTATGAACATCACACTGGGCTAAGAAAATGCAGAGGGGAAACTTGACACATTTAGCTACTTATGCTATTTTGAGGTAAGTGCATTGGGTCATTGCGGTGTTTCTTACTAATTGCTTATACTGTGTCAGCCTCCCATAGTCTAGATTGGACCTCCACAGTATAATGAACCAAAAACTGAATAAGTCAATGTGAGTCACTTTTGAACAGTGAGCAGAGCATCACCTCATTCACACCCTATCTGTGCCACAGGGATTATATTGGGCCGGCAACACGTTGAACTCATGGTTGCTAATCCAACACAGTGCAAATTTAATGCTAAACATAAAAGAACAAAGCAAAATGTGTATAACAGCTAATGTCCAATGCTGAAACTGCTTAGGACATTAGAATATTTTTATACTATTCTTGGTAACATAAAAGATCTGTAATGTGTTTTATGCTACTGCTTTGACAAAGCATCTGTGTAAAACAAGGCTTACCATATGATCAGATTTCTACAGCCATCAGCAGTTGAATGCAATCAGGACTCGTTTTAATTCTGTCATCAAGACTAACCAAACACCTTTAGTGTGGACAATATGACTATAAACTGACTTAAACAGACTCGCTAGCCTGGAAAAGGTAACACTCCAAACAACCATGACACAATACTCTATGCATAATATCATAGTTATACTGATTATTAGCTCTCTGTGGGAAACACTGCATTAATACCCGGATGTGGGTTATAATAAAAACCCTACGGAGAAAGGGGGGGGCGTCGGTCAGACTCCCTGCTTCATGCTATGCCTCCCTAGTGAGGCACAGGTTGGCCACAAAGTCAGCCTGCCTAGGAGCTGATGAGCTGGAGCAGCTATTATGAGTGGCTAAACACATCATTTCCTTTGTCACTGTGATTAGGCCAAGGCAAGGGGCCTCAGGTGGAAGTACACCCAGAGCGTATGATTAGCTCTGCCATTTAAATGACATTCACACTAATCGCTAATATGAGGTCTGTCAACGTGAGAGAATACAATGTGGAATCTGTCAGCTAAGGTTGGAAGGATGAAGCAAGGCAAGGAAAAGTGCAGGAATATCTGATTCCACTTGATGCGAATGCTGTGTCAATCAGTTAAGTCAGGCAGAGTGGTAGCCTGTTTTCCTCTGCATCAGTGATGCATATACAGTAGTCACAGAGCACAGAGGAGCTACGATCTGTAAACACTACAACTACTGTGGACCCAACAGGGATTCAGTTGTTTAAAAAGGGATTGGCAGTGGAGTATATTTACCATCAAAGAAGACCTGGCCTTGTAAATGTGCTGTTGAGCAGATACTGTAGTTGAATTCTGTCCAAATTGGGTTTTTTTTTCTCTGGGAATAATAGCTCTGGCCATTTGCTTGGGAGGCTATTTGGATGAGAATTTAAAGGATTAGTTAACTTTTCTTCTCTTGGTGGAAATTCACCTCTGAAGTCTCGCCATCTTTAAAACTCAAATGACCCTGCTCCCTCTCTTGCCTGAACAAAAGAAGGCATTATCAAACCTCACTCAGCAGTGCTAGATCCATTTGGTAAACAGCCTGTGTCCTACAGTAGTAATCAGAGGGTATTTTTGAGGGATTTGCAGGCTGGCCAGGAGGCATCCGCTGGAGTGATCTCTAATTGCTAGAAGCGGAGGCCTAGACTGCCTGGCGCTCTTTTGAAGCCATCGGCAGCAGCTTCCAGCCAGAGGAGCCAGCAGGGGGAGGCTTCCCACTGAGGCGCTCTCCTTTCTCTTTATTTCCTTCTCTTTTCCTCCCTTACAATGCCTTTATTCTACTTTTTTCTGCTTCCCTTGTACGAAATCTCAGTTCTTTCCATCCTCTTCTTTCTCTTCCCATTTCTTCCTCCACTGTACTTGTTCCCCTTCCCCATTCCTCCCCCCTCCCCTCCTACTCAGTCAATGAGCCAGCAATCACTTTGCAGACAGACATCCTCTGCTCAGTCGGCCATGTTCAATCCCTAGCACTGGTGGCTGATGAGGCATTGTGATGACGTCAAACACCAGGGCTTTTCAGGGAGCAACAGTTAACCTGTGGAGGTGCAGCTCCGCTTCCCAGGTTACAGGACTCATAGTGGCAGTCTTTGTATAAAATAATGAATGTAATATGCCAAAGAGATGAAAGATAATGAGGCCAATTATTTTTTTCTTCTCACCCAGTGAGGCGAGAGAAATGAATTTATGTCAAATAGCTGGTGTATAATGACACCTAATACCACTCAAGCCTTTGTTATTGTTAAGCTTAGGTATCCTAGGGCAAAGACTTTTGCTTTATGAAGCAGTTTTGGGACTGTGGCAAAAAACACACAGACACTGCAAACACTAAATAATATTGTTTGAAAGTTGGACTGTGCTGCATATTTTTGTTCATAATGTCCACAATGCACTAGCAGGGACTGTAAAATTCACCTATGAAACAGTACAAAGGCACACACATTAAAAAAAATGCACACTGTCTTCCACACACAGTCTCTCAGAGACACAACCAGTTTTTTGGTTGTTTGGAAGGCAGCTTGCTCAGTGTGACATTGACTTCTCAGTGCCAATTCCACACTGGGAGCTGCACTTGCTAGCTTTGCTGCCAATCCAGGTAAAGAGATTACAGACACACACAATGCAGTCTTCTGTTCCTCTGCCAAGAAGAAAACCAGCCCTTTAAGCCCACAGAAAAAGGGCTATACACAAATTCACACAGCCTTGGCCCCATCCCTGCACAAAACCAAGAATCCCCTTCTTCTCCAGGAACACGGCAATATGTGCCTCGCTCAGCGGCACTCTCGTAATAACCAGCCTTGCAACTAAAACAATTCAAGCCTCCATTTCTTTTCTTTATCCAGGTCCCCAATGTTGTTGTGCATTACTAATACTTGCATCATTCAAAAAAGACGGAGTTTGGCTTACAATCAGTCACAGAGTCATTATAAAGCTACACTAATGGGTACTGTCTGGTATAAACTATTGTAAAACAATATGAAAGAAAAGTTACACTTGCATTACATCAGCCCTCTTAATGGTGTAATTATAAAGGTGATGGAGGACGTGTGTATCACCCAAAACAGGTACAGGTAGCACTTTCACTAAAAACTTCATGAAAACTGTAGGACTCACACTAGTTTCATGCAGTTCAGATTTTGCAGTACATGAATCAAACAATCACTGTGGCATGCAGTTCTGACCCAATTAATGAGCTCCTTATAACTGTAGGAGTGTAATTTAGCATCGGGATTGGAATGTACTAATTTGCATTGTATATAGTTATCATTTTTGGAATTGTGTGGATTAGTTGGGATGCTGGAAGCTACTTGTGAATAATCAAATCAGGATAATTTTATAGCTTTACCATATATGTCCTGTTAAAAGGGTCCTGTGTGGATTATGTATGTGGAATTAAGCCACAGAGGGGTGCGTTGATGAAGATTGTGGCGGAGGAAGACTAATTATGGTGTGGCTGAGTAGCACTTAATAAAGGATGCCTTTAAGTAGCAAGACGCAGGATTCATTTATCATCTGCTGTACCTTTTACTCACAAATTAAACCCCGATGCCTTGGATGGTAATGATAGTTGCCACTCTGCCACTCCTTCATCACCGTCTCTATCCCCTCCTCTTAGAGATGCCATTTTTCTCACCTGGCCAACACTCTCCTTGGCACTACCAATTGTGTTTGACAGTGAAATCACATTTTTGATCATAAATCACATGTCAGCCCGCAGAATAGGGGCAGGCAATGAATGACAGAATGATTCTGACTCTGGGCTATTCCAAAAGCTTTTATTCCCCCCCTCCATACAGCACATCCTTTCATCCACAGGTGGCATGTGATGTCATGTTGAGAGTGTTGGGAATGATCAGTGGTATCTGTGCAGCCTGAGCATTCATAGTCTTTTCCCAAAACACAGCTTGCGCTTTGGAGCAAACATATACACACACCTGGACCAGATGCAGCACCGAACAAACCATCAAAACATTAAAGAAGTAGTAAAAAACATGTCGTGAAATATGTTCTAAAAATGGACACATTCCTGACTTTGTCTTTCTGTCACAAAATGAGTGTCAGGAGAAAAAAGGAAGGTGGAAAAGAGGCGGGGAGGGGAGACACTGCAGTGGAACATGGAACAATAGGCGCCCTCTGGCATCAACCTCTGGACAGCCGAAGCCGCTCACCAAAGACACCGAACTCACCCACAATGAACTGCTGCAGTGGGACGGAAGGCTTTAGAGAGTTCAATTTCCAACACAATTGGCCTTATTCTACTCTTTTAAATGCCAAGGAGATGGTGTGCGCCGTGTGCCATTGTGAGGAGCTTTGCTTACAGTGAGTGTCCTCTAGCAGGAATGACAGAGAGGCAGACCAGAGAAATGGAGAGACAGCAAAGACAGCCGGCCAGGGTGCGGGACAGAAATAGTGCGTTTTTGTGTAAAAGAAAAGGAAGAAAGAATTAGACCGAATGAGTGGGACAGATAGACTGAGTCAAAGAGAGTAAAAAAAAAAAAAAAAGAGCAAGAGAGAGAGAGAGAGAGAGAGAGAGAGAAAACGAGAAGGGTAGAGAATGTCTCCTCTGGCTGACGTTTCGCCAGCCTCACAGGGACCGTCTGAAGGACAATGCTGCTACTAGTGGAGTGTGACGTTTGTCCTCTATGCAATTCACCACAGTCCCAAAGAAAACACGCTTACAATCAAGTGTTGATCATGCATCTCACACACAATAAACTCAGTGCATTATAATATACAATATTGACTCTATGTGAAAAAAGCTACGGCGGAGACAGATCACCTTGAGCTCCGGTCATGAATATCTCCGATTTTGAGTTTCGTACTTATGGAATCATTTCACACTGGACAAATCTCTGTTATACTGTAATTAATAGCAGCATAATTTCACTACTTTTAAAAGCTACATATTATTTTCTATAGATATAGGCGCTGTATAATATATAGCATGGGTGTTCCTCATGGGATGTTACTGCAGATTTCTAGGAGAAAAATAGTGAAAACAGATAAAAACCTTTTCCTTACCCATGGTACTTTGCATTAAAGGGCATTAAAGATGACTCATTATGGGGGCTTACAGATATGGAATGTGCATTACGTTTTTTTTAAAGCCCCCACTTTGTGCCATTTTTACTGTTAAAGCATAAAAATGTGTTATTTTTATGTGCCAGTGCACAGCAGAAAAAAAATATGGAATCATTTTTTCATGAATCAATCTCCTAGGACAAAAGTGAACATAGGTGGGGAATTGATCTGGACACAGGCTTCTGGATACCCATCACTGGATCTGAAGGCAACAGAAAAACGGGCTGAGGCACTGGTTTCACCGAAATTACATTCAGTGTTCTTTCCTTTGTGGTCATGGGTCAGCTGAGGCATTAATATTACACCATCACACAATGGCTCGGTTAACTCTGATGCATTATTCACATTTTCTTATGGGACTATAATATTCTATGCACTTCATCTGGGAAACCTGTTGTGATTTGAAGATGAAAGCAGCAAATTTCTACGGTTCCAAATTCACACTGGAACAAAATATCAAAATGCAAGTTCGAGGAAACAGCCGGTGCAGAAAGAACTGCACCTGCCTCCTCCTGCCTCAGTGTCACACTCGATCTAAATACGTCCCCTGTCATCAGAAAAATTGCCAAGGAGGCTGTTTCTCCATCATTGTCTTCATTTGAAGGGCATTTTGCTGCCCAAAGGCAAACGCCTAACACAGTCCCCGAGTGTGGCGCCCATCCCCTTTCACAGAGGGCTGGCAGTGCAGCAGACAGGGGAGAGAGAGAGAGAGCAAAAGAG
>JAPQRQ010000007.1:13720816-13732800 GCA_037367365.1 Apogon talboti | reverse complement strand
CGGCACTATATACCTACTGGGGGCATGCCTTTAGCGTCGTCTAACACGCCCACACTTCCCCCTTTAACGTTCTCATGGTGTCCTCTGTTACGTCCGCCTTTTCTCTATATAAGCAGTGTGTCAGCAGGAAATGCTCTCAGTCAGTCAAGCGAAGCACTCGTTAAAGTTACACAACGTTTACAGATTTTGGAACTCGGTGCACACATAAGGCGCTCCATCCATTTTGGAGAAAATGTAAAACTTTTAAATTCGCCTTATGGTTGTGAAAATACAGTAATTCAGTAATGAAATGGACAGTTTATTTTGACGTGTAGCATTTTAGTGATTTGTGCATGCTTAGTCAGAATTTATTTTGATATGTATAAGATTTGTTAAGCTTACTTATGGGAGCTAACATGGGAATTTATGGTCAGTAAAAAGATATGGTAATTGGGCGGGAGTATATAAACTGATCTTCATCCCGCTCCTTTTCGAATATATATATATTCATTTTTATATTGATTTTTCTTGTAGTATTGGTTTTAAATGTTGATATAATCGAAATAAAAAATCAACCAATCAATCAAAAATACTTCACTATAATTTTTTACTTTTGTTTATACTTTTTCCTGGGTCAATCCTATAACACAAATGTAACTTTGTGTGTGAAATGAACACCTTTCTACAGCCTGTGTGTTAAGAAAACGTGTAAAGGTAGGGTACAAATCAGCAGATGTAAAGCTATATAACCTGCTGCAGCAGTTTGATAAACAGCCTTATATAATGTCACCTAACCTAACCTGTGTCTCATGCTTGGTGATCTAACGAAAATTACATTAAAGTGAGAGGAAGTGGGATAACTGGAATTTGTGGTGCAGAGAGGTATGATTTTATTGCCTGTGTTGGCAGAACAATGAAATCCTGTCTGTTTTTTTTTTTTTTTCTTTTTCTGCAGTGCACTTCCTCCAATGAAGCATTTCTACAGATACCTTTACAGATAATTACACCGCCTTAGACCTAAATGTGTAAAAACTTTGACTCAATTCATTTCTGACATCACATCGGGAGCAGTTAATAACGTCTCCACATTTGACAGGGTGAAAGCTTCACTGCGGAGCAAAGATGGAATGGCATGTTTACCAACTATGGTAAACGTTTAATTTGACAAGCGTGGCTGACAGCCTGTGATCATTTACATGGGAGACAGAAATTTATAGCATTAGACTTCTGTCCTCTAATATTAGTAATATTGCAACCGCAAAAGGAGTCACTGCTGCGTGCATTAGTCGAATGGCAGAGAAATATGCTGGAATAGCCAGAGGAGAAAATTCTGTTGTCTCCATGAAATAGAAGGGCCTTCCTCAAAGACTACTGTTCTGACAGAGTTTCATTAGTAACAATTTTGTGAAGTCTACTATTATTCAGTGGTGAGATGAAACTCATCAAAACGAAAAATGATACCCACAAGCATCTCCAAGCATAATGGAAACAACAACACTTTTAATGACTTGTAATCTCACATTCTTTATAACTCCTGTGCATTGTCTGAAGCAGTGTTTGGATGGTTTCAAAGGTATTTTGAAACAGATTAGAGAATGTATGCTCTTAAATGTAATTCATAATGGATTCTGTTAGATTATTCAATGTGAGTAATGTATTTTCTATAGTTTGGATTGCTTCAG
Source organism: Apogon talboti (assembly GCA_037367365.1). Classification (NCBI taxonomy): domain Eukaryota; kingdom Metazoa; phylum Chordata; class Actinopteri; order Kurtiformes; family Apogonidae; genus Apogon; species Apogon talboti. Next base: position 13,731,139 of record JAPQRQ010000007.1, on the reverse strand, counting down.
TATTCTCTCTTATTCCTAAAGTACACTGAAACCCACAAATTCCTCTAAATGTGCATTAACACTTGTTGTAGATATGTCAACTTTAAGTACGTGCAAACTCGTAGGATGGACATGCTATGTTTGGCAAAAAGAATGACCACAAATTTTCTCTGACCTTTTATTTTCCACTGCGTCAAGTTATAAAGGAAACCACTAAACACAAATGAAAATATAACAGTAGAACATTTAGTTTTTACTGAGGGGCTTCATTTTCCTTGCATCTGTTCCACTGAAAATAAAAATAGCAGCAGAATTGCGTAAAAATTATGGGATGCAAATAAGCAGAATCAGAATATTGTATTAATCCCTGAAGGAAAATATTGCTATAAATATTGAAATAGTAGGCGCAATTGAATATGGCACTTAATAGTAACTCCATCATTAAAAAGACATACAAAAGTCTTGTTTCTAAAATCTAACTAACTAAATACAGGTACTCATATTTTGCATTATAAATATTCTAAATTAGGGTTGGGTGTTCTGCCTGAAAGATCACAGGATGCTCTTTAATCGTTATTTGACAAGAATCTCTGCATTTTTTCCTAATGTTGGACCAACATTATTACAATATTTTGACAATATCTAGATGAAGCAAACAAACACGTACACATTTTCATGTATATACAACTACAGTGATTGGCCTGTTTTGACCAGTCAGTTTTATAATGAATCAATAACATATTCACACTGGTGTTACTCTTAAGCATCTGTGTAAATGCATGTCAGAGCTCAGAAGTCGGACTTGTAGATATAGGCTTCCAGTAATTTGTCATCATCATCTCTTCAACAGTGGCAACGTTAATGTGAACAGAAACTGAACACTTACAAACTTATAAACGGACTGAAATAAAGTTAGCAGCCTAGAGAACTGTATGAGCAACAGGTTTATACATTAGGCCAATGCTCTATTACAAATACCACAAATGCACTAATAAATGGACCATTTAGAACAAACTTTAGCTGAAGAGGACATTTGACAGTTTTTCCATTTATATGTTATGACACAATATGTATGATCCCTCAGAAAAATAGTGTCATATGACAAACTCAGATCATGATCTAACGCATCCTATTCTACTATTTCACAACAACCAACACCGGTTATGGGTTTGTTTTGGAGGAAGCTCAAGGTAATCATGTCAATAGGTGTCCATGTGAAACCTGACTAATCTGAATAATACAAACAGCTCACAGCAGTACTGAGCTTTGGACACGCCAGATTAGACCATTTGAAACCACTATGAGCCCTTCATACAACATGGCATTCAAATATTTGTACTCCGCAATTGATGATATAGCTCCTGTGAAGGTCTGAGTGCAAAAAGACTGCTACTGTGTAAAATGAATCAAGGTCTATTAAAGGAAGTATATTATATAAATGCGTGAACTGTGTTGTTGTGACATTATTAGAGGACGGCCATCCTGTCAGGCAGACCCATACAACAAAGAACACAGATTCACAGTGAAGCACTGATGGGCACTTTAACAAAGAATGTGCACATCATGTGAGGGTCACACTCCAGCAGGTCATACAATACAGTCTCTCTCACTCTCTCTCTCTCTCTGCCACTTGCAGAGTCTATAGAACCATCTCCTGTGCTTCAGGGCTTTTCAATGTAGTTATTCAAGCAGAACACAACTGTGTGCCTCCATCTGATAGAAGGTTAAGGACCTCTTCACTGCTCACAAAAAAGCCCGCCACACAGAGGTGAGGCCAGGCTCACCTCAGGGAAGAAATCTTTCTCTGTCCTCCTCCTCCTTCTCTTTCACTCTTCCTTTTCTCCCGGCTTGGTGAAAAGAAAGGTTCAAAGGATAATGGCCGTCTTATCACTATGTAAAAAGGGAATGGGAACTCCAGCGAAGTGCCTGGCCTTTTGTGACAATGAAGAAAAGAGCAAAAGTCTATTTCGCTGTGGTATATGCACTGAACACTCCATGACCAGTTAAAAAGAGAAGGCTGCTAGAAGACTGTCATGGGCCACGAGGCCAAGCAGCTCTTTAACTAAACTCCAGGCAAACACAACTGCCCTAAATAACCTTTAGCTGAAAATAAGTCAGCAGGTAGTGTATTAGGAACATGAACTGCTTGGTTAGCTTTACTATGTGCAGTGCAGTTCGGTGTAGTCCTGCCACGGTGTGAATTGTACATTTACACTTTTAATAAAGGTGTAATACTACTCTGCCAACAGTGCTGTTTTTCAAAGTGTTAAAAAATAGAGTTAAGCATGAGAAAGTATTTCAAGTGGTCGGGGTAAAAGTAGTAACAGTGACAGCAGGAGTAGTAGTGATAGTGGAAGTACCAATTTAAACCTTAAACTCACTGGCAGGAGGGGGATGTCGTGGAGGTGGTTGGGTCGGTACCGGTAGAAAAAGAGACTGGAGGGAATGAGTGAGTGGGTGAGTAAGTTTTAAACATACTGTACGACTACTTTACCCAGCCTAACAAGTCATAAAAAGTAACGTCAGCAGAACTAAAGTATCTGCTTTGGACAGTTTACATGCTGCTTTTACTGTATGTTTGCAACCTGTCAGTTTTTTTGGTTTTTTTTTCATCTTTTGGATAAAAACGCGCAATGGTTCTGATTTTATTTTAAGTCTTGGCTCTTTGTCTACCGTGTTTGAGTGTGAAATGCAGTGTCAGTTACATTAGTTTCCAGAATTGGGACCACTGAAGGAAAAAGACCCCAGTTGTTAAGCTCCATTTCATGAAATACTGAATAGATCGCAATTAGTCTGACTTTCTTTTTGTTGATGGCAGGCACGTAGTGTAATTTATAATTTACCTCCTGACGCAATGAAACAGATGACAGTACGAGGGCAGAGAAACATAAGTCAGATGAGTAAGGGAAAAACCTCCTGTGTGCTTGAACAAACGGGTCTTACACTAATTTCTGAGCGAGAAGGAATAAAATCCTGAAGCCTTGCAGCTACTAATTGGTAAAAACCTGAATGTGGTCAGTCATTCCACTTTGGATCAGTGTGACAGTGAAGTTCTATATTACTCCGGTCCAAGGGACGATGAAGCTTGAGAGTGGGTGTAACTGCTTTGTCTGTATTAACTCACCACCAAATCCATATGTTTGAACAATCCTAGAAAAAACATGATAATTCACAAAAAAAAAAAAGTTTCCTGAATGATGAATTATGTATCAGAGGACAAAGGCATCAATAAAAGCTAATGTGCTCTGTTTTTGGACAGGAAACCAGCAGAGGTGCCGGGTGACAGGGAGAGATTTAAGAGCTCTGGAAATGAATTATGACAGCGATTTAGATAGGTGTCAAATGCACATTTACATTCAGCTCACGGCCGAAGGCTACCAGAGGAGCTTTCCTGCAATTTGGGGGTGACACTGATATAGATCATATCTGATGCTAAAGGAACAGAGGCCTGAACCACAGACAGTGACCTGGGACAGTCTGTGCCCATCTTTTTGTTGACGCTTTGGGTTATGTTTCTCGATGTCTCACCCTTGTTTCCATTCACTTATACTTGGTGTAAATTTCACTTTAAAACTGCACTGTGTATGTATACTATTATCTCACAATTCTGGTGTAAACTTCATGTCAAGGATTACCAGGATTTGTGCTTGCACTGCCAGCGCCAGAGAACAGTCTGTGCTACATGAATGGTTTTACACAGCAATGCTCAGGAGAACACACTTACAAAGTACTTTAGTGGATACGTGGCCAATCCAACATAAACAAATCCAGGTAGGAACAGCATAAGCTGAAAAAATAGCCTAAATATTTAATTCTGAACATGCAGTATTTACTGTATGTGCACAATGACATTCAGAGTGTGAAACAGTCACATTCAGAGGATTTTTTTTTTTATTTTTTTTTTGGTGCACAGAAAACTTGTTCAAACTAAGAGTTAACTACAGCTAAACTATGAGTCAAGAATCAGTGTTCATCTTGAATACATGTTGTCCAGTCTGCAGCCTCATAAAGCTTTCAAAATGTAACTCCAATGTGATGTATTACAGTAATGGTCAGACATATTAGCCAATAGCTGAGGCATAAGTGATAATGCCATTTGTTTAGAGGGACTGGTGTAAAGTGAATGGGCAGATACTATACAACTAGAGCTGTCTTCAGCCTCCTGTTGGTTACAAACTGTATAAAAGATGTGCAAATAGCCACTATGATGTCACATATGGGCAAGAGGGTGATGGTGAACTTACAAACATTACAGTAAAATGGTACATTTCATGAAAACATAATACATATTATGAAAAAAACTAGAGCATAATTCATAACTGGCTGTAATTCTTATATTTCACTCAAAGTCCACCATTCTTTCATATAAAATAGTGGAATAATAACTCCTATAAAAAAAAAATATTGACTGTACTTCTAAATAGAACTTCAGTGGAGCCAGGCTTTTCTGCAAAAAGCATCTAGTGGCCGTCAATGGTATTACACTTAAAAATATTTCCATGTTTCAATTCCAGGCCACGGTCGTTGCCCTTACGTAAGCAAACATCTTTTGCAGTGACATAAGAGATTGTGAATCTGTGCCACCTCCGTGAGCAGTGGACTCAATCTGGAGCTGCTCCACTACTCCAGCGTGGAAGGGGTAAGGGGGGTAAAAAAAATCCCTACAGGGATCAATGAAGTATCACACTATTATTACCATTATCATTAGAACAGATAAGGGTCATGGTCAAGGAGAAAACTCGACTGGCACTGCCCCTTCATCAGCACTCCCTTTGCAGTGTAGAGCATCTAATATTCTATTACAATGATGGCAATTAACAGAGAAATGATAGCGACCCAGTGACAATGGACAAATTTGTGACAACCCTTTCAATTGTTCTTCTGTAGAGGAAATCTATATCATTGTCTGGGAACGTTGAGCTGCAATGTGCTGCATCCACGCTTGAGCGCTTTTACAAGTGGTGCTTTAACGAGGAGCAGAGGGCAACATTTTTGGTCCCTATAAGCTCTTGCAATTACACAAGGGGGTAAAAGTAACACTGTTCTTAAGCCTAGATGAACGAGCACTTTCAGCAGAAGCCATCCCAGCTATATTTAACCTAATACGCAACCTTTCTTTCCCAAAGGGAATATTCCTGATTATAATGGAGTGGCAATCCACACTAAAAGTGATAAAAATGTCTTCTGAGGAATCACTGAAAATACTACCTGTCATATACCACAATGTGGAACAAATACACAAAATGCATCCCTCTGATATTTATGTATAAAGTGGTGTACAATATGGTTCCAATGAACAGAATGGGCTGTGTGGGTTAAAGTACGCAGCTCATCTATTTTTTATACCTAATTACCGAAAAATGAGGGAGACAGGAAAACGTGATTCAAGTGTTTTTCAGCCGTCATCTAACAGAAATTCTTATGTATGTAATTATTAATGATATACACCATGGGCTGAATGTCAACACTTATTCCACTAACTTTCCTTCATGTTGACATTAACAAAATGGCTTGAGAGAAACACTCGAGGAAGACAATTCCTCAAATCTGTCAGGATTACATATTTATGAGGTCCCCTGCTCAGCATCCAAGGAGGTCGCTATGGTGATACAAACTGATGTATATTCTAACAATGAACTTTGCGTGTCAGAGAATGCCTCAGAGCATTGTTGAAATGGTTAGCACAGATTCTACAGCTGCGCTCGGTGCAGCTTTCAGATCAGCAAATAGACAATTAAAAAGGCAGTCATGCTGAGGCCACTCTAATCAATGTAGTGTTACAAAAAATGTAATGAAAGGATGATGGAGTGATGCCTTCAGGAGCTCTATTGTTAGGGCAGGCTGTTGTGGCGAAACAATATTTTCTTAGCACATCTCTATCTCTGCTCAAGTGACTCTTGAAACATAAAAGTGGTTATAAAAAGCACCATATTAAGACAACCTTTCCTCGTAAACAAACCATGTTTCTGCCAAATTCCATTTTATGGGTGCTTTACTCCTAAGTAATGTCAATTACGGATTATACAAATGCAATACTGTCACCCAGGGAGGCTTGTTTACCTTACCATTTTCTTACTTTGAGGTAAGATTACAATTAAACTAGATTCTGTATGGTTGCATCTTCTAAACAGACCATTGGTGTTTAAGAGGCATGTTTCATTATTTATTTTTTAAAAAGCCTGCTTCAAAACACCTTTGAGGCTTAGAGGTGATGTATTACTCTTTTAAACTGCCGTCTTACACACAAGAGGAAATAATTTATAAGCGTCTTCCTTCCTAAACGAATAGGATTTCAGTATGTCATGGGGTCTGGCCTTGTGTTTGGCCTCACACAGACATGTCCACATAGTTGAGCTCAGTATGCTTGAGGAAGTAGGCCTTGGCCTCGTCCATCAATCCGCCTGTCTTTCTTTGCCAAGCTGCAGGGAACTACCCATTATGGAGTCATTTTATTAATAGGGCCCCTTTCCTCTCCGCCACACTCTTGCAGAGTGCCTCCTCATTCTGTCAGAATGGAGTATGCCTGCAAGCCACCTCCATGAAACTACCGCACCAGGGCCCTCCCTCATTCTCCCATGTGAAAGCTCAGGCTGGGAAATATTGTGCTTTCAAGCTAAAATAGTATTTGGAGAGGTGAGCAATCCCTAAGCCCTAGAGCAAACAGTTTAACATTGAGGACTTATTTAAAATGATGTCCTTCTTCCAGCAAAGCCAATCAGATTTCTCTTTTAGTAGACACGCACACTGTACAAAGCACGCTCTACACAGCCTACTCCTTCTTTTCTCTCCACCTCCTTGTTAATGTACAGTAAATATAGCAGCAAGTAGCAATAACTGGAGGGCAGGAAGAGGTCAGACGATGCTTCGAGACGACTGAGGAGACTATGAAAACAGGATGCAGAGAAGTGAGAAAGACGATCACAGCACAATCTGTTCTAAATTATAAAACATAATCAACTTTGCCTTTTTACGGAAAATGAGGTAATTCATTTCTAGTCATTTATAAACCATTTGTAATGAAGATAGCTCAGTGGTTGTGGTGTTCATGGTGTCCTTGGTTAGGTAACCCTGGTCCGTTTCACTCTCTTCCCACTGGTTTCTGAACATCTCTTTTCAGCCATAAATGAAATAAAAAGCAGGAAAATATTCCCACGGTCATCATCTTCTCAGGTGTTGCTGTCATGTGCTCTTGGACGACACCTTCCAAGTTTCATTTGCCAAAGCCGTAAAGGTACAAAGCTTATTGCTCCCAAACTGACTCGTATCCTAATCAGTCTGCTGCTAAATGCCGCCTCATTATGAACTGGTTTGACAAAGAATTGAATGTTTGTTTAATTGTTGCTACCTGCCTGGGGTATGGGTAGCCAAGAAAGCTATTTATTTCCAACTTCTAATGCTTGTCAAAATCAGCATGCAGAAAATAAGCAATATGGGTGAGTCAGTGATGCTTCAGTGATTCACAGAAGTTTTTGGTGTGTTCACTGTCTTACTCATCCACCCATCTATCCATCTTTCTTCTAGTGCTTATCTGTGCACAGTGAAAAATAGCAAAAACAACTGCTTGTACCTATTGCTTCAACTGGTCATTAAAAGTGCTATTCCTTACTCAAATTGATGATACTAGTTTTACTACTTGCAACATTAAGGGATTCGCATTTATTCTAATAATGAAACAGCTCAAAGTGCTTTTAGTATCCTACAAACTAAATACATACTGTATATTACACATCTTCAGCATTTAAAGTTAAACATAATGGTGATAATGTAATTGTGGCATCAAAACACACACCATGACCATATCTGCTAATAATTATATTGGATGGACCTTGGCAGCAGGGAAACCAATGCCACCTCTTCACACACTCAATATATGACTCACACTTTGAGCAACAGCAGAAACGAACAAACAGACTTGCAGATTGAATAAGCCTTTTTAATAAAATGAGAAATCCCTACACTGCACAGTAGAATATACAGACATCTAGTAGTGAAATACTGGCTCAGCCTGGTTTTTCCTTTTTTTTTTTGAGAGTCAAAGAATAACTAGCTAGGAATCTAGTCTTAAAGAGAGCGTGTCATTCTCTGTGAAATTGTGCCTTTGCTCTTTTCCACAGCTTGTGAATCTGAGAGATGGCCGTGAAGTAAGAGGGTCATTTCCAGCTCTCTTTGTTAGTGGGAATACTCAGGAATGCTAAGAGCTCCCACAGTACTTTTGCAACAGCCTGAGCTGTAACTACATGACACAGCCAGAAACGCCTTTGAATAACCATCTAGAGAATAAAATGTAATAACACACTTTCGGTATTCATAAATCAGGGGGAGCGCTCAGTGACAGTATGCTCTGATGTTCACAGGTCCGATGAACATAAATCTCTCTTAGGAGACAAGGTGTGTATTATGTACTTTGATATCAATAGGTGAACAAGAGGGATAAAATGAGGCGGTAGCTTGAGTTGAATAGCATTAATTTCACCCACAATGGCGACCATCCCTAATACCTGCACTGTTTTACTTAGATTAGGCTTAAGCTTTTTTTTTAAAGGCCATTTCAATAATTTGACATTTCTCCTCAGAATAGGATAGAATGAGCACCGATAAAAACTTTTTTTCCCCCTCCTTTTCATGCAAAACACTTTCATCTGTCATTTTGTGATAGCCCGTCTCTCTTTGTCAGCACAAATACGGGAGCCCCTATTTGAATATGGTTACACATCCCTCTATTTATTAAAGCTTGGATTAACATGACAGGAAGTTTTGTCTGGGGGCTCTTTAAGATGGCTCAGAGAGGCAATCTGGTGACAGTAATAGGATCCAGCTAATATACTTGACTGATGCTCCTTTCCCAGTGTTATAAAGCAGAACAATGGGAATGGGGTTCTGGGAGTGAATACATTGTGTTTTGTAACAGTGTGTGTGTATGTGTGTGTGCTTGGGGAATGAGAGTGTGCTAATCAGCCAGAATACCATCACTTAGCAAATATAAGGTCTGAAGAAATAAAAATACTAAAGGTCACAGAGCAATTCCTTCGTGACAACTATACTACAATTAACTATAGACCAAGGCACTGACATTAGTGAGAGCGATAATGATGTTTAACTCCGTTCTCTGTGCATTTGTAGAGATTTGCTAAAGGTTGTCTTTAAAAATGTTCCTTTTAAACTGTTTTTACTCATGAGTTTTTTATTCATTTATTTACTTTTTTGCTTGTATGCAAACCATGTGATTACCCCGAGGAGTGTGTTTGTTTTTTCCCCGTCATTCTCTGAAACAAACCCCATCAAAGAAAATAAGTTCATATGCAACTAAATTACCAATGAATAATGGATATGGACAATCTTTTGCCACCACAGACCACAGATCGCTCCCTAACTTCTGTTGGTATTTCAGTTTAGGCAATAGAAGCACGTACGATACGGTTAGGAAAAGACTGTGGTTTGGTATAAATATTAATTAATTCATTTGGAGTCTTCTTTTTAATCACATTGTTCCAGACTATTTTTCTGTATTATAAGAAGCCCTGCTATGTTTCACTAACCTAACCAAGTGTTTTCTCTTCCTAAATGTAATCATTTTAAAAACCAGATGACATGGTGAATTAAATTGGTGGATCTTTTAACTGATTGATGTACACTGTCTATGAATAACTTCCATTGTGTTCAAGGAGCAGCATTTTTACTGCTGTAAAATTCAATCAATCCAAAACATTTCATTATCATGTTGAGCCACAATAAAAATGTTTTTGTGGCTACAGTTGAGTTGCATAAAAACTACAGATGCGCATGATCAATCAACTATATTGACTAGTGGATTAGTCAAAATAGTAAACATAGTTATAGATAGACATATGGGAGGCACAGTGGCGTAGCGGTTAGCATTTCCACCTCACTGCCAGAAGTTTCTGTTTTACTACACAGCATGGGTTTTCTCTAGGTCCTCTAATTTCCCCCAACATCACAGAAAAACAGGCATACATAGGTCAATTTTCCTGTCAGTGCCCTTGACAATGTATTGATGAAGATCTGGGGTTGGTCCCCGAGCGCCTTCAATAGCAGCTCACTGCTCCTAATGTGCTAATGCTAATGTTGGGTGCTGTGTGTATTAGGTGAAACACAGAGGCTAAATTTCCCTACGGGGATAATAAAGCGAGGTAACCTTTATTTATGTTTTACTGCATAGAGATGCGGAACTAATGTTCACTGTGTGCACTGTCTCTGCTCCAGTGCTGCATTTGTAAAGTCGTTTAAAAAATGAAATGGTATTATTATTATTATTATTATTATTATTATTATTATTATTATTATTATTATTATTATTATATCATTATTGTTATTATTATGATGATG
>JAPQRQ010000007.1:13686553-13710722 GCA_037367365.1 Apogon talboti | reverse complement strand
GATAGATAGATAGATAGATAGATAGATAGATAGATAGATAGATAGATAGATAGATAGATAGATAGATAGATAATTAATAGTTGTGTGGAGTTATTACTACCTTCCTAGTGTTCCTCCCAGTTCTCCAAACTGCAGTTTTATCATATTCTAAAATAACCACCACACTCTCTACAGTTTTGCATTCATTCATTGTTATTTTAAATATTTTTTGGAGAGTATTCCCAGTCACTGAATTTGTTATAGGTGCCACATTCTGATGCTGCTTTAAAAACTAAACAAAAATAAAGTAGAATATAGTATGAAAAAAAAAATTTCTAGTGGTGAAACAGGTCACGTCTGATTTTCCAAACAGAAACATTATATAAAAAAAGCTAAACTCAATTAAATAGGCTTAATGTAAGCACAGTGTCAAAACAACTGTAGGAGCAATCAATAGGGCACACTCTGTGTTTATAGTGTACTTCTTAAAATTCAATTATTACTCTGACTAAGCCTAATATGTACCTGTAGGCTGTTTATTGCAGCAAACCTCAAGTGGATGGAATTAATTGGATCTCAGAGTAGAACTACTCTAATGTACACAGCTCAGAGTCAAAAAAGAACATTTAAAGGGCTAACATAGCCCCTTAAATGGACTGAAATCATCATGAGATCCACAGATTCTCCAACTAAAAAAACTGATATTGTCTGGTATTCATCCTCTGTTTTGTGTTCTTTTGCTTTTTGCTAAGCCAGTGTGATGAGGACATGCTAAAAATAAGTTTTCTGGCTAGGAACACACACTATACAATGTATATCATATGCTCCTCCTAAAATACTTTTGTCTAACAAATAAGCTAAACAATTGTAGCTTTAATGCACTGCCTGTGCAACACACTTTCCTCAAGGGAAATGCCCTAAATTATTCCTGACAACATGTGGAAATGTGGCCCAGCTTAAAAACATTGTGCTTGTTTATTTCAAGAGTAGCTAGGCCGCTTCACTTACAGTAGGAGCTCCGCTACATTTCTCTATCTGCGCTTTCACAGAAGAATAAAGAAGAGCAAGGGTTTCTCCTGCAAATGCATCTAACCTAACCTAACCACCTGATCTTTTTCAGTGGAGCGAGTAAGGGGGCAGAGAGAAGTATTCCAGGAAATGAACAGTTTCATACGTCTACACCCACTCTCATCAAAACTAACCCTATAGAGAGGGCATACAGCAGGGGTGAGAAGGGGAGGCCACATGTCCATCAGCTGCACAAACACCTTCATTAAAGTGGGAGGAAATAAAAACCTACAGGTGCATTGTAGTGTGTCACCTGAACAAGCTGGAGCAGTTTAGACAAAAGACTGTGGTCAGCCAGCAGACCGTCAGTGTGGCAAGTCTCTGTAGGTGTCTGACGAAATTAATTAGGAGAGTGAAAGGAAAATGTCTGTCAGATCACAGATCACGCTGTGAAAAATACCCACCCCTGCTGTGATCAATTGATTGCCAGTAAATGTTCCAGCTGTCACTCCCTAAAATATTAATATCTAAAATATGACAGCTATATAGTGGTTTTCCCCCATTTTCACCAAAAAAACTACAAGGACATCCATCATTAGGTATAAGGAGCAAAGACATTTACAGCATGTATAAGGGAGGGTAAGAGTCGCAATTTACCATTTCTGGATTTCTCTCAAGCCTGCTTGATTTGAACTCACATTGCATGAGTGTGATCACTAATTCTAACACTTACTCCAGTTTGAGAGCAGAGACTCATCCCACTGGGCTTGAGGGAGGAGAGGAGGGGTGGACTTCAGAAATCATTCACTGGTCACTAAGCATATAGTAGTATTTAGACAGCTTTAGCATAATGCCACAGCTTAATGCGTGTTGGCTAATTTGCCAACAGGCTTGATGTGAACAATCTCTCTGCATGTTCTGGTTGGGCGCATGGCCTGATGGGATGGCACACCATTAGCCCAGTCAGACTACAGGGCCCCGCTGTTAACATTACAATGTGTAGTGGAGCATAACAAAGTGAAGGAGGGCTTCATCTTGCCATATTTGTGTGCTTTCCCAGCACGTTATGGTCAATGTGATGATAACATAGATACAAGGCAATCAATATGAGTAAAAAAATTGGCTTGCAATTAGAGCTATGGGGTATTAGTATTTTCATAACACCCCTTTTATATATTCACATTCTCTATCAGGGTTGGTAATCACTTGTCTCAAACAGTTTAATTACAGCTTGGCAATGACTACTTAACGTGATTAGATGTTATACCTTATTGTTGCGTGTGGCATATTACATCAATTATATTAAGAGTTATTATTTTCATGAGGGTGCAGTGCTTGCATGTGATACAGAATGCATTGAGAGCTGAGTGACAGGGACTTCTTAAAGACTTAATTTTACAAATAAAGTAATCAATATAAGCTAGTGCACATCACGTCTCACCACACAGTGAGCTGTAAGGTCTTTTGCATAATTGCAATAAAAAAGTGTATTGGCCTGACTGATTGAATTCAGCCTTGGTAATTGCAGCATAAACAATGTAGTTGACTGTCACAGCTACTGTGCCACTATGCTGTCAACAATCCAGATATTTTTCCAGCGTCTACTAGCATATCATGCAGATCCACAGCCTGCCGTGTAATGAGTATAATTACATGGTGCGCATGTGTTACCTGTGGGGTAACACATACACACACACACAGTCTCACACACATGTGGAGCGCCACACATTTTTCCATCCATGACCTGTCACTCAAAATCAGCCCCGATGGAAATGACTGTAACAAGCGCCCAGCTTTTCCCAGCCTCCCTCCCTCCCTCTCTCCTCCATATCCACTGGCTACTCTCCCCCTCCTTCTCCTCCAAATTGAAAAAAATACAAGTAAAAACTGATTCTAATATTAAACCTGCATCATCTCTAACAGCCACCTAAATCCCTGTTGATGCTGCTGTCCATCAATACGGCCACCCGTACTCTCATCCCAGCCCCCACCCTTTGATCGACGTTAACTCCGCAGCTGCCAACCAACCGCCTCCCTCCATTCTCAATCTATCCTTCTCGCCCCACTTACTCTTTCTGTCTACCAGGAGAAGCTTGCTGTGCTTCCAGGCAACTCTACCTCTTGTCTCTCTTGTGCTACCCCGTATCCAGTACACTGCTCTCATTCCTTACAGTTGTGTCTCGCACACATCTAAGGCATAAAGGAGTTGTAAATAGAGTGGAGCTTAAATGACAACAGCCTTGCTTTTGTAGGGATTTAAGGAGGGGAAAAAGCAGCTGATTTGTGCGACTGCTGGTGAAGATAAAATGTTAGGCTTTGGATCTAAATTCCACATGAATGCCTTTCCCTTTAGTGTGCATTATGATGGCAATGGACCATATCATAGTATTTGTTTTGCTTTAGAGCTGTCCCCTGTGATTTATGTTCCCTGAGTGCAAATATTTCATGTCACTATACAAGCAATGTTTCTGTCATGGAGAACGTGGGGGGTATTCGGGGGCTGAATATGAGAGATTTGTGTATATGTGTGTGTTTGTGTGCATTAGTGAGGCACTTGTGGCAGTGCCAGTGTGTGACTGCTGGCCCCCCTGGCTAGGGAGCAGCGCCTGGAAAGGTTACCCAGCAGAGTGGCTTTTGTATGGTAATGTGACCTCCAGCTCCCTAAGGAGTCCCAACACCTGCCCAGCACCCCCCACCATCCTCACATCTCCAACATGTTAACTGTTTTCCCTGACAGGAACGGAACCGCCGCTCCTCCGCTGCTTTATGATTCTTCGATGTATCCAACATATTTTATTACAGACAAAGCGTGGAATGTGCCTAACAGATGCACGGTACAAATGCAATACAAACAGTGGTTCTTATGCAAAGAAATATGTGTTGAAAGTACACTGCAGTGAGAGGTTTTCATTAAATATCTGTCTCTCACTGGTAAAACCTATAAAATATGTAACTCCAACCACAAAAATAACCAGAAATGCAATCAATCATTTGCAATCCGGGCTGTGCAGAGGTGAATTGGATGTGAAGGCTTGGGGATGGATGGAGATCAAGTTATTTTGGGCTGCTCCGCAGACGTCATATGACTGCTTGCCTGGCGATTACAGAGCTTAATTTAGTGAGGTTGGCATACATATGAAAAGGCGCTGGTGTACAAATTTACTGTGTTTAAGTGTGTTAATCTACATGCGCAACACACCAGTGGAAGAAATTAGCGTTTTTGAAGCGTTCTATATAAATATTCTAAGCAGATACAAAGTTTGTCATAATTTAAATGTCAACACTTGCTCTAATAAATCTTTATCATTAATATTAAAAGGATTGCAACTTGAGGCTTTAGGTTTAAACACAACAGCGAAGAATAACAGAGGAGTAATATGCATTCAGACAGGCCGTCGCCCCTAAACCTACAGACAACTGGCTGGGCATAGAGAGAGAGGGGCTCTAAAGCAATTATAGCAAATTAAATGAATGCCCCCAAGTTAAATAGTGTTAATAGTGTTCAGGGAGACAAATTTGAGATGCAACTCACAGTATGATGGCAAGATCCACTTGGATTGCTGAGTAGCAAACAGTAGCTTTAATTATATTCAAACCCTTTTAACAGAGAATCAATTCATAGCGTGCTGTGACAGGTTGTTCGCTTTCAAAATGGATTGAGGAGCGCTGTGCATCAAACTCGTTTTACAGAGTTTGTGCCGTGTTTTCATGAACCGACTCACATAAGAATAAGTGATCTCTCAGAATTGTTCTGTCCTGGATATAATGAAAAACAATAAAACAACTGGCAACTAGTGACGCCTTCAGAAATCTACTATGTGATTCAATTTGACAGTGATGAAAATGAAGACTAACAAACACTGTCAAGCATGAGATGATGAAAAGACTTCATCCTAATGTTGAAACAGACACAAATTGCACACATGGTTGTACGGGCCTCTCCAGACCTATTCATGAGGATGAGATAATAGATGTTTTTTCATGTTTTGGCTCTTTGCTTAACCTGGCGCTTCAGTCTCAAAAACATACAACGTACAGACTACATGCTGCACACTGATACACGCACTGTGGTTCATGTCTTCTCTCCAGGACACTAGATCTTAACAAAGTCCAGTCTATCCTTCCATTTAAGGTCTCAGAGTGGTTACCCTCAGGCTTTTCGCCTACACCTCCGTAAGCTGCCCAACCACCATCCTCTGTGCCTAAGGCAGCCCACCTAGTGAACTGATTTCTCTGTCTTCTCCCTGCTGTGCTGCATCACTTACCCGCCCTTCTCCATGCATTCACACTGAACTTACATTTTGCACTAGCGATGGTTTTCCTCTCATTAAATGCACCGTTCAATTTTTTTTGTCATTGAATATAACTTAAATCTATATCTCTGTGTCATGTAAAAGCCTATTCCCCTGCTATACTTTTGTCTATTTATTTATCCATTAAAAAAAACTTAATTATGAATAAATGTCACATTGAATAATTCATGTGCACCCCTAGTGCTGTGAATAAATAGCTTGTACACCTTCGCTTTCTCTCCTTCAGTGTTCCTTCAACCCTTTTAGTAGCTCCATGCACTACTGTAGGTTATTGGTCTTTCTTTCTCTCAGGAGGGTTCTTGCACACTTAGTCCTTATTAAAATCCCTATGGCACATAAACACACACAATGACACATGCACATACATACACACAAACACACACTCGCGGGCCAAGGACCGTGTGCTGGTACAAACCATTTATTAAAGCTCCTGTGAAGGTCCTGGCAGTCAGCCAGAGGGAGACATGACTTTGGATCCCATTCATGTCCACATCAGCAGAGTAAAATGTTTCTAGGTGTTGATCCATGACAGGCATTATTGCTGCAATCCACTTTTATCACTGTCAAATTCTACAAAAGGGAAAATAAGCCATTTTTCTGCACTTTAACAGATTGTCAATACAGTTCAACCAATTCAAACAGCTGCTGAGGGAGTTTATTTGCTTTTCGAGACATGTTTTGAATAAGGAAACCAGCCCACTGTGATTGTACATCTGTAGGGCCACAACTTTCTAAAAGATCTGATCCAAAACACATCCCATAAATTATGCGGAATGCAAGATATTCAGAGAAATTGCAGAGTGTAAAGCAGTGATAACAATCTTGCGGTATCACAGCTATTTCATTGCTGGTGCGTTGACAAACTGACAGCTGACAGGCAAGGAATTCTTACACTAAATTAAACGCACAGTATGTAATTTCTGCCGCTGAAGTAGCATGGGATCATGGGAGTTGTTTTTTTCAGCACGACTTCTGATGAAAATATCCAACGGGATTCATGTAGAAATCACATCTACATATAAGGTTATGTATTTGAGTTTTATTCACATCACGTATGGCGATGTATGTTCATATTACGTCATTTTATTCCAATGAAGGTAATATTAAACATCAGTGTCTGTAATGGGTACATGATTCCATTAACAGAAGACCAAATGAAATGACCATTGCAATGGATAAAATTACAGATTTCTCAGAATATTAGTATTTAATGTACACCAATCTACTAGATATATGAAATAGACCAAGTCATTTTTTAGAAATTGTAATGTTTAAATTTGACATATTATAGCTTTAATACCAGAGACTGATTTTCCACACAATGGGAAAAAAAAGTTAGCACCACATAATAGAGAGGTACACTTTTACATTATTTGCGTATGTAATAATAGTGTTTAACTTACAATACTATTACAGAGGATAAAGAGCAGCAAAAACATCAACCAGTCAGACCTCAGTTAGGACCGACTTTAGATCCACCTACATACAAGTTACCACAAAAACCCCATAATGTGATACGTTAAGTAAGAAAGGAGTTACACATTCCTTAAAACCAGGCTCCTCAAAGTAAATTCCACCAGTCTATTCAGTTCTATGCACTCTGAAAAGATGCAACCTTGCTCATTGCCCACATGCCATGCAGAAAAAGTGCAAAGTGGTCCAGAGTCTGCTGTGTCATCACCATACATTATTACCACGGGTGACATCAGGTAATACCATCAATTTATTCTTCATTCACTGACAAGCATATATCATATTAAATTCAAAATTGTAAAGAGGGAGTGATTGTGAAGCCCATGGGTGCAGTAATCATTAAGGGGCATGAAACTATACAATCCTAATTTACAACTTCTTCATCACCTCCATTCTATGTAGCAGGAATGATCTACAACAGGGTGGTCTGTTTCAGCGGTCAGAGGAGGTCTAATGCATTTGGTAGCGGCTGATAACGGTGCTTCACTTTCACACCAAGCACTCAGAGGGAATTACAGGGCTGCAGAGAGGAGAACGTCTGAGTGCTTTAGTTAAAACCAGGGGTAAATGCTATCTCGTGCTTACATACTCCCTGATCCATGCACACTGAGGCTGCCTGATCGTTTCAGAGCTCGGTCCATTTACATTTTCACTTGACACGGTCACTTATACTGTATATTCTGCTTTACAGAAATCGATTGTGCAGCCAAAGGCCTCTCCTTTTCTACAGAGCACTGGTCTCCAGCCAAGCCTTACCTGGATTGAGAGATATGAGGATGAAAGGATTGGGTGCACTGAGACCATAGCCGTGGGGGAGAGATTTTAGCGCGAGGTTGAACATGTCCATGTAATGCTTTACAGAGGATGGGTATGGAACCTCTCTGGGGAGGAGCAGGGCAGCAAATAATATGTGAGTATCTATTAGCTTTTTGGTAGCGGCTGCCTGCCATCGGAGAGGCTGGATGAGCCCTCAATGACTAATCTATCAGTTCAACATAAGGCGCCTGCCACAGCCACTGACTTCCCTCTCCCTCATTCTCTTGCCTGGGCTGAAACATGTCTGATTTCTTTTCATTTGGTTAAGAGTGCTGCTCATTTAAGAGCAGTAAATCCAGATTTGCAAAGGACGTCCTGACTGAGACTGCGTATAAAAGCCTGATCTCTCATACAGTTGGTATCTACCTGACACAGTGTACATGGTATGTGCAACAAACAACTGTGTGTAATGTTTAACCCTCAAAGACCCAAAAGCATCTGCAAATGTTGAATAACTTTTAAACCACCAATCCTATCAATACAGTGAAATAATTCAGGTGAAATGCAGTTTCAGCAGCATCACATGTCTTTTGCAGATGCATCCATGGTCTCTATAGTGAACATGGAAACACCATTGTCTTCTGTAACAATGGTTTATCAATAAAACTCATGTAGTCTGACAAATAACTGGTTATAGATGCTAAAATTATATATTTTACTGAAAATGTCATGTTTTCTTCATTTTCTCTCTTTTGATATAATATCCTTTGAATTTACTCGGAACTTTTATGAACATCTACATGGTTAATACATTAAATATGGGAAAATACCGGATTTTCACTGCAAAAATGCAAAGGATAATATTATAATACATAATGATATAGCACTTGGTAATGGTTAAATGTAGAGAAAAATTCATTTTGAAGTCACCACCAAAAATAGTTCTGCGTCTTTATGAGTTAATGAACCATCTGGAAATGTACAGGATGTACTTGATAGGAGAACGTTTGGGTTTTGTTTATTGTCTGTTAAGTCATATACAGGGTCCAAAATTAACACCCACCAAATGGCAAATTATTTCATATTTTCCATTTGGTGAGTAAATCTCAGGGCTGCCTGCCACACTGTTGGGTAAATATTTGTTCCAAAATAGCTGTGTAATAAAAACCTGACCATGAGAGTGTGTGTTTTTGTGCAGTTTTACTGGAGCACTGCTTCTGACCGACCTGCTCTCTCGAGTTAATTTTGGATATTTTAAATAGTTAAACAGGTTAACGCTGTTTAATAACATTAACCATCAAGTGTTGTTTTATGACCAGTAATGGAAAAAAAATTCTTAATACTCAACCCTACTTAGAAGTACTGCTCCTTTAAGACATTCACCCAACAAATCTAGCACCAGATTTCCAAAGGACATCCTGACCAGTTGTTCTATCAGTTTTTTACCCAGTACCTACTTCCAAAGACTAGAGGAGAGACACTGAGTCAGATGTTGCCACAGTCAACACATCCCAGCCTTAGCCAGCGCTGTTCATCACCCTCACAGTGAAGGCTAAATATGAACACATATATGAATATATGAATAACTGAACAAGTGGTTATTGTTATTCACCTGCACGCACTCTGCCGAGGCTGCAAAGTCTTTTGTTGGGAGCCTGTAGTTCTGCTGAGCATGGGCTTTCTGACAGAACGTCTGAAGTGGGGCAGAGGGGAGTGGGAGCACAGGTGTTACTGAGTGGCTCTTTTACTCGGAAAGAATGACCTGTGTCTGCAAATGCCCCCTCTGTCTGTCTTCGGAGCTTCCTGCTATGCCCCTGTGCCCTCTTTCTTCAGCAGCTACCATGCTGGCATAAAGAGCTGCCATTTGCCCAGATGGTGGACAGCAGGGGTCCCCCCACACTTCTTTGTCAGTGAAGTGCTGCCCCCCTGAGTGTGTCTGAGATGCAGCTTTGACCCATATGCCCTAGTGAGAAAAGGACCAGAGCATAGAGATGGGCATCCACACTGCCCAGTATAACAGGCAAGACCAACTGACTGCAACTTACCGTGTACTTTAGCTGAAAACAAATACAATTTCAACAAATGATCCAAAAGACTGCTAACAGGTTCTGTTAGCTTTTAAACACACCATAAATGTTGAGGTTTCGTTAATCCAATGTTGACAAAGTGCAATACAAAGTGGAACAAACACACACTTATAGTCATTATTTGGCCATGCAGACTGAATTCTTACTCGAGGAGGTACTCCGTTTATCCTGCAACAAAAGGGTCACAGCCACATCCTTCTTTATAAGCCCCCCCCTTCCTCTTTCACGACATGCCCATGCTGTTCCAATCACTGATGCACAAATGTTGTGGCATTTATTGAATCAAAATAAATTCAACAAAACCCTTATGTAAAATGTAAACTGTAAATTTTTGTTGGAGCACGGTGACATGAGCTAAGTAATATGATTTATTAAGAGACTAGTCAAAACATCCAATAATGCATTAGCCATGTTCCCATACAACTGTCAAGTGGATCAGAATCAAATAAACAACATGGCTTTTGAGACTTAAATTCAACTGAATGTCAAAACAATGAACCGCCACGAGGAAATACAGAAAACCATTAAAAGTCAATCGGCTTGGTTTAATACTCCAAAGTTTTATATGTAATATATATTTGTGTGTGTGTGTGTGTGTGTGTGTGTGTGTGTGTGTGTGTATGTGCGTGTTACTTCTAAAAATGCAAACATCATAGAGGCTTTATGCTCATAGTACCGTGGTATATAACCTTACATGGACTGGCTAATGCGAAGTCAATGCAGAGCAGAACTTTCTTCAGAATGTCAACTTTCCATAAGTATTGAGTTTGCCTCACAGTGCTATCTATTGAGTAGGAGATGAAAGCCTGGAAATGTGGCTTTGTGCCTACTGCTACACATCAGGCTCTTCAAGTTCATAATGTCATACTGACACCAGGAGACAGGCAGTGCCAGGGGTGATGCCCAGGAGTGATGGGAAGGTCAGTGAAGCTTCACAACCGAACTGGTGCTGATGCCACAGCATGTATGGCTCAAGTGCTTGGCAGTGCATCTTAACAACAAAATGTGACATTTTTAGAAGCTGTCAAATTGTGGTTTAAAAAGCGGTCTTGACTGGGGACCAGGCCAGAGCACCGCTGCAGGGCTTTCAATCTGCCCGTAATGGGAAAGATGGAAGAAGATAAGATTCCAATTCAGCCATTTCTGCACGGCCCAATGTGATCACACTGCAATCCGACGGGGCGTTTGGGGAGTTGAGAGAATTCTTAAAAGAACAGAATATCTTCAAGTATGGGTTGGTACTCACACACAAATCCAATCACTGGTCCTAATTGTCCAGTCCACCGACGGTAAGTGATGTAATCTGGTAGTATTCTGATTCAGTTATTGCAGAGCATACAGCAAAATATCATAACGTCATTTCAAGAAGAGTATTACCGAGAAAGGTCAATGATAAAGACACTGCTGATCATTTACTTAAAAAAATCATTGCAATTTACTATGACTGGTCGCAAATAATGTGAAGTTTCCAAAAAAAATCACGAAAACTCTGATTGTTAGATTGAATGACATATTTGTTATATCCATTAACAGAAATAGGAACCACACCCAGGCCTGTATGTTAAAATGTAAAATAAAAACCACAAATGTCATCTAAGTAGGTAGTAATTTGTTCTATGTACAAAAATAAATTATATTACCAGCAAAAAATGTGTCCTATGCTCAACTGCTAATTAAATATTCACGTTCATTAGGGAGGGACTAATTATAAATTGTATACATACATTATATTAGATAGAGTATTTACTCTCTGTTGTCCAGCTGTTGCACTGGATAAAATTCTGAAGAAGGCAGCCTCATATGTACATGTGTATGAAACACGCAAACAAATTTGTCTTGTCTATGTCCCAAAAGTCAAAAATAAATAAATGTGCTGTACGCATTCCAAGATGAAAAAAACACAAAGATGACTTCCTGTTACACTGTTGATACTGGAACAGTGTTTGGCAAGACGATAAGCTAAACCACTCAACACAAAGAATGCAAAGATATGAGCGAGATTTCAGATTTTTTTAATTAGCCACTCAAAGAATGAGCAATTATGCATTTGTTGTCTTTGTTCTACTAATAACAAAAACGAACTTTTCAATGGCTTTCTGCCAACACGGTATCATGGCCCCTACTCCCCATGCACATATACATTCGCTCAAAACCCTCATCAAATATTTTTTTAAATTAATCTGCAGGATTCATTTTGTCACCCTAGCTTGTCTTTCTAAATGGGCCCCAAGAGTGGTCCTCAAACACAAAAGAACAAGACCAGGGGAGAATAAGATTTCTTGTTTTGTTTCGCCAATCTAAATTCTCACATTTTTCCAACAAAAACTGTGCGAGTTGCTGAAACAATACGTCCTTATCTGCAGGAATAGGGTGAAAATTCTGCTCTGTCTCTTTTTCATTAGGCCATATTCAACCTGTCCAATTGAGAACACATCCTCCGAAGCTGCTTTTGTGCTGCGAGGAGATATTGCAAATGGTGTCTGTAGGTTTTGGACTGACCTCTTTACCTCCACCCATCATGTCTGGTTTACAAACACCAACACGCCACTGTTTCATCACTCATTGTGGCATTTCTGCAGCAGTGTTGGACAGTTTTAAACTGACATATCCTACTGTTTATTGTTACTTAGACAGAGGAGAGGAGTGAGGGGAGAAGAGGATAAATAGGTATTTGTATGTGGCAGAAGCCTTTGTTGACAGTCGGCATCAAAGGATTTGCTTCCATGTCCTCTCAGCCTCTGTCAAATTGTCATGGAACCTTCCTGAGAATCAAAGAAACCTTCCACAGAGTTGCTGTGGCATCAGCTCTGTCTTTTTGCCTTTCTCTCAATAACTGACACACATGAGCATTTCATCTTGAAAGGAAAAAAAAAGAAAAGATCTTCTATTTGGGGGCTCTCCAAAGACATACCACTGAACAAACTGAACTACATTCAGTCTCCCGCTCATCTACTCATGAACAGACGGTAATTCTGTGGGGAAAAGTAAAAAGGTAACATGCAAAAGTGGGAGCCAAAGGCCTAGAGCAAAGCTGAGGAGCCACTTGGGAGCGGGAAAAGGTGAAGACGATGGTAAACAGCGATCACTCTAGAGAGCTCTTCAGTTGGGACAATGGTATTTGAGGCCCCCCTGTGTGAACCAGGAGCGAGCTGCCAGTGCAAAGCTCACAGTCTCTTTTTTTTCCACGAGAGTTTGAAATGTGAACTCAAAGAAGGAAATGCATGTTCCTCTAATCTCTTTCAGATAGAAACGGGAAAAGCCTGCTCAGTGTTGCATTTGGTTGCTTTGTGTTTTGAGTGAAAGATCAGACAAGAACTTCTGACAGTAGAAATATGCTGGCTTTTGAAGTGAAGAGCGTTTTGTACAAAAATCACCAACAAGCTTTCACTTTATCTCCACAAAGACTCTTGTATAAAGGCTACACACTCTTGGCAAATTTTTGCAAATGACAATAGTGACCAGACATTCTAAGGGTTCATAGACAATGGCTGCAGATTTAAAGTGCATAAAAATGTGACTAGACCTGATATTCTAAGCATTTCTAAGCTGTTTAAGTAACAGCAACTCAGCGTAACAATCGTTGTTGACAAGACGGAAACATTTATTTAAATACCTAGAGAGGATTATAGAAATTGATTTCACTCTCTTTGCTTTGTCCTGCCGCTATCAAATTTAATCAAAACAATTACAGCCTTGACTCTGCCCTTCTACATTAGTGTTCGTTCCCGCCACGGGCCGTTCTCTGTTTCAATTAAAAACGCACTGCCTTCATAAATTGTTTGTAAAATATGGACTGCCTCAGGTGCTACGTTTGGGAAATCTATTGGAAAGAACACGAAGCAAGAAGTTACTGAACCCCAGGCAACTCTGTGTTTTGGTTGAGGATATGAAGGCAGAAGTGGAAAGGGAACTTTGTAATGTCCTGAAGAGTTGTGTTGCACTGTGCGAGGTGCTATATTTAATACATCATCACAACGTTAATGTCTGGGCCAAAGTCTGTTTAGTCCTACTTTAAAAGAGCTAAAATTTTCATCATCAGAAGTGTGTAAAAGATAGTAGTTTACATATTCCATTAAAGATGTCTTTGTATTGTATTACACTGACATCTACAGCAGTTATCATGCTAACCATGCTAACCCTGCAACATCCTGGTCCTGTGTTTAACTTTGTATCACTAGATAGAAGAGAGAGGCACCGTTGTGTCCAGTAAAATCTCAGTTTAATACAAGACAAAGATGTAGCACAGCTGAGTGGGTTTGTGTGCTAGGAATGCACCAACTGCAAAATTCTGGGCCAATACTGATACTGGCATTTATCCAGTGCTGATGCTAACTTCTGCTTTTGCTTTTTGGTACATATCACCCCATTTGTGGCATATCAAATCTTTATTACATACACAGAAATAGGTAACTTCATTGTTTTAAAGCCTTTCAGTACATTACATTATGAATGAGCACAAATTCAATCATATATATTTGTAACATCATTTTTAATATGACACAGCTGATACATACTGGCTACTGTCATCTTATTTGCCAGTACCAATACTGATCAATAGAAGTACTGGCCATTACCAATGTAGGGCTGATACACTGTTGCCCATAAAGTTGGAATAATTTTGTTTTCAGACACATTACTCTTTGTATTCTTATTTACATGCATCAATAATTACCTTTGACCACTTCCAATGATTACATACTGAGTCACAGATACACTTTATCTATCAAGAATAAATCACATTGTCACAATCATTTCATGAGAAGAGATAAAAATATTTTATTCTAACTTTATGGGCGACATTTTATATGAGAGTGTTCCTAGGTTATGCCATAAATGTATAAATAGAAATAAAACGTCCAGGGTTGGTGGTAGATTGGATCAATAGGAGTGACACACACTACATTGCCTTGACTGGCTCATTAGCTAACCACGATTAGCATCTCAATTTAGCTTTTCACACTATATCTGTATAGAGTTGTACAGAAATACAGGCACATTTACTTTTTTCAGGATGCACTATGTACCCATTAAAACACAAAAACTGCATTTTCAAAGTTAAGTTCTATTACTAAGCTTAGCAATTTATAGCTCTCCTCAAAACTACAAGGCTCCCCTGATAAAAACAGTAATTTAACTATAAAGTTTGTTACTTTTGATCTGAACTAGTGTCTGAAAATACTCAAGTCATACAATCATACATACAACAGTAAACCAGCAACAGCCACAGACTCTAGTGACTTGGAATCGAGCTTCAGGGTCAGAAAGGACACAAATACATTGACACCAAAACCGTCTGGTAAATGGTTCTATTGATAGGAGTATTTCTTTAATTTCAATTTACAGAGAACAAACTAAGTTATATCTTATTAGTTATTACAAACATGAGGGGCTTCACTGGGTTCAGTTCTGGCCCAGACCATTCCCTGCATCCCCTAGTCTCACAACTATATCTCTAATAAAGGCTAAAAATGCTCCCCTCCTTTCTTTAAATGTAAGGTTTGCACATAATTGTACACAAACCAATCTATCTTTAAATGACTATGAGCGGTTAACTGTCCTCTGATTCATCCTCACATTTGCACACCATCCACAAGTGATTTCCTACTTAGATTTTTCTGCACCACCTTTCCCATAATTCTATTGTAATAAATCAAAGCAAACAAATCTGAATTTAATGAAACAGTCAATCAACCTTAAAAAAGCTTATATGTCACTGGAGAGAAAACAGCAACAGTGTGAAGAGCTAGGCAAAAGTGGAGTGTTTGCCTTTTGCTTCATGCCTCAGAAAAGATCATAAACAGAACCTTAAACTTAAAGCCGCCAAGATTCACATACAAAGTGTAAACGCTTTGGCACAATAAAGATGACAATACACAGTGTGACCTTTGTTGAATGTCTGTTCTGTTTTATGGACTTGTGTATATCTGGGGGAGTGGCTCTGAGGTCCGGGGATGAAAATTGCCATTTCCATCCACAAAATGACTTGGATTGTAAAAAATATGAGGCGGATATTCTTGGAAAACCATTTCTGAGGTCATCAAATATGATACACTAGCTTAAGGCAACTGCTCCCACTCTTTCATGTAAAGATGGAGAAGAGACAACATACAGGGCTTTGCCTCGCAGTCTCACAATATCTGACAGCTTTCCTTCTTCCGTCTGCTTTTTCCTCTTATACCCTCATGCGCCGGAATATAAATATACAATAGAAACTGTTACGATCCCACACAGACACAAACATCAATGCACACGCTCACTCTGTCAGTCTGTTTCAGAAGTGAAATTATTCCATCTCTCAGGGGTCCTGTTAAGCTCTTACAAAGCCTCAGTGCGTACAGCAGGTAGATTGATTGTGACTTATTAACTGTGAGTGAGCCTAACAGAGTGCATTAAAACAAAAGGAAATGTGATATCCCCAACCATCAAGTGCTTGTTAGAGCTTTAATCAAAGCCCTTCCAAATCTGCATACGGACTCCTGGTCATGAATTCCAAATGGCGTCTTTAAAAACAAGAGGAGACCACGCCACGGAGACTTGTTACACAAGAGGCCGCCGAAGATATTTTACAAAGATCTAGCTTGCGAACGGTACAATAAGAAATTGTTCTCAATAATTATGGCACTGGCTTTCATTGTCATTGCCATCTAAATCATCCTTCTCCAAGGACTGTGGCACATGAGAAGAATCCCTTTTTTTTTTTTAACTCTTCTCCTAAATGAGTCTAACGATTATCATTATCGCAAACAAACTAATTCATAGTCAAGTGGCACAAAACAGCACCTGACCTCATTTGATTTGGAATGCATGCTGCTTTTGACCATTTGCCGTTAAATAGCAGCCTTCCAGCGAGCAGCGGTATTGATGGCTGCACCTCTATTTTAGCTGTGTGAATATGACTGAGAAGTGTAAATCAGAGCCATCATATCATCTCCGCTATTGAGGCACAAAGGCGTGTGGAGGAAGATGACCGTTCCACATGTTGGCCCCAGTGGGAAGCAGAATGATAGAGAGAGGTGAAAATTGACGGGACAGGTTATTTTTGAGGCCCTGCAGAATCGAATCTTTACACTGGGGCTGCATATTTATTACTTTAATTACTTCCATCAGATTTCTTTTTATACTGCTGATTGTGAACAGCTGAACTGTGAACTGTAATACACTATAATTTCCCCTGGGATTAATAAAGTATTGTGATTCTGATTGGCATGGGGTTTATTTATTTGGCTGATAACCTACAAACTATTAAAAAAAATACTTCACAACAAGGTCTAAGGCAGGCCTGCATAAGGGCACGAAAATAAGTACTAAGCACAATAATGTTCTATACTGACCAAAAATAATATTCAAAATAGACAAATTATTAGTCGCCAAGCCTTGCTGATACTCATAGTGTCTTGTTCCAGATAGGAGTCGATTTTTTATGTCAATTACAGACTTTGAAGAATATTAATATAGGAAAAAAAACTAAAAACATACCAGTCCAGCATATTTTAAGAACAAACTAACACTGCAGACAGCAGTTAATCTGAGGGTATCTGGCAGGTAGAGCTGTTCCTTCATCTGACTGGACAAATGGTGTGAATCCTGGCCCGTGTATCCAGGGCTCTATCTGATCGGTGAAATGTTCACACGTATGAATGCAAGGTGTGTGTGAGAGCATGGTGTTCAGGTGTCTACATAAAAAAAAAAAAAAAAAAACACCTTATTTATCATGATTCAAGCAGTCATTTGCAATGTTTCTTATTTTTCATATCATAACAATGAAAATGCAATTTACCGGTCAGTACTTTTTTCAATGCGTCGCACAAAACAATCCAAATTCATTTTAAACAAACAATGTTGATACTCTCAAATACTGAACTTCTAAAATAAGCACAACACATTTAGTTGTTTGTATCAGCAGGACTGGGAGATCTGTGGAGCAGAGCATTTTTTATATGATACGTTTTCCACCAATCTTTCACATTTTAGTCCAAAGGCATTTTTCGCTAATAAATATGATGGAATGATAATAATAATCTTAAAGTGTCTCATTCCTTTTTGTAAAATGTGCTTAGAGTGGATAGGACACACTGATTATTTCTTAACCAAACACAAGAAAAGGGAAAAATAACAGGACCAAGCACAGCTATTCACAACAAAGTTAATCAGGCTTGCCTAAAACAACTGAGGCTTCAGTGGATGTCTAATTGGATTAAACCAAACAGAGGATGTGTTTTGGTGTGTTGTTGTTGTTTGTGAAGGCTTGACCTCTAATGACAGGGCTTTTTTAATTTCTTCAGATCCCCAATCAGACTTAGACTAATGACTACTGACAGATCTGCCACACTGTGGCCAGACAGTTTTCTGCAGAGTGACTTATAAGTTAAAACTAAAGGGAGAATTGGTCAAGGTCGTTCAGAGAGGCAAAGCTGCTCCAGCAGTGTAAAACTCACACAAATCACAGACTGTCTGGCTTGCCGTTCTCTCCTCTGGGGGACATTTAACCCACTCCTACGATGACCTTTCCAGGCAAGAAGTGCCGTCACTTCAGAGGTTTATGTGGCAACGTACCTGCCAGGACAGCTGATGACACATTTCAAACAGGACGTGCAAGCACCAAGGTGCTGCTGAGGAGAGTTACAAGTAGAGAGGAGGGAAAACGGCTTACTTCACTACTGCTGAGACTAATCTCCTGCTCTCGTTGCTAAGGGCCATTACTTTAACATAGCTGTTGTGTGTTTTGGCCTTACTAAGCTGTCATCAACATTTGCACTTCATCATAAAAAGTCACACCGAAAGATGAAACAAGTTACTGATTGTACAATATTAAGGACAATACACACTTTCTGTGATTTAAACATACAGTAGAGCCTTTATCTGGGGTTTAGTTGTAAACATTTATTCAAAATTGGGCACAAAAACACATCCCTAACAAATAAGGCAGATCCCCTCCTGAGCCAATCAGGAATAAACATGCCTTCTGTTTTGAGTGCCAATAATAGTACACCATCAGGGCAATCACTGAATTTTTCAAAATGCTGTTTTGAGATGCACAATGTCCCCAAGTCGCATGAAATTAACTGAGCAAGTGGGCAGAGACCAATCCACGCTCATGTTATTTTGGGGTCATAGCCAGTGTGGCCATGATTATTCCCCTCAGACTGCAGTGATTCACATCCCACTATTTTTACAAACACATTACTGTCAAATTGGCTAAACTGATATGACCTTGTTAAAAATGCCTCTGTATTTACTGTCAGCACAGAGTATTTTAAGATCAATTAAGTGTGAGTGTACAAGTGTGTGTGTGTTTGTAGGTCAGCTTTTCAACTGCTGCCTATCATCTGAGAGGCTGTGAGCCATCAATGACTAATGTGTCAGTCTGTCACAGTCAAGGACCTACCATATGGCGCCAGTGCCCCCCCATTTAGACTAATGGGTGGGCTGGGAGAAACAGCAGAGCTATATAATCACAAGGCAAATGCATATGCAGTTATGGTGCAAATCTTAGGCAGTTAAATGCGATACATAATATGCCGATTAATGATCTGAAATAAAAATCATTTATCCACATATTTTCTTCCCCAAGATGAGCATTTAATTTAAACAATTAATACAAGCAAAAGATGATATTTAATAGTCAATAGTAAATTAATTTGCTCATAAAAACACTACAGAGAAGCTTTAACAAACATGATAACTAGTAAAACTACAGGTAGCCACAGTAAATCATACCAAATAGGGGTGGCCAAAACACCATATCATTGAGTTTTTTCACAATCTATGATTTTAATTTTGATCGTTCTCCTAGACAGAAATAACTCCAATTGACCTCTCAATTTGGACAATTAGAAAACATGTTGTTGACGTTACCACCCTTTTCATTAAAAGACATTATTTTGATAAAACTAAAACCAAAATAACACCGGGTGCTATTGGATAAGATAAAGAGTGTTTTCCAAAGCATGACACATTTGTAATAATGAACCCCAAATAATTTTCCACATCTCACAATAACATCAAAGCTCTAACACCACTGCTTGAACCAAGCATCTGTATAAAACCAGGCTTACAAAACATCTGGACATGTACAGCTACGAGCAGCTAAATGCACTCTGGACTTGTACTTGTTTCTATTGTCCTCAGTGGCAGGGAAAACATGTGAGACAAACTCCTGCAGATTAAATTGAACTCACCAACACAGACAAATGACTTACATATACGTACTACAGCCTTTATAAAATACTATATTTGCACTGATACCCATTTAAGATAGTTATTAATGGATAAGATATACATGGACAGGTCCGTTATTTATTTATTAATGACACAATCTATGCAGTCCTTCTGTAAATGAACATCCTCTATAATATGAGACCATCTGATTGCTCCCTCCTATGTGGATGGGCAATTTAATACCTGCTGCACAGCAAATCGCTGCTCACGATGACTGGAGCTGTGGTACATATGTCCAGCTACTAATCTCCTGCAGGGGTTAACTCCTCTCCTGCACATGCACAAATAACCTTATATTTATTAATATATTCTTAAACAAGATTATTGACTAATCAGTACCATTCGTAGTCTACAGTCTAAAGTGAGTGGATTGTAAGAGCTAAGCAATTTGCTGTGCCAATTACAGCAGGTTCAGACTGTTGAGGTGGCCCAGAGGCAAAGCAGAGTTGCGGCCACCTTTCCCATGAAGCCCTCCAATTACCACCCAGCAGCCCCGTTAACTGCCTGACACATTAGAGCGCATGACGCACGGGAGATACCTCCAGATTTAAAGAAAGTCGACTTTTTTTGTCTCTTTGTGATTGTCATTGTTATTAAAATTTCCCTCCACTCTTATTATCTTCCTTATACATTTATTTCCTCTTATACATGCATGGAATTAAGTTTAAAAAAAAGGAGGGTTTTTTTTGTTTTTTTTAATTGTATTGCTTTTCAACTCAGCATCTTCCTTTTCACAAGTCTGAGGCAGCTGATGTGCCCTAACCTTGCCACCACATGGTGACTACTGTACCAACCCTACTGGCGTTCCTGCTGATGAGATGCTTCCCATGACAGTCCATCAGCATCTCTCCCTGGCAGGAGGTAAACTGCAGTGCTCTTTTGTTTTTGCCACCTAAATCTCCCCAAAGTCACTTTCAAAGCCTGTATTTAATAATCAGCAAGTAAGGAGACGTGTCATAGGTCAAACTGGATACCAGAGTAATAGCTATCAGTGGCTGATTGCCTCACTATTGCCTCAAAACACACTGCAGCTGCATCATCGAGCTGGGGCACAGGGTTGGACGGAGTGATGGTATTGTCTGAGTGATGCTGAACGGTACTTATAGGCGGTATTAAAAGACACAACGCATATAATGGTATTGGTTTAAAAATGTGATTGCAGCCAGTATATATATATATATATATATATACATATATATATATATTAAGAAGTGAACTCAGCATCGCTCTACACTGTTTCAAAGTTAGTGCACAAGTACAGCTGGGTGGTATGACCCACAATTTGTATCTCTGTATTTTTCTTAAGATACTGGCAGTTTCACTGTATATCAGGGGTTTTTTAATTCTTCTTTCTGACTGGGTCTATATATAGGTGTGCGACATATTCTACCGTGAGGAGCACACAGAATATAAAGCATTTTCATTTCACTGTGTAGATAATGAAGGCTTTGGCTAATATAAGGTTTGCTTGGCCTCACAGAAAGATACAATATAGAAAGGGAAAAAGTATGCATGAAACAGCTGAGGAATTTTTATTGCCCAAACTGCAATGCAGTAAAAACAAAATAAATAGATATGTCAACAACTGATTATTGTAGTCCTGTAAACATAAAATGAACAGACACATATGTATTGCAGGTAGTGGAACAATGTTAGAAATTCCTTTTTTTTTTTTTTTCATTTACATTTTGTATACCGGAGACAGAGCACAGAAATAGATCTGTTAAGACAAGCAAATACAATGCAGACATTAACAGTGTGCATTTAAGCTGAACAATTTGGCATCAAATTTCTTACAATAAATTATTTTATTTTTAACTATTGTGAAATAATACCAATAACCAACATGATATTAGCTGTATGTACACCTATCTAAATTATCTGGTTATCTGGTTGATAACTTCAGCCATGATGAGGCAGTATAAGTACAGCGTCAGATAGAGAATACTACCTTATACTAATAAGTATAATCAAATTAATAAAAATGATTTGGTATTAAAATCTTTGTATTTGGTTTTACTTGAAATGCACAGCTTTGGTTAAGCCGGTAAATTTATCAACCATTTTTTTCTTTTGTATGATATGCTTTTTCATATTAAAGAGACAACGCTGTTCATGCCATGATCACATCCTACCGTCCTCTTGAGGCCATCTCTAGGGGTCTGGCTTTAGTAAGTAAGTAAACCATATTGACGAGTCGCCTGCTTTTAGCTTCTATGAACACAATCTGCCTTGGGGTGAATCACTGTGTATATTAGGTCACGACCACACCCTCTAAAAGATTAGAAGTGACACTGTAAGCCATGTCCAATCCAATCACCAGGACTTTCTTTTTCCAGTGGAACCTGCGACTTAGGGAGCTGTTCCACTGGCAGAGCTCTGGCCCAATTTGAACCTCGCAGACGCAAGTGTGTTGGCCGCGCAAAATGGAGAACAGATGTGGTATATGGGCAGAGTAATATAGTCTTAGGCTGCCTTCAGTGCACCTGATGATATAGAGCCAATAGGGGCATTTGTCAAATGCAATCAGGTGTGATGGAGAGAAGAGATAGAGCAGGGATTGAGAACGGGGGGGAGGGAAGGGAGAATGAACAGCTTGAGCTGTGACAAAATCTCTTCAGAGCATCAGCTGTGGGGGGACAAAGACCGAAAAATGGGCCTACTTCGACATGAAGACAGCTCTGTTCTGAACAGAGAATCACAATCCCTAATCACACAGAAGAGAAACTCTGAAAACCCACCGTTGGATATTTAAACTGCGTGATTTACTGTGCGCACAAAAACGCTTGCGCTCACAAATAGGTGAACCTCAAATACACAAATTTTCAGAAATGCCATGAGGTCAGATTTTAATCAAAGGTAAGAGACACTTGCCTCTTCGTTTCTGTGTGAACCATGGAGCTATCTCCTTTCTGTTGCTCTTTTCTAAGCCTATAAAAAGGTCCACAAGGTCAGAATAAAGGCCAGCCCAATCCCCTGAGTAGGGCACTTGAATGGAAAGTCTGAATCTGATTTACAGTTTGGCCAGATGTGCGAGCAGCCGATGACTGGGCAGACAGCCAGACAGAGTGAAAGTGGAAAGGAAAAGTGTCAGTGAGGCTACCGGTAGTACTGAATGCCTGCCCTGTATCAGTATTAAGTATGAAAATTGTGCTTTTATATATACTGCGTGTGACTGGCCAAGAGGGATCCCCTCATTTGCACAGCCCTGCCTCTACTGACTTTTAATATTAATTCCCCCCATGGTGAATGATGCTACCTCACCAATAGAACATATAAATGACCTAACATAACAGGAATTGCAAACCAATCAAGTTGCAGTTTACATCCATGTCTGTCCTAACTCATATATGTAGTGAAAACACTTATGGAACGTACTAAAAGGTATTAAGTACATTATTGATGAAATAGACATGTATGACTCTAGTGAATCATTTGCAGTGCTAAACATGTAGTCTGCACTTTAGATAGTATTTGCAGAAAAGGTGGTGACTAATGGACAGAAAATTATGTTTGCAGAACATTATGATATCCCTGTGAAGATGACCTCTGACCTGTGGGGTAACAAATATCATCATTTCACTACTTCATCCATTTACATATTTGTGTGAAATTTCTGTCAATCAGCCTTTAAATTCTTAAGTTACAGCCAAAAATGTGTTTTGATTTCCTTCAGATATTCTTTTAAATACTGTGGTTGAATTAAAGTTCAAAGGATGTTGTCATTAAGATTCTAATTTATTCTATAAATCTCTAACAGGCTTATAAGGGTACACTATAGCTGGTGATTTATTCTCCCGGACAAAAATATTTACCCTAACCCAGTGTTTTTTACTGTCACACACTGAAAACATTGACAGATTCACATAAAAGTGAATAAATGCATACATTGTTGGAGACCAGTTGTAAATCAGAAACCCTTTTGGTTTTGGGCTGGAGTGACAAAATTAGCCTCAACTCACTGGTCTGACTCGCGGGTTCCACATTCAGCAGGCGAGTTTAGCTTCTTTATGTAAATGTAAATGGATTATTGCATTTCTTCTGCATGTGTTTTATTCTCAAACCAGATGGCTTTGTGGCAATTGACTTAAATGATTTCTAATTAAAGAAGAACATATTTGTGAAATATCTGCAATAAACTAAATCTTTTTTTTTTCCACTTTGCAAAAGCAAAACATTAAGGCAAGTTGCGAAAACAACTCTGATTTATGTGCAGTTTTGCTATTTTAAATCTGTTGCCGCATGAGAAGAAGTCATGCTGTGCAAATACAATTCACTCTCTAAACCACAAGACGCAAAATCGCCATGCGTTAATGTGTATTCTTCACTTCAAGT
>JAPQRQ010000007.1:13664111-13686453 GCA_037367365.1 Apogon talboti | reverse complement strand
CTGTGCAAATACAATTCACTCTCTAAACCACAAGACGCAAAATCGCCATGCGTTAATGTGTATTCTTCACTTCAAGTACATATTAGCTCAAAAGTAGAGTCATGAAAATCCCCATTGTGGGCCCCGAGATTTAATGTTAAATGGATATTACACAATACCTCTGATAGAAGTCACTGCACAGTTGGACTAGAGAGATTTTTTGCATCATGTATATTTTTATTTCCTTTTGGTTCAATCACCTGTAAATGAAATACATAAAACAGCATGCAAACCTGCAATTGCAAAAAGTAAAAGTGTGTTTTGACATTGTCTCAAGACTCAGTAATGCAATTCTAAATAAACAGTCATACGTGCAGTGTGGCCACAGATAATGTATTCACCTTTGCTGGAATATTTCTGCTCAAACACTGGCATTTTAGGTGTGTGCAAATATTCACTGGCATCACCACAACCTAGACTAACACACAGTTGTAGCTTGGACGGCTGGAGAGAGCCGAGCAGGGCAGAGAGCCACATCTGGACTAAACAGTGGGGCGGCTATTCACCTTGAATATCTGGGGTACTGGTCCAGTGCTTCTAAGACTAGACAAATACGCTAATACACCTTACACCTCGGCTATGACACCAGATAAAACACTGTATTACTTTTCCCATTTCATCTATTTGGGTGTACTGTGCCTTTCTGACGGTGTTTCTTCCTCTAAGGAACACATTTTGTGTTTTTCAAAAAAAACATTTACTATGTATTGCACTGTTTCCAGGAGATCAGTTCCATTCATCCTATTCAAAAGACATAGCAGATGGCCAAATATATACTTATTCCTGAGTCAGTACTGTCTAGAAATTAAAGGCATACACACAATATACCCAAGCAATACCCATCACAAATGCATATATGTATATGTACTTTGTGCACACCATCTGAATGCAGGCATCATTTATATTATGAATGTATAGCAGAGCAATAATAGTAGATAAGATGAACACATGTATAAAGGTGGACATTAATGCAGCTTCTCTTTTACTGACACTAAATTTTTATACACTAATTATTGTATTCAACATAATAAACTGGCAGCTGGAAGACGTGCCAAACTGTCACATCAAACCGTGCATCTGTTTTTGTTCACCTTTAATGTCACTTAAATGAAATCCTGATCTGCTCACACTGAAAAGCTGCTCTACTTTCCTTCTCTTAACGTAAACTCTGCTGTGTTTCTAAGTTAAACAAAGAGGCTGCCGAACAGTTTAAGGACATGAGATTTTCTGCCGTTCTAACAACATGTTTAGAGCGAAAAGAAAAGTGAAAACAAATATGCAAAAATGTTAATTGGCATTAATGTGGTGGAGGGGATTCAGTTACACAGACAGGGCATCATGTTCACACCAGTTGGTCTGAGTGTCACTAACAGAGGACCATTTACATATCCCTGTCTATCCAATACAGTTGGCTTGACCTAAACCACTAGAGGGAGAAATAAGCTGTGATTTACCTCAAATGAGAGTGGGTTGTGTAATACATATGCAGAGGTTAATTATTGAGTCAGAATTGAAATCTGTATTCAGTTCAGTACTGGCATACGCTTTTTTCAGTCCAAATGATTTTATTTCAGTGGGTAATTCAAGTTTAAAAGGGATGACTGCTCCTTGGTGGCTTTTTACAATGTGTGTTCAGCTGGAAGAGACTGATGCTGTGCTGGCAGTGGGCTTATCAAAAACAAGTTGAGCCAACCCACCAGGAGGCAAGATGGGGAGAAGGATAAAATCCATGTTTCTGCTCAACTAACCATCAAACCTAATTACCTGTGGATAGGACTCATGGGCCACATGTTGGGTTCAAAGTTTCCTGATCAGGAAGTGGCTTGGGAGGGAGCTTTAGTGTGTGTGCACTTGTGTATGTGTGTGTGTGTGAGCTTGGTCAATGTGTCCGTGACCGAAAGATTAGACTGAGGGACGAGACTTGGTCCTAGATCTTGGCTCTGTGCCATTAGTTCAATCAAGCAGACTTATTTAGCTTTTAGACAATTCGACCAGAGCCCCGAGATACCGCTTCAGAAAATAAGCTAAAGATTATTCATGGCATGGCAACAGAGATAGGGATCTGTTGTCACTCTCCAGCATTGTATGCATGTCCACTCTCTCACTGCATTACTCCTTTATAAGGAGTAAGCGCACAGATTAGAAAGCACAAACACAGAAAGGCACCAAACATTAAACGCAAAGGTCAGCAGAGTAACGGAAAATGGATGAAAACATAAAACACATCCACAATTCCTTTCATTAACCTCACTTTTACACACATAACTGCATGTACGTGCTTGTCTCTTTTGAGCACCAGGAAAAATGTCTTTAGTAATTTACTGAACTCCTCAACACACTGCTGAGAATTACTGACAGGTGCTGTCAACATCCCATTAAAATAATCTGCGCTTATCTTTAAATCCTCTGATGCATGTATTCCATTTTTTTCCCCCGACACATAATGTGCTCACAGCTTTTTGTTACATTAAAATATGGAAGACACGTTGCATATTGTCTCATTTAAATTACAGTTCTGTATCATAACTTACCTTAGTATTACAATTCCCGTTATTGTCTTTTCTACGGGTTTTAATGCAAAGACAAAGAAAAGGGTCCTTTCTAGAACCGTTAAATACTGACTTCCTTCTCCACATTATGGCAGAAATAAAAGAAATCTACTATTCTGTAGCATTTGTTCTTTATGTTTACATATCAAATACTGTCCATGTTACTCAAATACAAGAACATGATTATGCGATGGCATTTATTTATTTTTTGTCCTGGTGCTAATGTTGCTTTTTACATCGGAACACTGTTTAGACTGTTTAACACACTGTTTCTATATTAAAACAGATGCACACTACTGTATGTGTCTATGAAAGAGGTGCTAAGACATAACGTCTGCTCACTGATTAACCATAAGAGCACAGGTTATAATGGGTTACACCTATTTGACAAAAAAAGCCTTTTTTTAAAATTTTATCTTGGCTTCAAACTCAGCATTAGCAAATCTTTGTGGTTGCATTTTTCTTTCTTCAAAGTGCCCCTGCAAGATGCTGACTGTCACATAGGTGACTCAAGTACAAATACGCTTTGGTTTTTATCAAAGAAAATGGTCCCCCTTTAATCATCACAGAAACGGTTTTAGAAATAAAATGCAACAGAGACTCAAATTAAATCCATCCAAAAGCAGCTGGCAGTTGTCTCATTCAGACACTATGACAGATTAAATCGTAATTAAGCCGGTTATATCGCACGTATCAGTTAAATTTTGATACCATATCTACTGGTACTGTACTCTACTGCCTGATACAGATTATAACTTGATAATAATGAAACTGAATACACTGTAACAGCTGCTTCAAACCTCAGGGGCATGGTTTTTTTTGGCATCATTGGTCAAAAATTTTGTAATTATCTTTCATTGTATTGTAAACTAGGATAATCTACTGTCATGTTATGTCTTTTGATTTGAACATAAAGGAAAGAGTTGCAGAGTGAAGGTGTGTATTTCCACATTCTGGTGATTGCTCTGGTGTGGCAACTTCCAAATGAATCTCTTTACATTTAACTTTTCTTATGTGATTTATCACAATTTATTATAATATTATCCTTTGCATTTTGCTCTTTCAGTGAAAATCTGGTACTTTCCTATATTCAATGTACTGATTGTGTAGATTTTCATCAAAGCTCAGAGTAAATTAAAATATTATATCAAAACAGAGAAAACTGAATAAATTTTTTTTTTCTTTTCAGCCAAAGATATCATTAACGCAAAATAAAAACAAGCATCTACAGCCACTGTCATTTGTCAAACTCTATGGGTTTTACTGATGAATCAATGTTGCAGAAGATGATAGTGTTTCCGCGTTCACTACGGAGCCTCTGAACATCCAAATGGGTCATATCTAATGACGGTGAAAAACTGAGAAACTGCATCTTTCCTGAATTATTTACATGTATTGATAGAAGTTATTAATAGCCATTTTAGATCGGCGGATGTTTTTGTTTAGTTCTTACGAGGGTTTAATCCTGCAGCTTTCAGCACCTTTAATTCTTTCCAGTCAATTTCTCTGTTTACACACATATGCTACTAGCTGCACAAGTGAATCCATTTTTAACTGTGACCAATGTCAGTCACATAATGAGTGCTCAGTCATGACAAATAGAGTCATCTTACAGATGGTGTTGCCCTCCTACTATAAATCAAAAAATTAAATGACATCCACGGTGTATCCTCCACAGAACTGACCTCTGGTGGGATTCATCAAACTATACATCACATCCAAGCGCACTAGTACATTAAATTCACCTGGATTTTAATACATAGTTTAAGGCTACAGGTGGACATTTACCCCACTGATGATTTTTTCATATATATATATATACATATATATATATATAATGAAACTAAATAAGCACGCAAGGTTTCAGAAAAAGAGCAGTGTAGCTTAAGACATCAAGCAGGTTAAAAAAAAAAACACAGCCGGCCCCACTCACATTTGCTGAAACTACATCTTTCACTGAAATTACCTCATTTTGTTTGGCCTACTTACTCTGCCCAGCTAAATATTACTGAATGTAATGAGTATGTCACTACCAATGCTGCATTTTAGACCTGCACTAAAATAAAACCTAACAAGTAATTCGAACTTTATTTAAGAAAAGCGGATGACTTTAGACTTTAAATCTACATCATTTAACACTTTAAACAAACCTGAGGATATCCAGATGCACACTGCCGCAGAGGAGTGGGAACTAAGTGTTTCAGATAAGTGAAACCTTTTAGACTTCATTAGCCCTTCACGTCAAGCCGCGGCACATTGTGTACATTTCCACATAAGAACATTCACCCGGTGATTTCAAGATGGCTATAAGGTGTGTGGGAGGCACTCAAAGCATGAGCTGTAGCTGCCTGTGGACCTGTGGCTAAAGAAGCACAGGGAACTGGCTGCATAAAGTCAGACACTTAGAGCATGATGCAGTCACTATCCTCACTGTATACTCTAGTTCTCAAATGGTACAATCCTATTTTACTGGCCACACAAATACAAAAAAATCTATGTATGTTATCGGCTCACATATGAGCACCAGGCAGTGTCATTTGAGCTTATTGTGGCCTGAACTCCAGGTGGTGCTGAGTCACAGTTCGTGCTCAGTGGTTTCCTGGAGCTCGACAGTGGGGGGATGTGGAGCGCTGACAACCCTCTGTTAAGAAGACTGTCTGATCAGAATGAAAAAGGGTTATTTGGTTTGAAATGCAGTTTTGCATTCTCTTTAAAAGCCTATGAGATGAGAGCTGGAATTTGACACCGTCATTTTGTTTCTCATTTGGCTGTGACACGCGGGGACACAAGGTCTGTCACTCAGAGGCCAACGCTGGCTTCTGTGGACCTCGACCATAATACGTCTGTGTCTGGCAGCCTTTTGAGACGTGCACTCGAGGCGCGGCTGGAAAACACGTTCCATCATCCATACACCTAACTCGTAAAAACGTACTTTTACATTCAAAATTGTTTTTCTATATGAATGCAGAATGTAAACTTGAATCTAAGCAAAAATTAAGCCTAAGGAAGATTAAGATTGGATTAATAGTGTAGTTTAATACATATGGGGTGAGAATTAAAAAAACTTTATTGATACAGATGCCATTATTGACTTTAAGTGGCCCGAGTATTGACTGACCTAAAGCCACTGTTTTTTAACTATTTCTTCCTCTCCAATTGACCTTATGACTTGTTGCAGTTTCCACCATAGATTGAGCTGCAACTGTCTTCAGTGTTGCTGGCAGAAGCATCTGATTGGCTCATTCGTTTTGGAGCCAAGTCTCAGCTGGAATCTGTTCACAATTGCCATCCGTATTGACCATACTGCGCATGCTAATATTTTACTCTTAACCTAATTGCATGATTATCTCCATAATCTAAAGTAATTTTGTCTCCCAATGACAAAAATCCCCAGAACTATTTCACAACAACAACATGCTTAAGGATTGTTTTTCCTTCCTTCAGAACATTTCCTTGAGCCTCCCTTTAATCTTTTTCCAGGCCCATACCCTTCAAATACTTTATTCCATGCCAATCTTTAGAACACACATACAGCATATATCAATACACATTTTCCAACCATCTGGGAAATAAACCCGTCTTTGAATCTCGATTCCTGCAGATTTGGTCTCCCACATGGGATTCCCTGTGGACTAGATTGTAGTTTGCGAAGCTGAGGTGGAGGTGTGGAGGTGGAGGCGTCCACCTCCGCATCAGCCTGATGGTGAGACTGCTGCAAATTACTCATGACACTTCCTCTGATGACATTTTTCAACTACTTCCCTGTTGAATGGCACCTATAGCCCCCCCACTGCCATCCATCCAGCAGCAACAGCACCCTATCACAACACACACATTAATTCGCCCCCCATTCGTGTCACAATAGCACCACAGAGATTGCTGCCTCCAGCCTTCACCTGATTGACCCCTTTGAGCAGGTGCTGGATCTGATCCAATCACAGTCAATCTTCTTTAAACATTTCATTCTTTAAGCAGAACAGGGGCTCAAAATTCCATCATTCAATGACCCGATCAGTCGCCGATAACACAATCAAGCCAATCCCGGCTTATCCCGAGGGAGTCATTTCAGAAGGGACAGCTGGGAGATGAGACTACAGACCTACAGAAAGGTGTCAATCTCCCCTGATCCACAGCTCCCTTTGTGAGCCAGCTATACTGCACAGCATCTTGGAGGACACCGACTGATACGTATTTCTAAGGATCAGCAATAGTCAAAAATCTATTTAATCTTTTGTTAAAGGTCTGATCCTTCATATAAAAATTCTGCAACCTACAGTAAAGACAGGAGACACATATGCCCCCCCCACCCATTCTACGACAGACACACAAAAGAACAGCTCAATTCTTCAGCAGCCATTTAAAAGCTACTCTATTGGAAATGCTGCTGGGCCACTGGGCAAATAAAGGTCAAGGGGGATATGAAATAGTTTGTCTAACTGGCCCTTTCCCCCCTGTGTGTCCCTGCAGCACCACAGACGTTTTTACATTCATAGCCAATTCATTTATATTGCTCTGCCCTTCTCACTGCTAGTCTCAGTCACTAACTACAAGTGACTGCAATGAGATTGAAGCCCCTGGCTAAATCTCCACTGCAAGGCACATGCTCCATCATTGCTGCTCTGATCACTCCTTATAATCACTGGAACCACACTATATCCTCAACTGATTGGGTGAGCTGCGGCAGAGAGGAAACAATCACAGAATGTCAGCAGATGATGGACACCGAAACGTTGAGTAGTAGTGGTCACTGTGAGCTACCATGTAAATGGCATGCAAATGTGCACCTGCACTAGCTGAGGAAGTGGAATGAAGGACTGTGGCCTTTTGATTAGCTTCTTTTCCCTCATATCAAGTGTATTTTTCTGCATTAATCATCGGTGTACGCCATTCCAGCCAATGAAGGTTTAAACTGCTTTATTTTTGGGCTGTGTTTGTGGAGCAGCTCCCATCACCTTGGTAAAAGTTTGAAAGGCATCTGATGCGCAACACTAAGGTTTACAGTAAAAATGCAAATGTGTAAATGTGAAATGAAAATTTAATTCAGCAATAAACATAGATAACACAAGAAAATATATCAATATTGGCAGATTACTGACCATTTCAATCTGGACTGATAAAAAAGACCCTACCAGGTTAATGTAAGTCCAAGCTTCTGAGCCTGAATATGGAAACAAACATATTAGAAAGATCTATTTTATTATATTACTACTTCTCATTCTTCTAGTGTTTCCCAGAGGACAAGTATTAAAAAACAGACTTTGCAACAATCTTCTCCAGTGATTTTCTTAATTGTCATAATAGCTGAATTCTTTTCTTGGCATGCATAAAAAAAACAGTATTGTTATAGGCATGTGCACTTTGGCAGGTATGCAAAACGAATTCAGTCACTCTTTACAGACAGTCAGACAGAGTTATTTTTCTGCCATTTACAAAATCTAAGGGCATGCAAAATGTCAGCCGTGGTATTAGATTACCACAGCCCCGGAACAAATTTCATGCACTAAGCAAGGAATCTTTTTTCTGATCCTTACTGTAATAATTTCCGTTCTTTCATCCACATCCATTTACTACATCTCAGTAAAAAAGAACTGTAGTTAAAAAAAACCAACTCTATTCTGTCTACCGCACTCCTACAGGTATCCCTTCCAGTGCCCTCTAACAGGTGTCATTGCTTTTACAGCCATGTCCCTTCAGTGTTTTTTTTAACATGTGAATACTGTCTTAATTCAGGAGCAGTTGTTCAGTCTCGCTCATCTGGCTCGGAAGTGACCTTTGTGTGTCTACCTTTATCCCTCCTGAGCCCAGCGGCAGTGAACTGGTTAAGCCCCTCCTCGTCCTCCATCCCATTCAGCTCCACCTTCAGGATCTGGCTCTCGACCAGTGGAGCATGAGAACCAGGACAGCTCGGACATAAAGGGACAATTGTGGCAGCCCACTGACATGGAAGCAAGTAGCTCTGATGAAAACTAAAAGTCAGCTTCGGGCCTGCACAGCAAAGCCCAGCCACTGGGCAGGAATGCAGACACTGAGTCAGTGTGCAGGAGTTGTTTCAGCTTAACCAAATAAGGGCACTATGAGATGCACTCAAAGCCGATTACAATAAACCAATGAGGAAGCATTAGCCATCACAGCTAATTATGCCTTTAACGGCGGTGAGAGCTCTTTTCATGCCTGGGCAGGGCTCTGCTGGTACGTCACATCCAAATTTATAAGGTGTCATCACACCAATGCCCATCTTTAATGAAGTGCCTGCCTCAGTGGAATATTTTATTGTGGTAGGTGTTTTGATAACAGGTGTTTCATTTATTGGAAAACAAGAGGGCAGTTTATGCCAATACACAAAAAAAAAAGGAGAATGCTTAGGAGATCGTCGTAACATGCAACACATTCCGTATTTCTAGCAGCCTCATCACACATTTAATGAACTGGTGTTGGGGCCTGCAGAAAATCTGTCATTTCACATAATTTATTTTTATCTTATACAAAAAAACCCTCATAATCGAATGTTTTCGCAGGTGTGTCTATCCTCAGACTACTGGGAAAAAGATATGCATAATGCTGACAATGCCTTAGGTAATAATACGGAGAAGGACACCAAATCCCTATAAGCTCTATAGTTGCTGTTGGGTAGCTGGCCCTGACCTTTGACCTTGAGTCTCTAGAGGAATCAAAGTATCTAAAAACACGGGGATTTTAGGCATAATAATATAATAAAATCATTTAAGTGCTTTCACCTCTAGGCTGATCTTTGGGTGTGTTTCTGCTTGTGAGGCAAACACAGAGCAGAGGAAGTAAGAGATACAGGTAAACGCATTAAAAATGATTGCAGACTGTGAACACAACAAGATTATCAAAACAAAAATGGAAACAAAATGTCAATGCTGGCTATGTATGAGGGACAACTGCAGTAGCTGACCTCTAAAGGGTACAACTGTCTTTTCTTACAATTTATATGTGTGCGAAAGAGCACACAATAGCACAAACATCACACTGATTAATTTGACTTTACTGCAAGACAGAAATAGCGGCCGCCTCCAGTTAAGAGTCCTTGAATATAAAGGGAGGCCAGGCAGAGCTGATAAGATTGTCTCATCTGGCTCACAGGGCTAAGGTGCAGAGGAAAAAAAAAGGAAGAAAAAAAAAAAGAAGGCAGGATGTGGCTACTACAGGGAAGGTAATAGGAGCCATCTGAGATGCATTAGAATCAGTCAAACACAACCACACTTCACTTCCATTCAAATGACTGTCACAATCACTTTGAATGCACACACGTTTTTGGTGCATATTGTAGGTGACAAAAAAAAAAGTGGCTCAGACTGTGGAGCGGCTCGTCTGAAGTTGTGCCAGGCTCGGGCATGCGCTCTTTCCTAATGGTGACGGCTGGGAGAGTGGCAGTGAGACTGATGTGCATGAGAGCTGTCAGCCTCTCCCAATAATAAATGCCACCTCTCCCCCTGACAGAAAGGAGATAGAAGGGAGGGAGGGGCTGATGCGTGAGGAGAGGGGAGGTGTGGA
This sequence comes from Apogon talboti, assembly GCA_037367365.1. Taxonomy (NCBI): domain Eukaryota; kingdom Metazoa; phylum Chordata; class Actinopteri; order Kurtiformes; family Apogonidae; genus Apogon; species Apogon talboti. The sequence goes on along the minus strand of JAPQRQ010000007.1, from coordinate 13,676,350 downwards.
GGTTACAAAGAGAACCTGTGACCCAATTGTGGCCACACCAGCTGTTTCCCCTCCACTGCCTCCCGACCACTGCCATCTCTGTAGACCACATCCTGCTAATTGGCCTATGCTGCCTACCACACACAGACACACACTCACTGATAACAAAAAATATATAAAAAACGCACTATATAATATCAGTGAAACGGCTCATTCTTGGTGAAGACAGACATTTGCCAGAGCCTTGAGTTGTAGTATAGTGATGCTTGATAAGTACTCTGAAACATACTTTCTAGAAATACAGTATAAATGACTAGCTTCCCTGCCACCACTCGGGCTAACGTCCCCCTTGACATGCACATGAACAGACAAAAACAGACAGAGTGACAACTGACTGACAGACTGACACATACTGACACTGAGACTCTTTGGAGAAGAAACTGAATTAATAGGTTTTCTCTTCTATGGAGAAGTCCTCAGAGTTGTGTGCCTATGAGGGAGGTTGCACTGACAGGAAGGTTATTTAATAAATTGTGGGAAAAGGAAGGACACGCAAAAAAAAAAAAAAAAAAGGCAGAAAAAAAAAGACAACTCTTGCTTTATATTAGAGGCTGGCTCATATGCTTTGTTCAGGGACGATGCAACAAGGAGACTGATAAACAATATTTGAAACTGATAGAAATTTGCAATAAAGATGAAATTCTTGGTGCCAAATTTTAGAGAAACAAACTCCAACACATAACTTAGTTGAAATGCCTTTAAGCATAAGTTTAATTAAAAGAGAACTTTTCAACATTATCTTCAAACAAAAAGTGCAGGGAGCCTGCCAGTGGCATTACTTATGAAGTTAACTGAAATGTTTAATAAATATATAAACAAAGTATCTCCACCAAGTTTTGTAAAGTGAAAATAGATAAATCTAGTAAAACTTAAATTTACACTGAAATTTGAGTCTCCATTAGTCGTCTCAATTCAGCAACACTAGATTGCGGTGGCAGGGCGTTGCTCGACGTGCCAGTGAGTAGGAGATTTCTCAATTCTTTTATCGGCTATTGAATAAAGCATTAATGATAGCGGTGATTATAAATATTCTAAATATCAGACCTGATAATCTTCCAGGCTGACCTCTCAGTCGACCCCTTCTCTACATCTTGTCTGCCGCTGACCACAATATCTACTCTGATTTTCTCTGTGCTGCAGACACTTAAACCTGCTCATACACACACTTAGATAAACACACACACCTAATCATGCACCCACATAAATACACTTAATCGCTGACACACTCACGCATGGTGAGAGTAGTACTGCAGACACATCCAAGCATGCACAAGTAGGCTATAAAAGCACACACAGAAACATGCACAAGATCTTGCTCAATCAGTCTGATTTGTTTGTTTCCTCCTAAGCATTTGAGGATTCCTCAAGGAGGAAAAAACTTTGTATAATCAAGTCAATTATGTCATTCAATCAAGTCGAAAATCATCTCAAGCCCTTTCTCAGATCCATTGATTGCGAAGCCGTGCTGAATATTTCCTTGCTGTGTTCTATTGTACAAATAAGCCATCTTTATGTGGAACAGCAGACCAGGCCAGTGGTGGGGTCTTCAGTGCCACTTCCACCAAAAATTACAAAACAAATCCTCCTTCACCTTGCTTCCTCTCAGTCAATAAAATGACACTGGGCTTAAAGCAGAGGAGCTGGTTAGATACAGTCTCAGTCTCTCCATCTCTCTCTCTTCAAAAAAAAAAGAAAGAAAAAAAACAGCTTCTATTAATTTCTAACAGCTCTTTTGTCTCCTTCAGGACATGGTACATCATGTGCCCATGAAAATCCATCCTCAGTGAAATTGTTTAAACTCAAGGTCAAGTGCTGATGTTAGAGGGACTGTATCAGCTGAAGGTGACCTTGACTGATGTGCAATATGACATGAGGGAAATGGATCTCAGCTCAGTGTGGGGAAATTATCTGTGAAATGCTGCCACTCTATTAATGCCTGTTTGTGTGTGTACATGCTCATGTGCGTGTGTGTGTGCTGTATGCATGTCCTTGTATGAAAGGGTGTGCATTTATGCTTCACTCAACTGGGGGTAACGTTCATGAGAACAGCGTGCGGAAACTGCTGCGGCAGATAGAGAGAAACGACAGCTGATTATGTGGCTGAGGGTCTTTTCCTCTCATACTATAATATATGTTATACTGTCATCACATTCACCAAAACACAAATTCCAACCACATTACCTAGTTATATTCAATTCTAAAAAAAAAAAAATATCTTGGCTGCTGGCTGTCTGTGTTTGTTTAATGCAAATTGTAGACAAAGAATTGTAATGTGCAGCTATCGCCATATCTTCATTATAATTTATTTGCCTGAACTGTTAAGGAAGGAGCTAAAGCAGGGGTGTCAAACTCATTTTAGTTCAGGGGCTCCATACAGACCAGTCAGACCAGTAAAACATAATAACCTTGAAATAATAACATATAACACATAACAACAACTCCCAAGTTTCCTCAAAAAAAAAAAAAAATACAGTATGAAAATGTTTCCATTTACAAACTATCCTTCCATCCGTCCATGAACAACCAGAAATTTCTGAAGAAAAATAAGTGTCATTTTAACAAATTTATCGCTCAGCTTATCATTTATACATATGCATTACAACTTAGAGATCAGAGTGGATCTACAAATATACAAAACATTTAATAAAAGGAATCTGGGACTGAAAAATATAGCATTGAGCCTTATTATCAATGTAACTTGTTAAGATTCAGTGACACTCTTGACTACCAGTGTCCTCTGTGTAATTTTTGGATCTTACAAATTCATCTAGTGGTCCGGATGGAACCCTTTGGAAGGCCATTTTTGGTCCACGAGCCGTATGTTTGACACCCTTGCTGCATGCCTCCTTAGGTTACTCTCCAAAATCTGAGAGCCAGTAATGAAGTAAGACAGTTGTGATCTACACAAATTCTATCTTAAATTAACAAGTAGATTCTTTTTGTTAAAGTAATTCTAATTTTATAAAATATGACATCAGTTAAATCCAACAGGAAAAGAATCAAGCAATTTTGGTGACTGAGGCAACACTTAAAAGTGAACAATAAAACGGTCTTACCTTTCCAAACTGTTCAAAATACTGCTTCACATCTTCCACTACTGTATTGGCTGACAAGCCGCCCACAAATATTTTCTTTGTTCTTGTGACCATCTGGAAAGAAAAGGTTGAGAGAGACGGCTTAGTGATGAGTCTTCAAATATATTGCACAACACCTTTAATGAGGCTCAGAACATTCTGGCTGAACAGCACCTGTGATGGCTGACTCGTGGCTATGAAAAGTAGTTCTGTGAATGACACTTACAATGACACTGCAAATGGCAGCACTGATGAAAACAGGCTCTGACAGGATTTAAGACCTCCATTTCATCCTAAAAAGTTTCTGTTTATCTTTGCTAAACTTAATAAAAAACAACAACAGAAATAATTTATGGACTTTCAAAAAACAATTAATGAGAGCTGGAAGACGGAATCAGAGTGCATTAAAGCCTCATTTAGTTTCAAACAGCAAGAATATTAAGGATTATTACCCACGGCATCAAAAAGGGCACAACATCTGCTGCAGAGAGTACATGCTAAATTTAGGAGGACAATTTCTCAGAGAAATACAGTAACATGTTCACTGAAGAGCTGTTTCCTCTACACACAAGGTTACAACAGTTAAAATTAACCAGTGACTCAATGAAACGCTATTTATAATCAGAGTGACATGTGAAATCTGTTCTTGTTCAAATTCCAGAGCTTTGACATATCAAATCATATGACTGTTCCATTCTACAATTCCATATTTTAGTAAGACTTACTGATATGAACAAGGAAATACACATTTTGAAGGACTTTCTCTGTGATCAGTTTTGTAAACAAAACAACAAAATAGCTTAAATCAAATATTTGATCTCCCCTGGTTCAACTGAATCAAACAACCATACATTATGGGAGAGGTATAAACACATTCTGAAGATGCATAGCAAACAATCAAGGGGGTTGAAAGAGTCTGGCTTGATCAAAACGCTGACCGAAACACTTTCCATCAATGAAAGAGGCTTAACACTGAGAAAAAAGAAGCAACATTCAGCTTGAGCTGGAGTAACCATCTGTCAAGTGCTTTCCAGGTGCACACAGTCTCACAGGCACATAGCCTGCACATATGCATACAGCTTCCACACATGGGCCCCTTGTTTTTAATGTTTTTTTCACTAAAATTCAGTTTCTCTGTTTTTAATGTTTATTTTTAGTATATCATATTTTTTTTATACAAAATCAACTTACAACTGAAGAGACAAGTGTGCACTCACAGAATGTTAACAGTTACATTTCAGTGCCCCTTACTTTACGATTGTACTATAGACATTAAGAAATACATTAAAAGAAGATCAAACTACTTTACGCAGAAAAGAAGATGGCAGGTATATCTAAAGAGTCCAAACACTATTGACTATTCAATGATTAGATTCCCATCACCAACATACTAATGTTTGGACACTACAATGATAAACATAAACACTGTGATGATGTGTTCAATGTAATGCAGCCAAAATCTTCTTGAAAACACACTAGATGTTATTAGATGTTGTTAGATTAAGGCCACATGTTGTTATTTTAGATTTTTTTTAAAACTCTAAATTAACAACACTGCTTAATCACGTAGCCATGATCACTACAAGTGTGTTAAAATATTAAAGAGTTAAAAAAAATAAAGTCTGTACACTAGTGTAGCTCCCATATTCAGGCTCATTTCAACTGTGATGCTGTGCAAATACTCTAGAGAGGCCATCTTAACTACCCAGAATCCCTTGGTGTTACAAGTCATGTGATCAGTACATAATGTGCAGAAGGCATGCTTTTAGGAAACACAGTCACAGCATATGTAGCATACAATAACGCAAGATATTCAAGAAAATGGTAAGAAAGACCCAATATATTGTGTTCCATGTGAGGGTTGGGATACACTCATCATAAATACTATATATGAAGAGCGTCTCTGTATTGAAGTTTACTACTATGAGGGTCCTCTGAGAGAAAACACTATGTAAGGTGTGTACCAAGTCATATAAGAAAATACCAGCGTATGAAATATAATAATCTCAAGGCCTGTAGAGAACAGAGGTAGGTCATGAAAGTATTTTTTTAGCTTCATATTACAATTGAGAGCTTTGTAAAAGGTTAATGAAGAATATTACATAGTTAACATTTGCATGTAATGGTACATCTTCAGTTCTATGTTGAAATTATCCACAAGTTAATATGCTAATGTGAATGTGTTAATAAAGTGACAGATGCTTCAGAGTTGACAAGCCCACCTACGGCTTACACAGAATGAAAGGTTTTATTGTCTCCTCCGTGTGTTTGCATCAGAGGGGGATCATCACATCTAGAAGCCTATTGGTCGACATGAAAAATATCAACTGGCTACTTTAGGGTTATACCCTGGCCAAGACCCAGCAGCTGCATCATCCTCCTCTCCCTCCTCCTCCTCCTCCTCCCCCCAACATCATGCCTCTGGCCTCAGGGGTTATCAGCCTTGGATGCTGCCGGCGGCAACCCCAAGCCAGACAGCTGCTGATAAACTGGCTGTGCAGTATTTATCAACATCACTCACTTTTATCATTGCCAATCTAGGTAGGAAAAAATAAAAAAATAAATAAAAATAAACAAGGAAATGTTCATCTATGCTCGCCTCTCTGCACCAGCTGTTTGTCCAGCGTCCCTTCTGGGCCACCCATTCCCTGGTCATTTCCGGCCTTGTTCCATCAGGCTGTATCCAGTCAAGTTCTCAGCCTTGTCTTTATACTTTGACATGTCTGCCCAGTAGCTGATGGGATTTCTTGAGTTCTGGTACAACACAATTACTTTCTCTATATTTCTATCCTTTGTGACATTATGCCTGGTAGCTCCATGCTGTGTTTCCTTAAGGCTATATAACATTTGGTGATGCTGATGTTTGAGGTTCAGCAAAGGAGCTAAAAACTGACAATTACCTCATCTATGTGAACATTCAATGCAATTTAATAAACAGAATTTATCAATAATTCCCCACTGATAATCATTATAATCTCTAGCCATGTAAACATGCTGCAAGTGCAATACCATAGAGCTGAGTGGCTGGAATGGTTTTGAATTGCGTTTAATTTGACACAGATCATTTTGCATTTTAATGAATGTATTTTCATGTTAACCAAATCATACATTAACGAATAATAACCACTGGGGAACAAAAACTCCCTGCACTGCATTCACAGCAGCATTAGTTCTGATCATTGGTAAGTGTGGTGAAGCATTTTTTCGACAACACTTCAATCTGACAGTTTTAAAAATGGACCGCTCTTCAACCCAGTTTTTCCTTTAACCCAATTTCTCAAACATTCAGTTATTTTTGCACATCCCTAAGAGACAGTAAGGAGAGTTTTGTGTGTGCGTGAGAGTGTGCATGTGCGCTCAAACATGACTGTGTTTCTAATTTCTTGAGTGAGCGTGGCTGTATGTGTTAAGGGCTGCAACAATTACTGCTCTAGTGCATTAGCATGGTAATAGAAGGCATGCCGCAGATATTACCAAACCAAAAAAATGTAAAAAGCTTCTGGTACTCTCTTATCAAGACCCGTTAGCAGTTTTAACAATGACAGACACAGCAAAATGACAAACCATCTACCGCTACGAAAAGCATAACCTTTCTTATGAGGTCATCAAGAAAAAGCTGCCATTTCATGATGCCTGCCACTTAAGTAATGTAGTCTAGCTCCGAACCATTTCTGTTTAAGAAGACACTGGATTTATTTTGTGACTCAATAATGCTGGCCATAATGACATCTACATCATACAGGTCCTGGACAGTAATAATGATGTAAGTAGAGGTCAATCAATAGTGGATTTTTAAACAGTAATGTAATAATGATAGTCCGGAGCAGTGAAAAGCTGATAAGTAACTAATCTGCTATCAATGACATTACCTTGACTTTATGGAGTTGGAACCAGTATGTCACCTCAGTAAAGAGTCATTTCTGGAGAAATATTCGGCAACAACAGGGGACATTTCTTTCAGGGTTAGATAACAATTTACTATCTGTATCCACTTATCTTATGCGGTGCTACAGAGCATCATATTCTGCTTCACCATTACATTTATTCTAAAAAACAACTACAACCTGTGAAATTAACTAAAACTCACAAATATGTAGGTCATGGTGCACTCATATTCACGTATAATCCATGCATTAAAATAAGAGCAAGGAATACAGAATTAAAACAGATTCCGTATATTTTAATTGATATCATATCATGTTTCTTTAACCGTTCAACTCAAAAAGAAATATATGTGTCTGCACAATGCACAATGTCTTCAGCTCAAAGCAAATAAATGGCTTTTAGCTACAAATTCACAAAGTCCTGTAATTATCTTTGAAATAAAAATGTAATAGAGGGCCACCAAATACAAATGTGTAGACAGAGCTCTACATGAAAATGGAGAAGTGGGTATTTTGGTCAAATTAGCCTACTCGATTTGTTTGGAAGAATGCAAAGCAGCTGCTGTCAGCCCCCGTAAAGTGACACAGGGCAAACAGCAGACTCTCCACCTCTGAAGTTCGTTTCTAGTAGGAGGATATCATACAAGCAAGTGGTTCAGACTGCAGAGTGTACAAGGAACACAACTGACTCTTACAAGCTTATTCTGCCCCAGCTACCCGCCAAGCAAGCTGGCTTTTCCTTTCAAAACCAAGCGTACTGTGAGTAAGGGTAACAGGCACAGAACAAACTGTAACTATAGGTCACTGCACATTTACTGTAGAACATATGTAGCTAACTGGATTAAGAAGTAAAGCTATAACATTTCAAAGAACACGTTCCTTTCACATTAATTTTAACAGAAGTATAAACTGTTTTGACTTTACTTCTTGAACTTAACCCTTTAACAACGGCAATCTCCCCGGCGCTGCATTTTGCACTTTACAGCCTTCAAATTACTGTAATTTGAAGGCAGCTGAAGTCACCCCCATTCACCCTCACATTGCACCACCAATATTACCTAAAAATCACAGCAAAGCTCTTATGAAATTTTATCAACTTATATATTTCACTCATGCAAGTAATACTTAAATAGTGCCTTTAATACGTATTCAGCTCCATATAATGACCAGACATGACCTTTGACCTGAACTCATTTGAATATCATGTTGGAAAATACCGCAAAATCATTAGGTTTGACTTTTAAAATCTAAAATAACATTCTTGCCCACCTTGTAGAGTCTATTGCTTGAAATATGTTAAACACACTACATTTATACATAAAATATATCAAGCTTTAGAATCTACGAGGAGGGCAAGATGTTCAAGGCAAAACTAAGAAGGTTTAAAAGTTAGGCATTACATGCAGAAGTGAATGGAACATCCCAACTCATCACCTACATATGTCTTATTTACAAATGTTTGTTGTTATTATGATCATAAGTATTTCTTTCTTTGACGGAACTCCTTTCCAGTTATAGTAAATCATGTTGCTATTAATACAAAAGAGTTTAATACATAGTATTACAGACATTATTATTACACTAAAAGGGATCAGTTTTGCAGATGCTTGATATTGCTGTTTTGCTTCAGTAACTGAGTCATGCATCACTGAACATGGTCCAAAATGATTGTCTAGACATAATTATGTATTTTACTGAGCCAGACACACCTATTTTTAAAATAAATCCAAGGTAGGTAAAATAGATAGGATACGGAACATGTCCTTACCAACATTATTATTTCATCAGAACTTGTAAAAATAAAGTTTGCAACTTCAAAGGTTTATCTAAATCAATTAATTGAAATTTCTAACTTTCATCTATGTACAAAATCAAGTGGCAGTAACAGGTCCGCTGTGTACTTTTTCACTGCATTCTCTTTAAGATTGAGGTAAAATCTCCCAAGGCATCGGCTGTTTTTGTGATGCAGTCCATTTAGCTATTTAACACATAAATAGACATTTCTTTACTTCTTTTGGCACAAACCAAATTATTTTCTTGGTTTGTAAAATTGTCTTTTAAATCGCAAATATATGTGTAAAAGATTCATTTAAAGGGAATCAAAAAAATTACTCTCGCCATTGACTTTTTTTTTTTTGCCAAAATAAGGTCCCATGGGGCAGGTTTTTGTCTCTATTTGCCTGTATGCATATTTCTAACATAATAAAAACATCAACCATCAACTGCTGTTCATGTTTTTTTCTGATGTTATGTCTCATGGAGCGCATTGGAAGGGATGGGACTTTGGTTTTCTATATACATGATATTCATCCTCATTAATGTGCAAAGTGTTTGTTTGTTTATTTAATCAATACACTCTGTGATCTAAATGATGTAAGTGTAACTTATAACTGTGTAATAATTCAATGAAATGACAATACTTTGAAGCGCCCTTAAACATTCCTACATCCCTACAGAGATTACAAAACACACACTACCCCTGAAAGCAAGTCTTTTCACCGATGCCAGACTCACAATTATCAAAGTCCTTCATGTCCTGGCTGTTTCACTTTAATGACTCTACCAACTGTCTGACTCTACTCTGTTGGACGTGTTGGTGTGTGTCTGCACACTGTTATCTTCACCATGAATAAAAATCGCAACAGTGCATCTCAACAACAGTTCCATTGTAATACTGTGCTCATAAGGGCTAAGTTAAAGTTGAACCTGTAGCTGATACTGCAGTATATGATTTTATTGTTATTGATGGGAATTTGAAGCCTTCTACTTGTGGAACAAAACATAATTTTAACAGCCTCTGTGCTGCACTTACGACAAGCTATTAGTGTTGTAAAGACGGATAAAGAACAGAGACTGCAAACCCAAGCTGTGAATGTTAACTCCCCATGCAAGATATGAAAGGCCATGAATATAACGTGTGACAATATGAAAGGGTAGGAGAAAAGCAGACGGACTGGAAGTAAAAATGTGTAGCATGTTTATGCAAATCCTAAGGTTTTACACAGTCGCACTAGCTCTAACACCATGCTATAAGTACAACAGGCTGACAAGACAGATGGTAACAAAGACATTTGTTTTCCTGGCAAAGATGTAAATTGACACCAATAATGATGAGAGGAAGAGGACTGAATTAAATTACTGATCAATGGAGTCACTTTACTCTATCATTTACTCTCTTCAGCGTAAAACATGTTTTCAGCTCAGTGCTGGGAAAAGTGTTGGGAAAAGTCTAACTATAGTTCATTATTACGGCCATTTTCACACCTTTTAAATAACACTAGCTATTAAATTCAACAACATCTGACAATATTTAGTTCATATAAAGTGCTATTTATTCTGTTCCAGATAACAACTGACTTCATATGTGGTGTGTTCACGGTCCTTAATAGTTATATACTTTACATGTGTGATAGACAAATATCAGTGAGCTACAAGACAGGATGCACATTTGACCACCAAAAGGTTTTCAGAACTGATATAAAACAGAGATAGGAATATGTTGCAATAATTATGGATGCATTATTGGATACTGTACTCCAAATCGCAGGTAGATCTATATAAACAAGTACATCAGCTATCAGATTCTTCATTAATAAGATGATAATGAGTCAACAATTTTGAAAGAACTTAAATGAAGTCTGATAGAGTCAATAATGTAAGAATAAGAATGTAAAATGAATCAGTATATCATTAAACCTGGTTTTTAGTTAATATTTTTTTGGCATGTAAAGGCTTTTATACTTTAAGGCTGGAAAATGTGTACAATTTTTAAATATAATACCAAATTTCTTACTTTAACAGGAAAGTAAAATTTCTGGCTTTTTTATTTAATTTAATTGCCTTGATTGGAAACAGCAGATCCATTTTTCTCTTTTTTTTTTCTTTTTTTCATGGCTTTTTTTTTTTTTTTTTGCTGTAGACAGTTTTTGTTTTTTGTTTTTTTTAAGTACAGCTGTGAAACTCTTGTCCCCTACAGAGGACAATTGCATTGCTGGGAGGATATAACTACTGGTCTAATAAAACAGAAAGTTTTGAGAAATTCTGTTTACAAAGTCATTTTTTGGTCATATGTTTTTGAAAGCCAGTGGAGATGATAGCAGAGCATCAGTGAAGGTTACTCCCCGTGCCCTTTCCCCCTCCTGCTGTTTTACTCCAATCTTTCTTTCCAGCTCACATCACCACTCTCAGACCTTTTGATTGTGTCATGTCCTTGATTAACTGACTGTTTCTAACAGCAAATTTGCTGTTAGTTGATCTTTTGGTCACCACCCACTTCTCCAATGTACACATACACATGACACATCCTATGAGCTGGTTCTGCAGCAGGTCGCTCAGATCACACGTCCAGCTATGATTACAAGGTGTAAGCCTTTATCATGGTCCTCACCTCTCACACACACAGGCTCACAAACAGCTGTAAACACAGAGCCCCAGACAGGGAGGAAGCAGACAGGGGATTTCGATGTCATTTCTCATTGCTAAAAATAATGGGACAGATAGAAAAAAGCAATCGCACTTTGTTGTATAAGCCACAATTGTTATCGTTCTAGCAAGGGGATATAATTACTGGCATTCAGATCCCGTCTGTGGCCTCGTTCATAAGCAACCAGAAAGCACCAGAGAGCATCTGTCAATGCAATGTAGCATGATCAAAGGCCTAGACGTTGTGCAGGCAGGCACGATGTGCACACACATACAAAAACACGTGCACACACACATACAGGGAAAACATGGCCAGTCCAGGTAAACACTGCCTCTCCTCATTTGCATCACTAGAGCTGACTCACAAAGAGAAAACCCAGCCAATAAACAACAAACAACAGCGCAATCACTTTTGCTTTGCAGGGCTTGCTGCACAAGATACAAAACAGAAGGAGAGCACGAGATAGTAAAGCAGGATTAGATCATCAGTGTGAGAAAGAGAGAAAGCTGTGAGATTAGCAGTGTGTTGGGTGTCTTTGTCCAGCAACAAGTTATGGATGAGGGGCAGCGTCAGGTCCAGTTCCACTCCCCTACACGCCCTTTTAAAAAGTGGTCCAATCTCAGCTCTAGTGTGCATAAATAGATCTATAATTGCTTATTACAATACAATTAGGGCAAAGGAGATGAGGGAAGGAAAGATGCTTAGTGCAAATGTGAAGTGACAGGCCCAAGTGCCCAGACCTGGGATTACAGTAGCCATTTGCAGACGGACAGAAAATGAGAGCAATAAGAGAGAGACAAAAAAAGAGAGAGGGGGAGG
>JAPQRQ010000007.1:13634418-13661444 GCA_037367365.1 Apogon talboti | reverse complement strand
ATATATATAAACACTTTAAGTTACTGGTGGGACTGTTTAGGGCGTGCTAGTGGGACTGTTTAGGGCGTGCTGGAAACTCTATTATACTGAAATATTTAACTAAACTAAATTGCAGCTGACTTCTACTCACAGGGACAGTAGCATCATTGTTGATGCAAATGTAGCCACACATGACAAACTGACTGCAACCTTGTTAATCATTCAGAAGTAAAACAAACTCCAGGCAGCTGCCAAGATGATGGAAAACACAGTTTATTATACTACAAAGTTAATTATGTGGACCATTGTGTTCCAAAAATAAACTAAGAGTGCATTATTATGCATGAAAACAAAGGTCATCAAGCATTCGCTGTCTTCAGAAACATGATTTCAACTTGCTCTTTGTGGCATCTCTGGTGTTATACATTTATGTATTTTACTGTTAAACTCCAGGACAACAATGTCACTCCAAGCTAGTTAAATGCTCTTTTTCTTCAGGTTTTATCTTTCGGGTAATTTCTTTTCTACCTTATCTTTTCTTTGTTTTATGTTTTGTTTTTTGTTTTTTTGTGCACATTTTCATTTTGGTTTTATCACATTTTTTAATGATGCTTCCTAATGGTATTATTTAACTGATGTAAATAAAATTGCAAGAAAACAGAAATCTAATGTTGGTTTGCAGAGCTACATGTCATATTTGGGTCAATGACGTGCCTACTTTTTCTGTCCGACTGAATTTTTTCCATTGAAAAAACCTCAAAATACATAAAAAGATAACGTATGTTATATACCTTCCAGATTATAGAGAGCCACTGAAAGTGACATGTCCTAAAAATTAGCTATCTTGGTTTCTGTAGCTAACTGTTTGCCTGTAATATTTGAGTGAACATGAAAACACCAGATGATGATGCTACCGCCTTTCTTGCCTGTGATTCGCTAAATAAGGAAAAACCCTGTTGTCCATGTGTTTCTTTGTTTCAGTCTCAATGAGCCAGTTGTAAAATAATCACGTTACTGTCCACAGATGTGGAAATTTGTCTTTGGCTTCACATGTACGTTTTAAAAATCACAAGTATACGGAATAAATGCACAATATTTTATTACTGTGAAAACAATCAAGACTTATAAAGACTTATAAATGCCATACTCATGTATTTTTGGTCAAGGAAGAGACTAGCAAAAACGGCAAGTTGATAGGACCAATATTTTGAGAGATATTAGTAATTTGGATCACAATATCATAGAATCATTGTTGAAGTGGGTTACCTAGCGACAGATAAACAAAAGGGCCACATTGCCATGGTGTCAAATTTCATGTGCAGACATGCCTGTTGAGAGGTTATTCAACTGAAAATGCCATACAACACACACACACACACACACACACACACACAGTTAGTTAGTTAGTTACACAATCATGAAAAATGTTTCAAAAGAACAGCGTAGTGGTATGAAAGGTAGTATTACTTCTTTAGCAGAAAGAATTTGAGTCTGGATTTGATAATGAGATTAAGGCGCTATTTTTGATCATGGAGGTTTTCGTATTCCATAATGTTGGAACTTGGAATTTGATATTAAATTGACCTATAGATTGATAGACTGATTCTAGATAGATAGATAGATGTCCCTTTACCCTGCGTTTCGCAAATTCACAACCGAGTATCATGTGGGCGACCACTGCTGAGTGTTTTACATGATAAATAAATGTCCTGTATTTGTAGTTTCTGTATACTTATATTTTATAAATGACTTATATACATAAAATTTATTGTTTAAGCATAACTCTTTGTATACTTGAACATATATGTTTCTACATTCGGTCATTTTCCACTCCTATTTTGGAATAGACATTTATTTTTGATTATTGCACAATCTTATGAGAAATGTAAACATAACGTGCTGTGCACTAACACCCCTCAGCCAGAATGGAGCTATGTTCAATAGGCTTCTGCTCTATGCCAAGATGCATCCACAGTATAAATTTGGCGCAGATATGTCAATGCATTCTTCAGATAATGCCGTTATGTCATTGAATGGACAGACAGATGACAGACAGACAGACGGACAGACAACCAATTGATTACAATACCCCTCGGCCGATGGGTAAAAACTGTATAGCATGACATTCCATTTAGGTAATTGTACATGAATTAGTCATGTTTAACTAGTTTAACCTATTTTGAAAATGTTGTTTGAATAAAGTGTGTTCAGTTTTCTTTGGTCTGACCTGTATTGTGTACATTTGAAATAGACTTTTAACTATTTGCGGTTTTCTCATCATTTGGGGTGACCATCTGTCATATGGGGTGACCAAGGATTGGTAATAATTGTACTAAATTCAAAACAGAATATCCATCAGTTTTGGCTTAAATATTAATCAATGGTATACTATGGTTACGTGGATACCATCTGTACACATCTTAAATTAGTTTATGGGTTTTAGAGTAAAAATGCGTATTGTAACTGCATTACGAGGGAGACACTGCCATTATAGAATAAACTTATAAAATCATTGTTTACAAAAAATTGAAGGGCACACAAGCCTGTCTTTTCTAAACTGTTTATTTAATTACTGACCCTTGTTAAATTATTAAGAATGTTAAAGAAATATATTAATTTTGAGAAAAATTACGGTCACCCCAAATGACTTTTTTTATTTGGGGTGACCATAATTCACCCAAAATGAAGATACAAGATAATGTGCTATGAATTCACCTTTAAAAACACTAAAATCCTCTTAATTTGGGTTTTGCATAAATGGATGTGTACACTACATTCCCAATGTTTGAACAATGACCAAATATATCCTTATTTTTAGTATTTTAAAATTGACCTATTAAAAAGTCTTATCCGTCAATGACCCATTTACAATTTTATTAAAAAAACAAACATACACTCTGCAAGCTACCTTAAACAAAGAACAGCCCTTTGCATCCCATTGTTCTGTGTCTCTGCCTTTTGACATAGTGTTTTCAGTCACCCCAGACAATGGTTGTGGTCCACTTAATTGATGTAATTAATGTTCATCATGGTGAGTGTTTGCTGAATGACTTCTAAACCAAGGCCTCTTGGCTCCTCTCAGGAGGGGAATTGGAAAAGCATGAAGCACTCGAGTTTTTTGTCATGCATCACAGGAACCTAGAAATGAGTGGAATAATTCTCAGCTCTTAAGCATGCTCAGAAGAGCTCAGCAGCAGGGCTCAACTAAGTCATTCTCCATGGCGTGGAATAGCTCCCAGGCAATCCTGACCAGCCAGCGTCCAGTTACAGGGACACACATCCACTCACCCCACAATACACAATCGTGTAGTCACAGGTGATGCATGGCAGAGCAATCACAATGATCCTGACTAGGTGTCATGTAAAAGGGGACTGTTTACACTCTGTCTGTGTGTGGCTATGCTGCAGTGCTTTGTACTGTCCTTGATGCACCTAGGTAGTGCTGTCTCGAGGTGACTGGAGTAAAGCTGAAGAGGGGGAGATAGAGAAAAGCTGGGAGGAGGAGGAGGAGGAGGAGGAGGAGGTTGAGGGGGAGGGAATAAAATAGTACTTTTTCTAGCAGCAGATATTTTGTTCTCTCATCTCTGGAATTATATAAACTGCTTGTGGCTAGTAGAGACCTCAGATGCGGTTTAAATAGGCCTCAACTGCCTTGCTCCCTAACAATCTACTCCACATCTCCAAATCTTCCATCTCTGCCCCTGAGCAGTGGCAGAAACAAACAAAAACCTCCTGCTCTCCACTCATTGTCTGTAATTCATTTCCTCTGAGGAAGAGGGCTCTCTTAAAATATTCAACCGCTTTAAAGTGGCACGTCACTCCGACCAGGCTATTCTGTTTGATGAGCTCTGGCCCTAATCCTTCCATGATACATCTTCCAACTCTATCAGTCAGGTCAGGTACCATCCAGAACAGGTATTGGTTGAAGAATCTGTGAAAAACGAATGACTAGATTTCCAAGCAGCTCCTAAACATCAGGTGTATAACTGGAGCTGTGTGACACTATGGTCAAATGGATTTGTGTACACAGTCCACACACACCCTTAAAGTGCTGCTGGGCCACAATCTCAGCCCCCAGACTTGGCTCAGCCCACCTGCCCCACCTACAGTGTAATTCACTCTCCAGCTAAAGCCGGGTAGTAGGCCTGACCCCCACAGCTCTGGCCATCAGTTACTGCTGACCTCCAGCAAGGTGCCAATGAAACATGTCCATTGAGTGGTGAGCAGAACAAACTGCTTCACCTGACTCCTGCTGACAGCTCAGCATTTTAAAGAGGAGGAACGGATCAACACAGGTTCATAGCCTCACAGCCAGACCGTATTGCCTCCGGCCTGACCAATGTGCTGCAGTAAAAGCCTGCACTGAGAGGAGGAAGGGGATAATTTTGACACTAGAAAGCTTTTGGAAAAATCAAAATATTGATTTACTGACAAACATAAACAAAATGAAGATACATGACTGTTGAGAGAGAATTTAAAGACGTTATAGTCCAACAAAATACTATTTCTAATGAATATGCATAATTCTAATTGTCACTTTTCAGCAGGCACCTACTCTGGGTTTCTGCTGCAATACCACTGTTTCCATTTTACTAGGCCTGCACGATATGAGGAAAATCATTCAGTCGTGTTGTCAACAATCCTTGCAGTTGCCACCTAACTCGACCCGGTTCATCTGAGCACAGGTGACCTCCAGCTGAGGATTCACCTGAGAGGCCAAAAGGTGTCAATGCACAGTCCGTGTATCCAGGGCTTCATCTGGTAGTGTAAATGTTTGTATGACAAATAACCAATATGTGGCATGTAAAAATAAAATTCAATGTCTTATTCACTGTATCCCAGGCTGTCTTGTACAATGTGTTGTGCATATTTACATTGAAATGATGGAAATGTGATAACAATATTTTATAGATTATTAAATATTGGTACACAAGAGATTTAAAGGATAAAATACTACAAGACTTAGTAACTATAAAGTAATTCCAAGCCATACAACATATGTGAACCATGTGTCAAAGACGGACACGGATGTTGTGTTCGTTTCATTGTAGCTAAAAGTACTTTTCTGTGTTTGAACACACAAAAAAGTATTTTCACAATGCTATTCAAAACTTTAGAGTGAAAGTTAAATGTACTTGTGTGCATGAAGAAAATAAGCATGTTAAATCAAAGAAATGATACAAACTGAAACTAAGTGCATGTGTTAGACTCTATTCTCCTTTAGTCAACAACATATTTTTTTCCCTGTAAGTGTTTCAGCCATTAAAATGATCACTGCGACAGTGCAACTTTTTTTTTTACAGATGTGCTTCAGTAATATTTAAACAAATGAGAATAAAGCCCCAATTTTACAGGGTCATAAAAGCCTATTAGAGCTTGAGCACATTGCATCCCAGTGATCTTTCACTCTCCATACCTTTACTGTTCCAATTCAGTTAAGAAAATTTGTCTTTTTTAGCCCAGTATTTTGACCTTTATAAATTGGAGCTGATGCAAGAGCAAGTCTTGCAAAGTCCTGCTCTTCTATTTGAATCCCAGCCATCACGTTCAGCCCCTGCGTGTGCGCTCTCAGCTGTGCACTACTGTCATTTACATAAACGCATGTGATTGAATGGAGTCCAGCGGCGGGAGGAGCCAGTCAGGGTGCACTGTGCACTGTGCGTCTGACAGCTCGCTCTCGCTCAGGTGCAGTTTCGGCTCTGGTTTAGCGTCCGACTCGGCTTGTAAGCACAGAACAGCAACACCGACGTTAACAATTGAAAGCGTGAGAAATAGGAGGTGCAAGAAGTGTGTGTCAGATTAAAGTCCATTGCATGAGTCTCACGCTCACTGCGGGAGATTTGGCCTAGGGCCACGTTCCAGATTTGGGGAAGTTCCAGGTGTTACTCAGCACCGTTATCCCACTAACCTTATCAATCTTCCTTCATGACTTAGGCTTCAGCTTTTGCTTCCCTCACAGCGAGTAAAACAAATTCAAATACATAGTTAATGCACAACTAATACTGCCAAAGAGATAACTCTGGACACTGATAATGTTTTAGCTGCCTCCAAGTGTAGAATGCGTACACGCCGCTATCAGAGCAATTTAAGTGTTCCTAAACTCAATAAATCCACTAAAATCTCTGTCTTATGCAATTATTTTTCTAATGCTTGTGTAATAAAACATTAACCTCAGGTCCTAATGCAGCTGCTGGAAAAAACTCTGTAAAGAAAAACACTGGATGTCATTTTAAAATACACGCTCCTGCCTCATCTTCAAGTTCAGACTGGCTCATATACAGCATTTCATTTCCAAAGGGGTCTTTTTAATGAATTTAATTTCCTTGTGCATAAGAAATGTGATAATTAAATGTGAAATCCATTACAGATTATTACATTGCTGTCAGGTGAAGGTGGAAGGAGATGTATGGTTTGGGTGGCACCAACTGAGAATCTGAAATTCTGACGCCTTTGTACCTTTTCATGCATTTGTAGCAGCATGTCAATAAAATCTACTGGATTTAATATGTGCATGTTTTGTGTTTTTTTTTAAATCTTGCATTTGTGGCTCCATTGGGCTTCAAAGGTTAGTGATGATAGAGTTCGATCAGTGCACACAGTTCACCGATCGTCTTTTGTGTTTTGGTAGCACTAGCATTTTTGTACCAATAGCACTAGCACTATTGATGAAGATTCTTTCATAATAACCACAGCTTTGTTCATTTCGTAAGTGGAGATTCACTTTAGAAAAAAAAAACGACAAGGCATAGTACAATACATGTTGGAAGTTAATCATCTATAAGTCATTTGTTTGTTTTGATGGTTAAACTGACCTGTGGACAAGATGTTTGTTGATAGTGAGATGTAATGTGTTGGAGGAGCAAAGCAAAGGCAGAGTAGTGAGTCATAGATGTTGTGTTTCTCTAGGACAGATAAAAGTAAAAATAGAAAATTCTAAAACGTGTCAATGAATATACTTTAGCAGCTATTAATATACCCAATACACATGGGTAAATATAGTCAAGGACAAATAAAGAGGCATGTGTTTGTCACTGGACTCCTAAAACATTCAATGTAAACCTGTGTTAATCATATGTTTTATGTATTTTGTAAATACTAGTAAATATTAAATGTTATTGATATTGTGAATGCACAATGAAAACTAAAACTAAAGAATATATATATTGTTAGTTATCAATTCCCTGTTTGGGACTGACCCACATCCATACTTTTGTACATTGTCATATTTGGAATTATGTTTATATTTCATTTCTCTCTATACAGCACATTTACTACCCTAGGTTCCCTTCTGTTTAGATTGGTATATTGTTAACTGTTTTATATCTCTTTTTTTATTCTGGGCACTTTACAGATATAAAACAAAATCTCATACTGTGAGTTCTGCAACGACAATAAACCCCACTCTATTCTATTCTATTCTATTCTATTCTATTCTATTCTATTCCATAGGAACCAGAATCAAGGAACAGAAGTGGTACATGAATCTAGAAAATCCACACTATAGGTAACCCTGTTTATTAGTCTACGAGCACATTTTAGCTGTTATCACAAAAGCAAAAGACACTTAAAAAATTATTTGCGGGAGCAAACTGAGAGCAAAAGTGATAAAAAAAATTTAGGCATGTATTTTCTGCCTTGTAGAATTGTTACACTGTTATGCAGAGTGCTGTAAAAATCAGATAGTAGACCTAGAGCTATGAGCAACTGCCAATCACTTCACCCTGAACTTAGTTAGCATTACTGTGTCTAATATCCGAAGAGGTCAAATTATTCTAGTGTTTATTCTGAGGCCTGAGCTGAGTGTTGCTCTAGGCTTGACACGTACATCCAGTATAGTACATATAGCATAGTACATATAGCATACAGTGTGAAAATGGTGTAGAGATCGAGACTGCAATGTAAAGTACTGAATCTATCATGTCAACAGCATGTACCAGAGCCCTACCATATTGTACAAATCTATTTTAAATGTGCTTTGCTTGAGCCTATGCCATTTCCATTCACAATGCTGAATCTTGAGATTGGTACATAATAATTACAGGCGAGTTAAAAGCCTTACAAATTTGAGGTAGCGTATGTGAAAGATCTGGTAAGCTTCCAACATATCCCCTTGTTGCAGGGCATGTGCCAGCTCATCATGCACTAATACAACACATCATGCATGTGTATCGTACAAACACAAACATACAAAACAGTCCCACACAACAGTCATTTCTTGTCTGTCTGCACAGTAGCCAACCGTAGGCAGCACAGAGCTGCAGAAAACAGGCTTAGACACACAGTTCTACATGAAAACCCTTCTTTTCCATGAGCTGATCCTTCTTTGTTCTGCATAAATGCCAATTACATAATTCTCTCTGGCATGCAAATCAGATTAGATGAGGCCATGGCAGATCACCTATACAGCTCAGTGTAGTGCTGCCTCTAAATCCACAAGAATTGAACATTTTGGGACACCTCATTTCTATGCATTAACAATTTAATCACATTCTCATTTAAGATGCAACAAACTAAATACCATTGTTCATTTGAAAAACATAATGTTCATTACATGCTGTTGTTCAGGTAAATGTAGTGCTCTGTCTTTACAGCTGCAGGAAACGTTTGCCATTCACATGAAGGTTTTAAAATATATCAGGAACTGAAATTTTACTTGTGAAATATCAAGGGTATCATCAGATGTTAGAGATGTCCAGGAGTATACATGACAAACTATATCAGGGGGATATTTGTATGCAAAGGAGACAAACTGACATTCAGCTTGTGGGCATTGATACCCAGAATCACACTGGGAAAGGGAACCGATGCAAATTAGCAAATCGAAGGAAAGTGACACTTAGCTGTTGGCTGTAGGAAGTCATCAGTAAAATGTTGCAGCAGTGCACAGTGAAGTCAAGAAAAGCACAAAAGGGCCCTCAGTATGCTTTTGTGTCCATGTTTGTGTGTCTGCGTGTATAAGGGAGCATGTGTGTACTTCGACTGTGTGTGTGTGTGTGTGTGCGCGTGTGTGCATGTTTGTCCGTGTCTGTTTCAGCCCTTGGAACTAAAGTGCAGAACAAACCAGAAGTTGCCTGACAGCACAAGACCCTACCGAATATGAAGTTTGAGGATAGGGGAGGAAAAAAAAGAGAGCCAGAAATGGAAAGCAGGAAAAAGGATGTTGTGACTACAATGCATTACTCATGATTTTGGAAGTGCTTGAGTCATAAATCTATACTATGTAAAGGACCACATTTATGTATTGTTTTAATTTATTATACATGTTTATTCAAAATGTACGCTTCCAGACTCATTCTGATTCTGAGGAGAAATATATCAGACAAGATAGTGAAAATATAGGTGACCAAAAAAAAAAAACAAAACAGAGCATAATAGTGAATATATTTCTCCATCGAAGGTTCATACAGTTTTGCATGTAATAAATATTACATTATACTGTATGGTTAGGCTGTAGCCTTTCCAGGGCGAGAGCATCCGAGCATACATGTGCAAAGTGCACAAGCCAACCAGTAAAACATGTGCATTACATTTTGCATTAATAGATGCAATTCCAGAGCAACATTCCTCGGGGCTCAATGTTGCTAATGGTATTATGAGGCATACAAGACTAGTGACATTAAGTTGATATTCAGCCTCTATCTTTCACATAAGAATGCCAGCACAGACTGCTGCTTATGGTAAAACATGGCCGTCTGTTTCTGCCTTTATGTCCTTCTATAGGTAAACATCCTACACTATGTCGCTAGCGGCGGACATGAAGTGTAAAATAAAATGTTAAAAAAAAAAAAAAAATCACAACAATGGATTTGATGCCTCTGTCATCCGGTGCAAAGCTATCAAACTGAGCAATGCATGCCTGCTGTAGGCCTGCCCTCTGGGTCCTGGGGACAGATATATAAAGATACAGATCTATAACGTACACTATCAGGGCCGACTTGATGCAGAACCACCACGATGGTAAGATCAACATGACAGGCATCAGCCACGTGTGACATCCTTTATCAGTTTGTCCTGGTCTCCTCACAAGGAGGAGTCACACAAAGTGATGTCGACATGTGCGTCACACACATTTCATTTGCACTGTACTGCAGTTTCTTTGTTAAACAGTGTATAAAACTGCCGTGGAGTTTCGGAAGGTGGAGCGTGTCAAAGTGACAGTAAAGATTGTGGTATCAAATCCTGCTTGAATAGCAAAAAGCCCAGCAGTGTGAATCTGAAATGCATACTTGGTACATCCCCGCAGATCAGCAATGAAATGTGTTAAAATTTGCGAGAAACATCTGAAACACAGATGTCTGGCGGATGTTTCCCATAACACTTCCTCCTCCTCTGACATGTCGAGCTGTCTCTCTTCTATTCATATGCTAATGCTCAATCAGGCTGCCCAATACGGAAGCATTTCCAACCACATTTTTTTTTTCAAGCAATCAATTTACCTTGGAGAGAGATAAAAGCTTAAAGAGTCACATAAGAGGCGAGCTGGAGCAAATGGTGATATGAACTGAAAAAAGACAGGAAAAAAAAAAACTAGCAAGATGGAAAAGAGGCAGTTGGGGAATAGCTGGATAATGTAGGTATAAACACACAAGTCTGTGCCTAGGAAGGCTCGACTGAAGCTCATTCTCATCTAAGCTGAGTTTCCCCCCACTGCAGGAGGGACTTCCAACACCTTCAGCTGCAATATAAATGTTAATAGAGTTCAGGGAAAGAAAACGAGGCGTAAACAAACAAATGTGGTATTCCATGCTTTGGGGCAGCAGGAGGGCCCCTGCCATTGAGCGTATGTCTCTGTGCGTTTGCATGAGTGTGTATGTGTTTGCATACGCATGTGCAAAGGGAATGAAGGGGGAAGAGGGAATAAAGATGGGGCTCCTCACGTACTCAGTATGAGCTCGGCTGTAGTGGACCTCCAGCGATGGAGCGCCCCCGAACCCTTCCTAAAAATTCCAGCGAGACTCCGCCGTAAGACAACTAGATCATTTTCCACATTCGAAAAAGAAAAACAGCTTTGAGGGTGAGAGCCGCTCCAAATGGAAATCCACTGTCACTACGGCCACTAGAAACCCAGCATCCAAAACAAGAAGGTCTCATTTGAAAGCCAGTGCTCTGCGAAAGAACTCAAAGTGGATATAAAATACAATCTTTGTCTTTTTTGATGCATTTAAAGGATGGTCTGACTTTTTTTTTTTTTTTTTTTTTTTTATGGTCAGCAGTGATTTTACAGTACACGAAAGCAGGACAGTAAAAAGGAGAAATGAAGGGTGGTTAGGTGGGTGGTAAACACTCACATCCTCATTCTAAGCACACAGGCAGCCACAGCTCTCCGTCCTGACTTGTTCAAAGGGTTGGCAACCTTCAGACCAATTAGACATCACAGGGCAGCCTGCACAGCACCCAGCTTTCATATAAACGGCTCTCCATGAATTTTTAATCAGCTATAATTTAAGGATTTAAATAAAGATCAAATTCTTCCGGCTGCACCATGAAGAGGTGTCTGCCTGTAAGTGTGTGTGTGTGTGTGTGTGTGTGTGTGTTTGTCTGAATTTTTATGCAATCAAATGGAGGTGAGTTTGCATGAATGTGTTCATCTCTCTCACTCACTGTCTCCCCTCGTCTTTAATGTCTCCTTTCTCACTCTCCTTCCCCATCCCACCTGCCAGTGTTGTGAGCAGAAGCCCGGCAGGTTGTCTAACCCAGAGCAGAAAATTTCCTGACTGACTGGTTGACTGGTTGGCTGGCTGAGTGGCAGCATGTGAAGAGCAGGAGACAGATCTGCAGGGAATCACTGACAGATGTAATTAATGAGGTCATACTTGGAGTTGGCAGTCCCCTTCATATCCAATTCCTGACGATCACAACTGAACACACCTGCAGCTCTAACAGCTACAAAAGACGACGATGCTCTTTTCACCACACAAAGGAAAAGACGGATGGAGAAACACTACACAACACTATGCTGCATTAGCGTTTTGGGACAGGTTATTAGAAATCAAGGAAACCTGTAACTAAAATTTGATATTGATGTACATTTGCAGAACAATCTTGGTGTCAAATTTTAACGCAACTGCAGCTGAAAACTGCTTTTAAAATCAAAGTGCAATAATAATGATCAGTAATGTTTCAACAGTATTCATTATCACACTGAACTGGAGCAACTGGAGACTTTCCCCATGCTGTGCAGGCCTAATAGAGACAATAAATTCTAAAAATGTTGAATACTGGATCAAATAATCAGTCATAATCATCCAATATCCTCCTGACCCAGAAAAGTTTTGGCTTTTCTACAGTAAATAATGGTCTTGATTAGAAACAGCATAATGCAAATACTTTTTCATGGAATGTCCTTTGCTGTGAACATTTTTTTTTTTCTTGTGAAACTCTTGTCCCCTACAGAGGACAAAAATGCATTGCTGGATCTCAAGAGAATATGTCTATTTTTTATTATATACATATCGAAAATCAGAACAAATTTGCCTTAAAATATTTCTAAAGTGTAAAATGTATAAACACCGAAAGAGTTGATGATTACTGGAGCCTAACTGCACAGAAAAACAGATCTGAAAAAGCACACCATCCCAACATTAGCACTGCAGTTAATTGAGCTGAATGTCAATGAATATTCCACCATTTCCACATGGACTGTGTTATAGCATCTCCTGCCCTGGATTCACTCTTCATGGTGGATAGTATTTATTACCTGTAAACAAGCAGGAAAACAGGCCTTGTCACGATTCACTGAGGCTCCTTCACTCATCACTAATATGTGAAAATATGTATTCAGGTCAAAGATTCCAGGCCTTCCCTAGGGACCCTGTCAGTCTTCGGTCGTTCTTAGTGCAAACATTCAAACAAACACATGTACTAAAGGGCACACGATGCCTAACAAATGCTGTCTAAACTCAAAAGGGATCACAGGAGTAATACAGAACATTGCACGCAGGTATGGCTGCGGTGTGCATACGTGTGCGTCTGTGAACGCTGCACATCCTGCACACGGCGCTGACCAGCCAATCCAGCTTCAATGGACACTTATTTACCCTGAAAACAAAAGACAGCCTTGGCAGTTCTGTTGTTATCCATCACCTCTTCAGTCTTGCATAAATAACTCTTAATAAATAGCATCATCATATCAGAGAGCTTTCAGCTGCATGGTCTCCCCTGCAGCTCCAACCTATTTTTTTCTTCACTCTGCACTTTCATCCTTACTTGTTTAACATTTTTGCCTCGCTTAGCATTAAGGGATACAAAACATTTTGTAACCAGAGTTGTGGCGACTCATCAAACATGTCAGATGCAATTTTCTGGAATTGTTTAGGTACATTCTGCCCCTTGGTGGGGATGGAAAGCTTTATTGGATATAAACTCATTCTGACTGATTACCTTTACACTATGGTGAGGTATTATCAACCAGATTGGAGTGGTCCATTAAAGGTAATGACGTCCTCATCTACAAGGCAATCACTAAATGGTTTGATGATGAAAACAGTGTCAACCTTACACCATGATGGTGTCAGTCATAATGTGAAAAATTCATATGCACAGCTGTAGATTTTATGACCTTTATTTTAAATCACTGCACACAATTCCAATTCATTTAAAGTAAAATGACTACTATTATTATTTTAATGTAATCAATTTTGGATAATTGGGTCACTTTGGCTCAGGAGGAACACTGGCCTGTCTATAAACTGGAAAGTCTGTGGTTCAATTCCCAGTTTTTGTCCACATAGACACATAATATGAAGTGTTTTGAGAGCCAATGTGGTAGAAAAGTGATAAACAGGAAAAGCAAAAAGGATAATCAGTAGTCAATATTGAAAAATAAGCACAGGGTCTGTCCTGATGGAGACTTGTGATGAGGATTATTGATTATCTGTACACCTTTTTTTTCTTTTCCTGTTTTTCATCTTTATACACCCTTCCTTTATGAGCACCTGATTCATTTATTCATACCTCCATTTTACATATCTGGCCCAGTGAAGAACCGACTATTAACAGTTTTTTTTCCTTGAAGGTAGAAAAGTGCCAAATAAATGCAGTCCATTTGTAATTCTTCTTGTTAATTATGACTGTTTTGCATTAAGAATGACAGCGAACAAGACCGTAACTAGTTCATCTGACTTTCAGGCACATTAGTCATGCTGACAAGTGGAGTGGAGAAAGTGAAACAACAGGAAGCACATAACAGCGGGTCTTAATATTAATAAACCGCTTTGTTAACTGGTTATGTAGCTCATATCTGCCCTGATTTCACATCTCTAGTCAAATGATCATGAGGTTACATTCACACACCAGTACTTTGAGTATATTACTCATATTACGTCAATGTATTGCAACTAGCCCTTTAAGCTAAACCAATCCATCCATCCATTTTCCCAACTATTCTATTACAATGCATGTCTTTGGACAGAGGGAGGAAGAACCCACGCAGACCATGCAAACGTTCATGTGTTACTGTGTTAAAAATCCTTGGGTGTTTTAGCTTTTGATATGCAGCAAAACACAGCACTGCAGATGGATTAGAATAAAATAATATCAATCATTAATAAAAAGTATTCAAAATCACTTGTATCTGTTAATTGCAACCTGTTTTAGTAAATATAAGCACTAGAGACTGGTCTACCAAAACAGGCCTCATTCATAGCAGCTGTGTTGTCTTGCCCCTTGTATTTCTCTCACTCTCTGTCTTTTTGATGATGAAACACTCGCCGGGCACAATAGCACATTTCAAGTGTTATCATTGTTTTAACAAAGCTCTGGCCTGGCATTCATGTTTCCTGCCTTTTTACTTTCCCTTTTTTCACACTCCACCTCAAAGAGCAGTGTCATGTTTTATCTGACCATCTCACACTGCGCCTAGAGAGCCTATCTGCTTTTATCTGACCACCTCTATGTCCCTCTCTATTTCTCTGTCGCAACCAACCAAACACACACACACACACACACACACACACACAAAACTGACGTGTGTTATTAGTTAAAGAAAAAGAAATTGCAATGTGTTGTATTTCTAATAAGTCAAAGGTTAATGTGTCCTTCTAGGAAGAGGTTGCCATTGAGACGTCAGGGTAGCAGCCTTCGCAGAAAGACAAAAATCAATCAGCACTTGAGTTAGATGAGATCGAATGACATCGAAAAGGACTGTACAAAGAGCCTAAATAATGACATGTGGTTGAGATGGTGAAAACAACCTCAGCATCGCCTCCAGAGGCACTCAGCTCCCTCCCCCAAGCCTTTCCCTTTTCTGTGTACCCTTATATAGAGCTATTTCTTTCACTGCAAAAGACACTGGTTCAGCCCTCTTGACTATACCCTAGTTATTTATAGACAGAGAGGCTCTACAACAGATAACCATTGTCCAAAAGAGAAGAAGACGGCTGATGAACGGTCATTTCAAAACAACACGGCAATGCATTTTAAGATAACAACATAACAGACTGAATTTGCACCCCAGACCAGCAGACTTCTTAAGGTTGCAAAGTAGACAATGAAAGTATATTAAGTGCTCAACAATAGGGTTTCCAAAGTATGTTCAATCCCGCAGGGTCTACTAGATTTAGAGGCTGTTAAGGATACTGTCCATTGGTCTGTGATGAATGATGAGGCACCTAGCGTACTTTAGCAATGATAGCTTATAGCTCCATTAGCCTGTAACTACAGAGAAAGGGTCAAAGAAAACGGTGAACTCCCTGGCAACATAGAGCGTATGAGCTGGCTGCAGTGTCCAGAAAGATTCATTAATCTAAGACGATGAGTCCTGGTTGGTGTAATTAGGCCTCCTGACACAAAGAACCTCACCAGAGTTGTGTCTAAACCCTTTATGGCAAATAGAAACTTCCCTGATGTTCTAGAAGCAGTTACCTTTGAAATAAATCGAGCAATGAAGCTGTGATATCATTGTTTACAAGCATGACTGTATTTTCTAAGGTGCTGGACTGGGTCTGTGGGAGTTAATCATTCATTGGTAGCGGGGGTGTCTTTAAGACACAAATGCAACTCTTGCTGGCACTGGAGCTACCAGCATCACCCACACTTTCTATATATAACTCTTTTTCCATGGCTGGGCCATTTGTGGAGCAGAGTTCACAGAGGTGCTAGCCTGAGGAGGCTTTTCTACTCTAACATTGTTCAGACCAGCTGGACCATAGAAAACAACATGGTTTACACCCTCTTTCATCAAAATAACAGTTATCAGCATATAAATGGCTTCCTGCAGTGTGTGCCTGCTAATACACAGCATCTTACATTGAATAATACATTCAACAAGAAAAAAAAATCCACAAAAATGCTAAAAAAAAAGTACCTACCTTTAGTTTATCACTCTAACGAAGGCATGAATGATTGACCAATAGGTGGCAGAAAAAAGCACATGAAAACAACAACAAGGCTGCCACTGACATCTTTACTCTTATGCTTCTGCTTTACTTATTGAGACAATTAACATGTGAAATGAAATAATCTGTACTCAACAGTTTAAGATTAATATGGGAGCCTCAGGTAATATAACTTTAACATTTTCATTAGTTTTATTTATTTTTATTATTTTTATTTAGTCTGTTTGATTTTAGTTTGTTTAGTTGGAGTTGTGCTTTCACGAATTTACAAGTTTTTTATTCAGTTAATATTTAGTTTTCATGTTAGTTTTTGTTTTTTAATATTTTGAGGAAATACATGATTTATACTGAAAAAGCCTTAATAAAATGTATGATACATTTCATACTGTACAAAGCCGTTTTGTTCTTCAAAAAATGTTAATTTAAGCTCAATTTCCCTCATTTATGCAATTTTTATTTTGTTTTCATGCATTTGAAGAGTATTTATTCACGTTTTACCTCCATTTTGGTTAACTTTTTTTTTTCCCTGAGTACTATTAGTCTTAATTCCCATTAACTAAGAACTTTATATTACACCTAGAGCCGGACGATATGGACAAATAATTAAATCTCTGTTTTGTTTTTCAATATTATGAATGATTTATTTATCTTACTCCATTGTGCATGAATTGAACACAAAACATTATTCATATAGTTGGCATGTCATTTTCTATCGTAAAACTACATGGCATATATGACGGAGAAACACATAATACATTACAAGAAGCAAACAGATTGCATTTGGAGTTTTTGTTAAGCAACAAAGGTCTCCAGAGAAATAATCTCAAATAGTTTGATTTAGGAATAGAAAGCAAAACCTTGATCGACTTAATTCAATATATTTCTCAGCCCTTATTACTAATGTAGTAAAAATTTGAAAACCCTTCGCCTTGGTTACTCATACACCTTTCCTTGGCTTCAGTCCTTCGGCAAAGCTGTTGATCATGTTTTTATAACATAATGTCCATTTATTAATGTGCAGCCTCTTCAGCAGAAATGCTTGATTATTGTGAAAGCATTTACAGACATAGAACCAATGGTGACACTTGAGTAAGAGCTGCTCTCATGGCCCTGGGGAGCACAGCAACTGCACCAGCGGACCCCGTTCCTTAAAGAACAATTAAAAAAACAGTCATCCCACCCACACACTCAATTACAACAACCCACTTTTGCACTTTACCCTCTATTGTGTCCGAAAATAGTCGGGTTGTATTGGCGTGATTAAGCTTCGTTAGCAGTGGCTGCATCAGTGGTAGGCCGTCGTGCTATTCCCACTGCACTCAGTCTGTTTGTCTGTAGCTTTGAAGAAAAGTCTTAACAGCTTTAGGGATCACTACTCAAATATGTGTCTTTCAGTGGTCTAAATGAGAAGTAATTACTGTCTGCTTTTTTTCTGTTCCAGGACAAGGTGATCTAAATACATCTGTTTTACAAATGAAGTTGAAGAGAACAAAAAGACTGAATCAAGGTGATAACTGAGCAGCTCTTGTGCAAATATGAATTCAGAACAGAGGAAGCAAGAACATGCTGGGTTTGTTCTCGCTTAAATTGTCCTTGATGCTGTGACTTTGTGAGCTTTGAGTCAATATTTATGGTCATCAAAAATGTTAGCTGTGCTATATATCATTAGACACCACACAATAAGTGAATGACATATAGTTCAGTATACAGTGAATCTACTGCAAAAAAAAAATAAAAATCTTTCCCCGGTATTCTGTAAAATGCAAACACAATGTCCTAAAAATAACTCTTATCTTGCAACAGTCATTATCATTGGGAACACTTCAGAAAACAGCAGCCCCAGTTGTGTGTAAATAAACAGTGAAAAGCGGAGGAAGAGGGAAAAGATAACATACAGCAGGAATTCTATCAAGGAGCAGGGTGGGATGACTCATGAAAATAAGTGACTTTGAGTTTATGTGGGGAAGGACAATAAGGAGCTTTGAAGCACTGAGATTACAGAGAGGTAGCTGATGGAGCAAACTAGGGAGGCTGGGTGGTTCAGGAGCAATGTAGCACACTGTGTGCAAGGGCTCCGGTATTCACTCTTCTGGAAACACATGTAGGGCACAGCTTCATCAACCCCCTTGAGGGTTGCAGCCATTACATTAACACAGCTCACCTAGCGGGCAGAGGGACAGAGCAGTGTCTTTGTTGCTGGGTAAGTTCATCCTGGTCCCAAGCCAGTACACTTCATCCATTAGCCATTTATCATCATCACAACATGACTGGATATGTTCTTCCTTGGATTATGTTAGCAGATATAACAACACAACTGTAATTGCTGTAACTTCTTCTTTTTTCTTTCTTTCATTTCACTGAATGTGGGTATAATTAGGCACGCTTCAAAAGACATACACTTGAATCTCAAACTGCTTATTAATGGTTCACTTGTATGGATGCTCAAGAGGAAAGTTAGAACTGAGATCTCTGTGTAATCTATCAGTTGAGGATTTGTAAAAGATGTATTTCAGTACATGAGGATATTTCCAGTATTAAACCAAAGTGGGAAACATTAAGTCCATACCGTTTCACTAACTACTAAGCATTAGATGTTTGTAGCGCGAAAGGACCTTGAAAAATGTTGACAGCTGCAGAACTGCTTAAACCCCCCTGTGAATGAAGTGATTAAATTTCGGTTTTAAATTAGAAAATCTGGTCTGCTTGCATGTACAACAGTGCTTTGTATTATCAATCTTGACCTTCATTACCGCAACAATAACGGCTACAAAATTATAGCCCAAACTGATACCATCTGAAAATGCTTAGATCAGCCATGTTCCAATGCCTGCCTGATTGGCTCAGGACATCACTAATACAGATGAGAACATATTCTCACAATTCTATGGGGTATCTATGGATTATTTTTTAGGTTTGTCTGCAGCAATGACTGAAGGAGAACTTTGTCAACTGACATAGAAATGAAACAAGAGCAAAAATGAAGACTGTTAGCCTAGTTGTCCCTAAGTATATAATATACAAGAATAAAACTGTTTTCCACAAAATGGGGTTTTGTAAATGTACAGTATTTATTTATTCTTTATTTAAGGTACAGATCAATGGTGGATTTACCTACCGGCGTTCTCTATTTGACATGGATCCACATTTGCATTCTTTCATCCTAGATTCTTCAGCCTCTGTGTACGGAGGATTGTCTTATAATATAAAATATCTAAAATTAAACAAGCACATCTAAAACTATACTGAAAACTGATCAAAATGTTAAATAAAAACAAACGCTAATGACATTTAAAAACTACAATAATCTGTCATCATAACCTAGATTTTTCTTTCCTTAGTTAGTTAGCAGTAGTCAACCTGTGTCACAGTCCTTTATGACTGTACTCTAATGCAGTACGGGAATATAAACCTACAAAGAACAATGTTGCCCTACTACTTCCTGTTTGCATTACGCTGCTACCTGCTACTCCCCATGTCATGTAAATAAGAAGTGGAGCGGAAGAAAGAAAACTCACTACCACTCACTGTCACTCAGTTACCTTTCAACTGGGGGTACATCACATGACCCCTCCTGCAATGATTTTTGATTTGTGCAGGATTTTTAAAAAAAATATTTTTCCTTTGTTATTATGATGCATGAATGTGCATATAGTAAATATGATGTAGACTACATTAAATCAACCAATGACTCATCTATAATTCTTCCTTTATAAAATACTCAATACACTACAGGTTTTCAGCCATGTAATGTGTAACACAATTCACCAACAATTCTTTTAAGCTCTTGTCTTGTTTTTCTTATGCAAAAAGAAGTAAACAATTAACCCCCTGTAGATTACTGATGAAAATTTCCCTTAATATTGCACAGTTTTTATAATGAGGTGCTGCTCAACACTCTTTGTGAATGTACATACAGTATGTTACCAGGTTACCTATGATTCCTGACGTTCATGGATGAATTTCAACAGCCTGTTCCGGTAACAGTGTTATTTATTTCATGACATTCTACAGATTTTTGGGTTATTTTTGTTGTGTTTGGATTATTGACTGGAATAACTGATCAATAGTGGTATCAATGAAATAATCTCCATACCTGAGATTGGAAAATTACTAGTATGACAATTATGCCTAATGTCACTGATTTGCATCATAGCTATTGTAAGTGCTATATTAAAGTAAACAATCTCCACTTAATTTAGCATCTGCGTGACATCAACAACACAAATAATTAGTATTTTTATATTATTGTAAATAAATTTAGGCAGCAAGGGGTTAAGATTTCCATGCAGACAGATTATACAAGGTATCGTTTCTGTATCTTATTTATATCCCACTTATCACAAAGAAAGAAAAACACCTGATTGAAACTGATTGCTGTGTTTTCTTTCCGTTTTTGCCACCTCAATCAGCTCTAAAAGTTATCCGGCTGTTTGCGTTGTGTTTATCATCTGTACACCACCATGAGATACTCTCACAAGCAAGTGTGATTTACCTAAATCCAAAAACATCTGCACGTAGCTGCATCGCAGTCAAAGCAGCACATCTTGAAATTAATGTTGATATTCATATGAAGAGAGGCTTTGGAAAAAGGGAAGAAGCAGAGTGTGTGGATCGGAGTGGACTGTGGGTTTTAACTGCGCCTTTAGCCTCAGTGTGAGTGCTGTACCAGGCAGGGTCAGCAGTGAGTGCTGTCATGAGAAGGGCAGAAGGGGAACTCTAGACCACGGGTTCAAATAACAAACTCACACCGCAGGTGGCGTTCAGCTGCAGTGCACCCCGAGGCTCTCTGCAGCATGCATGAGGGCATCTGTCATGTAAATGAATCAACTAGTGAAATGGAAAGAGACTGTAGAACTAAAAAAGCCCAGATTGAGATAGCAGGTTCTTCTATGAAAAAGTGAGTTTAACATATGAAACCCTCAGTCGGAATATCAAACAATATTGAGTCCTAAACTGCCCAGTGGATTTTATAGCTCCACAGAGACATCCAATTTTCAAGTGTTCAGTCACAATATTATTATTGCTTTGCTGATGTTGTCTATGTCAATAAAATATAAGTCCTGAGCAATGAAGCAAGAAACTCAGCCGTACAGTCTCGTTGTGATATTACTGGGTATCATATCATCATCTGACATCACTTAAAAGATAATATTTTACCTGACTGGACCAGTTGGGAAGAACAGCTTTATCCCAGGAGGTCAGCAAATCAAACTAATACAGTCTTTTATTAAATTTGCTCATTTTATAAGAGTGAGGAAGTGGAAGAAATATAATTGGTTCATAAGGAACAGAACTGAAGTGAAAGATTTTCAACAATTCAACAAAACAGAGATTATTACATTTTACAGGTAGGGATGCACAGATATATGGGTCAAATATGTCATGGCACTGATGTGTGTTTCTATACACATCCAGAGACAGTGTTATAATGGACTTTAGGTTTATTTTTATATAATGAAGGCTACTTAATTTCTCTAGCACAAAAGAGGGGATAAACAACAACAAAAAAACAAACAAAAAAACGGAACATAACATTAATATCGACAGAATTTCACCATTAGTGCATCCCTGTTTAATGTCACTGCTTAATGGATATTAATCGTTCGGAAAAAGAGTAAATCTTTACAACATTTATTCTGCTAATAAGTACAGAGGAAACTCCTACTTCTAAACCAAGCAATTTTATTACCCCTTTAGGGAAATTCTGTCGAGCATGTGTGATAAAAACAGGACACTGCAGTTAATACAATAAAAAAGCAATTTACATTCAGCCTCACTCACACTCAAATGTCACCCCAACACTTATCACCGTATGCCCTGAGCACATATTCTGACATGAGTGCAGACCGATACGTTTTTTCAGTTCCGTACATTAAGCATTTAAGATGTGTTCAAATCACGACAGAACATTTCAGATTGATATGTGAAATCTATGACATAAGGTTTCACAATATAAAATGTCAACAGTCATCAGAGTTTTGAATGGTAGGATCTAGATTGAAAGTTAGTAAAGTGACCTTTTAAATACTGTCTGTCCATTTAGTTCACCATTTAACTTTCAAATGAGGACATTTAACGGTGATGAGAGAAAAAAAAAATCAATATGATATCACACTGCCTTGTTTTAAAAATGTCCTCCTTCTTAATATCATCAATGCTCCGGCACCAAATATCAATATTTCCACAAACCTAAGAACGGTGCAAAGTGGATTTGTCACAGTAGCGGCGGAATCACTACTTCATAAAGTATATCCTCCTTGTGGTGCTTATCACACTGATGATAAAAAAGTGAGATGAAGCATGCATTAAAAACATGGAGGGAAAATCAGACAAGCAACAACAAAACACTATCAAATTTATAACCTGGAGTTTATATTTCATATTCTGTGAGACTGGCTATAGAAGAAAATTTGTTCTAGTACTGACTTGAAGCTTATGTTAAATCTCCTACTGTAGTGTAGTTTAAATCTATCAGACTTCTTTAATTTACCCCAATGTTTCAAGTGTTCTCTAAAACAAAAAAATAAGCCTGGATGTGCCATAACTGATTAAACTTTAGACTAAGGATTTGCTGGCTTAGCAATTGGGACATTCTGTGCCAAAAGGCAGTGCTTATCTTGTAGTCATTTGCCTCTTGAATTAAGCTGCAAACCAGTCGAGGCCTCTGAGTTTGGAAATGTAATTTTTAACCATTATGTAGTACCCATCATTAGTTGCATACAAAGGAAAAAAAACAGAAATCTGCTAAATCCTGTCTCATGGAACTGAAGCCTTTTCATTTCCAAGGTCTATTAAACCTAATAAACCAATAAATAAAAAATAAATAAAATAGCAATTTCCTGGAGAAACAGCAGTGGATATATATTAAAAGAAACCTGATACAATCTTGACAGGCAAATTTCCTCTCCAATAAGTCAACCACATTCAAAGTACGGCATCTCCATACAAAAACAAGTTACAAAATTACTCGACATTTTCATTCCTAACTCGGCCGTATCCTTGGGATGGCCGGCTGACACTGCCTATCTAGTATGAGATGACTCTCAATTTGCGGTTCATAAATGTATAAAAAGATCAATAAGGACAGAAAACTAATAATGCACAACTGTCATGAAGCTGTCATCAGACACACTCGGGCTCAACCTCTAGTGCATTTCACATCTTAACCACGGGAATGTTTATTATGGGTGTGTATGTGTGTGTATGGGGGAGGGGGGGGGGTATTACTATTGACTATCAAAACAGTGAAAAAGAAGCAAACATTATCCCCATTGTCTCAAATGTCACACAATACACTGTAGGATCACCTGGACTTTTTCCAACGGGTAGTGATTAAAGTAATTAATATTTGTGTGTAGCCTATCACTGAATGTACGTACACTGTATGTGTATTGTTCACATAGGTCGCCGTATGTGCTGTGTGGTAATGCAACTGCACAGAAACACTCCAAGTGAGCTAATAATTTTGCTCCTGTTTATATTCAAACAATGTGAAGAGCTGCAGCCAGACAGACTGGCTCAGTAAACAAAGACAACAGCACATTTTCTCATTACCAGGATGCGTGAGGGAGGCCAAAGCACAGAAATTAGCGAGCAAAACTGCAAGGAAAGCAAACCAACCAGGTCATCTGCAGAGTTTGGCACCCACTGATTTTAATTTCAATATTACCGTACAAACAACAAGACAGGAGTGGATTATACAATAAACACACACTTCATCCTAACCGCTGGCCGCAGATAGTGGTGTGTGTGTTTACCACTGAAAATAAATTCTATGTAAGGCGTCAGGAGTAGTGGAAAAATAAATCCATAGGCTACTGTTTGTCAATGGCTAGACAAAAAAACTATATAGGACGTCTCAAGAAAGACTTAAGAAAGAAAAAAAAATGCAATCCTCATAGATGCACCTGCTTATCCTCACATCCCCTCAGGGAAACCCACAGACCCATCTGTAGACATTGTCAAGACTCTATTCAAAACCACAGTCTTCATATCAGTTTTCTCTGTGTTGAAGTAAAGACAAACATACACCCACGCAAAATGTATGAAGACACAATTCTAAGAATAATGTTTGACTCTTTACATCTGTATGTCAGCCCTTATGAAAATCAACCTCCATGTTGTTTTTTCAAGCTAAATACAAGGAGAACAATAACTAATATTTGACCCATTTGCATTAAAAATGAAAATTCTTGGTGTCAAATTTTACGGCAACTTATTTAATATATGGTATGCATCTGGTGTGTTGAAAGGTTTGCCTGGATAAAATCTTAGATAAAAGATCCCACACATTGCTCTTGCTCAGCATCACATTTTATCAATCATAATATCGCTCCGGTCCCTCGGAGCATTTGTCAAGAGTATACAAGTCCATGCAATGTGTGGGATCTTCTGATAACAGTATCTCCAACTCAGAACTTTGTTGAGATGCCTTAAAGTTGACTGTCAAATCAAACATACAACAAAAAAATCAATAATTACAAATAATAAGTGCTAGGACACGGAACCATCAGATAGTGCTGTTACAACCACAGACTGAAACAGCCCATAATAACCAGTCCAACCCAAGATGCAAATGTCCCTGCATTACAGTATTGCATAAAGAGCAATATGCTTATACCAGCATGAAAGCTGACTGCTAAGCATTACCTAATGAGTGTGTGAATACTACACTTCACTGATTAGTGTTTGAGGATTTCTCCACAGGTATAGCATGAGAAAAGATTGTATTTCACCTTGGTAAGTAGGTTGGAAACCAAATAATTCAATAATTGGGGAAAAAAATAAAGGAAAGCTACATTTTGATAAATAATAGTATAAAATACTGAATTATACAGAATGAGCGACTGGTTTTGGCTTTTTTGTCTTTCAACCAAACAAAAAGGTAAGCTTACATCAAAAGAATAATATGATACTTCGGAGAATTTGTTTAGTAACACAAAAGACTACAAATGGATTCCTGCTGTTGAGAAAAACAAACTAAACTAAAATATCCCAAACATTAAGAGATTGACTGGACAATTTTAAAACATTGATACTCCTTTTGTGAATGTATCATTAACAGTCCTCCATTGCATACATGTAAAGGTGTTTGAGAGGAGCCAGTTTAAAGTCATATCAGATCTTCTTAGATAAGCCAAGATGACATTTATCCCCATCACACATCACACTATAAACTACAGCTGAGTGAAAGTGCAGTGTGCAGAGCACAGTGCTATTACACCGGCAGACACCCACCGCATCATTTATCCTGCCCATAAATCAGCCCTCTGCTCTACCGCACTACCTGCTCCTCTTGTCCCAGCAGATCTCACTGACGTATCATTATATCTCATATACCTCCACTAAAATAACCTCTACTGAGCCTAAGAGCTTAGGATGTGTAAAAAAGGAGAACTCGCAGCCTCTCTGTGTCTGCCTGCTTGGATGATGCTTTGCATTAGAGCCCCAATTAGGCCTGTGATCTACGCTTGTTGTTTTACTGCCTAGTATTTTGTCTCTGTCTTATGGTTAGGATGAGTAATGTTTGGGGTTGAATAACCCACCATCTCTTCATAGCAAGTCTAATCTTGTGTCTGTGATATATCACTGCAGGTGAGAGTGTGTGCAAAACGAGGACATACTGTAATAATGAGGATAATTGAAGGGCTGAGCTGACACCGGGTTCTACATCAACCTACAGATTGTTTCAGCTGCTTAATTTATGTTGTACTCTGCTCTGAATTTTTATTCTGCACCTTACAACCCACTTATGCTCTCACATATATATATCTGAGGGTGGACGGCAACTTCTTTAATCTGAATATCTCTGAAACGTTGTAGATCTCATCAGTAGTTCTACACCTGCCTGCCATGACTGACCCCTATGTACACTCATAGTAAATAATGATGGAGATGAACATGTTTTAATATTTGCTTTATTATAACATTTAAACATTTTGCCACTTCATTTGTTTCATCTTTAGTACAAATTATAGTTCTTTGTATACATTTCCATGTGTTCAAAATAATTAATACATATCATTTTAGCACTTTTATGGATATATACCATGTGCTAAGACTGTATTATAATCACCCCATGTTGTTAATTAGCAGTTATGTATAAATCACCACATACGATGACAGCTTATACTGACAAGTGTTTGTAACTGCAATACACTGTTTTTTTTTTTTTTACAGACAGATAAAATGTGGAACAATGTGTTAGTTAAACATGGCACATTTTAAGTCTCACATTTTCTTTTGTGTCTTATAAAGTGACAGATGTAGACAGATGCACAGAAATAGGATGTGAAAAAAGAATAGAAATGAGATATCTGCACTTGGAACTGGACAGCAAGGACAACAGGACGTCATTAAAATGGGTAAAAATGAGCGAATGCTTTATCTGTTGAATAAAGATGAGAGTGATGAACAGAGGCTGGAAGGGTTAATATCTGTAGGGATTAGAGATGGTGCTCATCAGGGAAGTTGGGGGGGCAGAGCAATGTCTGGGTCCCCTATCAGCGGGGGCTGAATCAAGGCTCTGTGGAGAAAGGCAGCAAAGCAGTGCAGCAGCACTCAGGCCTGTCTAGAGCAGACACGCTGTGTACCCCTTCACTTAGCCAGCACTCAACTTCTGATTCAAGTGACAATGCCACAGAGAGAGAGAGAGAGAGAGAGAGAGAGAGAGAGAGAGAGAGAGAGAGAGAGAGAGAGAGAGAGAGAGAGAGA
>JAPQRQ010000007.1:13605226-13634318 GCA_037367365.1 Apogon talboti | reverse complement strand
ACAGAGAGAGAGAGAGAGAGAGAGAGAGAGAGAGAGAGAGAGAGAGAGAGAGAAAGAGAGAGAAATGTGATGAAGAAGTGGAGAAGGTAAGAGGCTGTCAGCACTAGAGTGATAGAGAGAGAAAACAGACATTTTTAGTGAAGGTGAGAAAAAACAAGGACCAATTTATTCTCCAAACTGTGAAAGCTAAAATGAAGAAAATACAGGGCTAACACCTACGAATATGAGGGGAAGTTTGAGAAAAGTCTAGCGAATTAACTCCAATTCAGCATAAGGAGAACACCTCTTTTTAAACCAAACTTGCTTCCATGTATTCTCTTTTCTCCCCTTGACTGCCCATGCCTTCCCCATTATTTCTTCACTCTCCCTCGCTCGGCGTAGCTTCCTGTCTCCACTTTGAAGAGCAGCGGTGTGTTTGTTTGAGAGGCTCTTGCATCACACCTGTTTGTTTAAGCTGCAAATGACGCTAGAGACAAAGCGTGCCTGTCTCTGTAGACTGCCCAGATATAGCCTGTGGTTGCCAACAACACAGGACTCCCTCCACCTCTCGCCCTTTACTTCATTCACAGTCACTCTCCCTGTCTTTTCCTCTCTCAGTCTCTAACAAGGGAAATACAGAACATTGAGCCTCAGTAATAATTCCTACAAGCACTGCAGAGCATTAAATGCTCCCAGTGCACCTCAGCTTAGTCCCATGGATCAGATGAGGTAAAAACACTAAGTGCAGAAGTACCCTAGGTTGTTTAACTTAAACGTATCCCCCCAATAACATCAGAAGCCAATCATGTACAATAAAGGACTGGTAGATATAAAATAATCAAAGGCTGTGCGTTATCTCATATATATAAAATATAGGGTGAAAGCCAGTAAAATCTGATCACAGTGCATCGCAGTAATCCACTGTGAAAATCTTTACTTACAGCCATTTAGAATTACCTGCTCTAAAGTCTTAGCCAGCACCTTGAGATCTATACGTACAATATGATAAGCAACTTAGAAGTGGAATTTATTTACCACAGCATTATCAAAGAAAATGCCTAGCACCTCTGATTTTACACTCACAATAGGTTACGGATCAAAGCCCTGCTATCAGCAGTCAACATTATTCTCTCCAATAGACCTGAGAGGAATCACTGCGTAACCTCTGCTGTGCATGTAATTTTTTTCAGATGTATCACACATAAGCAAAATCCAAAACCCACTCATGTGAGTGTAGAAAACATAAACACACACCACATCACACACATAATCAAAGCTGCAGCACCTGAACTTACAAAGGGCAAAGGCTATTTTTCTTTTTTTTTCCTTTTCTTTTTTTTTTTTTTTTTGCCCTGTGGACTAACTGTGTGGACAAAATAGGAGGTGAAAGGTTAAAGACATAAATACAGTGTCAGAGTTAATATTCATG
This sequence comes from Apogon talboti, assembly GCA_037367365.1. NCBI lineage: Eukaryota > Metazoa > Chordata > Actinopteri > Kurtiformes > Apogonidae > Apogon > Apogon talboti. Next base: position 13,632,910 of record JAPQRQ010000007.1, on the reverse strand, counting down.
CTTTGTTTTGCCTCATAAAAAGGAATAAACAAGCCATTTCTTTACTGAGTGACTTGAAAGCAAAAGCTAAGCCATGCAGCAAGTTTTTAAGACAGAGTCCAGTATAACTTTACAGAAGGGATATTTTTCTCTTAGAGCTATTCATAATAATAATTTAAAAAAAAAACTCCAGCAATTAGATGTAAAAATTAAAGCTGAAAGTTAATACGACAACATTGTTACAGAAGTGAGTATGCCTGGTCTCTTACTGGGCATAAATTAAAGAAATGGGTCAGATAAGATCATTTTCACTCTAGTTACAACAACCACAGTAACAATATTCTACTAAAACTCACAATGTTTATAAATTTGCATCAGAAAGGTTTTTGCACGATACAGACCTAAGCTGAAGTCCTTCTGTTTTATAGAAAATACTGCATTGCTAATGAGGTATTTAGCATCTTTAAGGTCTTAAAATGTCGCTGTAAAAAACACATTAACACAATGTTAATGCAGTGTTTTAATACATATGCACCTTTTAATGTGTTATCTTCATTGTGTCCTGCAGTATGATACAATTTGTTGTTATTAATATAAATATATGTATGTCAATATAAATCAAATTGGAGCTTTGGTTTTTAGTTGAGATTAAATAATATTAATACACTGGAATTATGTTGTTTTCAGACACATTCCTCTTTTTATTCCTATTTATACACATCAGTAATCACCACATGCAATGATTACATACTGAGTCCCAGTTACACTTTATCATTCAAGAATAAATCATACTGTCACAATCATTTTATGAGAAGAAATAAAAATATTTTATTCCAACATAAATAAATGTATTAAACCAAATTGAAACATATGATTAAAATATTCTAAAAACCTGTATAACGTGTAGTATTTCGTATGAAGACATGAAACACACAAAAGAAAAAAGTAGCTCCCTTTCCCAGCGTGATTCTTCTCTTCCTTATTTTCTTTTTTCTGATTTTGTTTTCTGTTTTCTTCCCTCTTTATTTATTTTTGTTGCTGTGTATGCCCCTCAGCCTCGTGTCTACCTGACAAGAGTGGAATTGAAGTCAGATGTCCCCTACGGGACTCTCTTTCTTTGTTGCTCAGGTGAAATTTTCTCCAAATATTTTGTCATTTGCCTCCACTGACGGACAAATTCACAGTGAAAACCAACAAGGTTTCTTACTGCTTTAGTGCCGCACAAACCTCCACTTTATTGACTTTACCCTCTGGTTTTCTTTTAACAAAACTAAAGGCCAAATTCAGATCAGTTTCCAGTCTGTGTTAACTTTGTGCTCCCATTTTTTTTTTAAACTGAGGTAGCTGATGGCAAATAACCTGTTTGTTCTGTTCATATTAATATTCACCTATAATATTTGCTCTGGATTGTTAGCTGAGTGTAAATAAACCATTTATAGCTTAAACATTTTTAACATGCAACTGTTCCCATGCCGCTTGACATTTAGTGAAAAGGCCGGTCGATACATTAAAACAGCACATTATAAGACACAGCACACTGACAAAGGAAGGAAAAACTAAAGTTAAATATCACTCAAATCTACTGAATATATTTTTTAAGCAACAAATCCACAATTTTACTTCAGGATATGCAAAAAAGTTATACAAATTAAAATACAATCAGTACGCTGCATTGTTGTGGCATTCATAGTACATTCAGATTCAGAAAGTGCATTAATAGTAAATAATGCATAACCAAAATGCACAATTCATTCGATTTTACATGATTTCATGCTGATACCTAAAAGCATCAGGATTTTGAGCATTAGTCTTAAGGCTAAAGTCAAAGGCCCATACTTCAGTGGTATTCTCAGTGACTTCCTGAGTGCATTCCCTGGAGGTCCATGCATGCAGACAGGCTCTTACACATTTATTGAAGCTTATCTGTTCATCTGCATGAATTGCTAATACCAGTAGGCACCTAAACCTTTAGAAAAATATCTATTAAAGCATTCAATTCGGCGCCCATGTGGACTTGACGTGATAACAAACAGTGCACGTGAGTGAAGTCGGCAACACCGAAGGGACGAGACCCACAAAAAATGCACTGAGTGATATATTATACCACCTTACAAACACACACATACACACACAAATCTGCTATCTTACATCCTGTCACCCTTTCCACATGTGCCTTCATAAATCAGTCAAGAACTCCTGGCTGGCCCCTCCGTCTCCCTCCAGCTCTCCTCTAGGTGTTAAACTCATGCAGGGCTCTCCCATGACTTCCAGATGTGCTTCGGTACTATCAAAACCTCAAGATTCATTATTAAAGCTTATTGTAAGTTGAGACAACACAACTGCAGTCTACGTTCTCCTGAAAGAGATATTTTTAAATGGCACAATCTTATCTACATTACCAAATCCAGTTATTATAAAAATGACACTGATGGATTCAATCCCCCAAAAACTAAGTGCTTTCAAGCAGGAAAAAGCACTCTGGGGAGACTGTTGTACGTGGTTTCGATTGCTGCAGTCTTGTTATCACTTCAGGCACAAGATGGAAAGACAGTTAGACCGTCGCAACTCTGACCACTACCTGGTATACACATCTTATTTTCTCTTTTGTTATCCTTCCTCTCCTCCTCATTTCCACATCTGTCAGCCTGAGGGAAAGGATACCTGTGACCACAGGCCAGTAACATGGCAACCAAGTCAAAAGGCCTCCATGCCTGTTGCACGGCAGGGTGCTGGCATTTACTTCCCCCGTCCGCCCCTAGCTCCATCCTCGAGGTCCTTAGCCCCACCCAGGAGTCTAAAAGAAATCACTGTCCTTGCTTTCTCAGCTGCCTCCCTCTTCCCGAGTTAGAAAAAAAATAGTCCACAAAAGAGGAAAAAAGAACTTCCCGTCCTTTGTTCGATGTGCGGGCCAAAGGTGCTGTTTATTGCACTCCACTGCATGATTCCTGCTTCTATACACACTGGGTTCTTTGATGGAGACAAAATTCAACTGATGCATATGTTCTGTCCTAATTTAGATCTACACCGGCGTGTATACAGTGAGAAAATCAAAAGTTCACCATTCTTTTCATTTTAAAAACAAAGTGAGGTGAACACATACATCTTTTTTTTTTTTCCTGGCGCTTCCATTAAGTCTTTTTTTTTTTTTTTTTTTTACATACAGTCAAAGCAGAATGCACTGTGTCAGAGGCAGTCTTCGACCAGCTGCTTGTTGCTTCACAGTATGTGGGCAAGATTTGCTCTGAGCTTTTAAATGGGTCACATTCTGAATAAGCTATGGTTACACAATTGCAAGAAGAATGATAATCCTGTCTACTTTGTTCAGTATTTGAATAATGATTACATCTCGTTTTCAGGAAATAAAATTGGTGCATTGTGCATTTGTACCAAACCTAACTTAATCATAGCAGTTTATATTAGAAGAACAAAGCCTTGTTTTCCCTTTTGTTGTCTTTCTTTTATATTTGCTTGTGTAGATTTTCCTGCAGCACAGATACACTGTATGCTGCCTATTTTTATATCAAACAATTATATTAATCCTTATCAGGCATATTTTTTCATGGTTTGTAATGTAGTGTAAAGCTCTACTGTCTTATATGTCTAAGGACCATGAAAAAACTCCTCAACCTATAAGAGATCACAATAATTCAGCTTTTTCACTGTGTAACTGTGTCACTAAGGTTACCACTATTTTCAGAATTATAAAATAAATGGACCAAGTTTGTGAATCGTAATGATTTTGTAAAGCTCGTTAGATCTTTATATTGCTTTAAGATGCTGCATTTGACACAAAATCTGCTGCTACAGGATAGTGCAGACCCAATTATCAGCCTCCCCTTCCCGCATAACAAATCCTAGTTTAACCCAGAGATTTAAAAGTAATTTACCTCAAAATGAAAGATAATCACAATGATTTACTTCAAGGAACCAAAAGAAATGGAAAAAAAAGTACCTGCAAATCATCTCTGCAGATTTTCTCTTTGTTTTCTTTCGCATAAAAGAGGCCCGACTTTTTGTATTTGTCTGTATGGGGACTATAAAATACACTGACAGGACAGAATTATGCACCTATGCAAAATTTACATGCTCGGTGTCATCTTAAATGCAACAGTAAAGCTATACTATGATGTACACGAGTAACATATTCTTCACATTAATGACTTGCATTTTTTTCTGCTTTGCATCAGTCCTACTGGGGATTCCCTCGTTGCACAAACTACCACAGCGCTTTCAGACAGACGGAAAAGTGTTTAAGATGCTTATAATCTTGCTTAAGGAGGAGCTTGCCTCACCATCTTGTGGAGTTCGCAGTGACAGAAGGAGAAGGACTTGCCCAGAGTGAAGGAGCTAGTGGCAAGCTCATCGATCAAAGACTGGGAAATGTCAGACGCCAAGTACAAGGTAGAGTTTTTATGCAACCCTCATGCCTACTAAAGCTGCGCCAACACACTAGAACTATGAATAAGAATGCAGTCGTTGTGACTTGTATGATTAAACAGCCGTTAAAAATCAAAACAGCCCACAATCAGTCCCCAGGAGTGTCGGTTACAGACGTGTGCCCCTATTTTATAAACATTTATACTGATTATGAACCCTTCAGAATTACTTTAGCTATTTTTATCCTCTATGTTTAGCTAGAGATCTGAAACTATGAAACACCTGAAATGTAAGGGTTTCGACTTCCTGATAATGAAAAAAAAATTCATTCTAATCAGCGAGGACACTTCTGAGAGTGGCCTGGCTACTGTGCTCGTCTGCGAAATATATGGCCTCACTTTCTCTCAGAGGCTGCCACTGTTTACCTAAAGGTACCTCAAAGCCTCCAGAATCTAGCAGATAATTGCACTGTGAATCCAAATGGCAAACTAATTACTCTCTCCTCTTCAGACAAACGTACAGTGGAAGACCACTGCAGGATGCAACTTCACTGCCCAAGGAGGAAATATCCAACCCTTTATATTCAACATAAACAAGAAGGAAAGGCAGGAGAGTGGAGAGAGGATAAAGAAGTATTACTGGCACCGGGCAGATAAGAAAGTCATAAAAGCAGCAGGAAAGAGTGAGACAGAAAAAGAGCCAAAAAAAAAAAGGACAATCAGAAAGAAAGAAAGAAAGAGACAAAGAAGCTAGTCTTCTGTCTAACCCATTACCTAGCTGCAAGGCACACTACAGTGAGGAATGTGTGCATTGTTCAGAATATCGATCCATCAATATACTGTATAGAATAAGGCAGAGAAACTGCACTCTAATTACAAACTATTTCAGTGCATACATGAGCTTTACTAAGTACGCTAATATATCTAGAGGAAGGCACATTCTGCCTCTGATAAATGCTGATCATCTATGCTTTGCAGACACAGTATTATCTGCGGCATCCACCACATGTAATGTCTACAGTTAGTGTGTAAAACCTAAGCATGACGTCTACAAGTCTAAGATGCCTATGTGAAGTTTTAGACTCTTGTAGCATATTTTGCATATCCTCTCCCCTTATCTCCTCACTTACTGTACGCTTTCACAGAACAAAAGCTAAACAGCCCTGAAAATAAACAAAAACGAAGGATCTGGTATTGAAAATTGTCTGGTTATTTCGAGCACCCTGTCATGTCCTGCACGCTGTTAAAGTTGCCGCATCATTTGGAGAGTTCAAAATGTTCTGTTACTTCGCATAAAGAAACTTGTGTCAATGTGACTGTAGTTTACACAGTTGCTTTCTTTTTGTATCCATTTCTATTGTTCAGCAGGTTTATTGTGATCTAATGTTAATACATTAGACTCAAACTCATTTTATGATCTCAAATCGGCCTCATCAGTAACATAATAACAGTGGAGGAAAATAAAATGGCATTATGAAAAAGTTTCTACAAAAGTATCCTTTAAAGAATGTGAATAACATGAACAACCATGAACATTTCTCAAGAAAAGTAAGTGCAATTGTAACAATATTATGCCTCAGCTTCTCATTTGCACATATGCATTACAACCTACAGATCACAGTGAATCTACGAAGGCACAAAGCATTTAGTAACACGTATAATTTTGCTAAAATATCACTTACTTCTCTTATTACATTTCAGGTTGTTCATATTTATTCAGGATATTTGCGTTTTTTGTAAAAGGATATTTTGTAAATGTAAACATTTCCATGTAATTTTACTTTTTTACATTTAAACAAAGGGGAAAATTTGAAGTTGTCATTATTTATAGACTATTATGATGGCATTTTACTGGTCTGACCCATTTGAGATCAAATTGGTCTGTATGTAGCCTCTGAACTACAATGACTTTAACACCCTTGACTGTTAATATATTCAGTGTAATATCTGCATTTCACAATTTCATCCCGGATCGGACCCTGTGGTGGGCCGGTTTAGGCCTACGGGCCATATGTTTGACACCCCTGCATTAGACTGTGGCTAAAATATCTCCTCCGATTCGTGAGATAAGCAGAGCTTGTGATGTGCTTTTGAAATATTTCAGGGTTGACCCAAAACAGTGGGTGCCACATCGCAATCAAACAAGGTTAGGGATGACAGAGAATTTGGAAATGAGGGGAGTGTAATGAAAGCTATGCTCAATGGCACGCTCGCAGCTGTAATTTAAATGGCAAAGGTTTTGTATTAGAACCTCAACAAACCCCTAATTTTATAAAGTACAGCCCCACTGAGCAGAATGATCAAGCACCCATTCAGAAATATCCCCGTCAGTTAAATGCGGCCCCTCTGAAGAATTTGGCCGCTGATATTTTATTGGCCGACAGAAAAAGTTATGGCGGCGCGAGGAAGACGGAAAAAGGGGGGATGTGAATTTCTGCGACGACCTCACGTTTTTCAAACTGATAAATAAAAGATGATAAACATGGATTATAGAAGCCATTTTGTCTGTGGTCCTCTCTCTCTTTCTAGTCCCGGTGACTTTGAGAAATATGTCTCTAAATTTAGCATCAGATTTATCAAACCGAAGCAATCCAGGGAAAAGAGGGACTTGGGAATAGAGAGAGCAAAAGAAAGAGACAGGGTTGAAAGGTATCTAAAAGACAGGTGCAGCAGACAAAGGATTGAGGCTAGTGGGGGGAGGGGTTGTGGTGGTGGGGGCCATTGTCTGTGAGATCCTGTCCATCACTTGCCACTTTTAGAATGAAAATACATCTCCACTAATATCCGCCCCACACACACATTCATACTCGCACACACCGGCAAGACACATGAGGAGAAAGAGATGTGAATTTCAATTAAGCAGGTAAGGAAATTAAACTAGTGTTACAGTTATAAAGTCAACCAAGTAGATAAAGACTCCAATACTGGGCGGAGGGAGGATGGATGATACAGACACGCAGAAAGCCCCACTGATTCCCACAGAAACACACAACACAAAGGCGGCCAGAGGCTGAAGGTCGGCGGAGGTCAGGTGTAGAGCTAGGACTAATACTACGTCTACTCTTAATTTTCTAAATTCCTACTGTCACCTGCACAGAACAAAATGGGGATCTCATTAAGAGGTGCACAAATAATAGCCGCTAATGGTAATGAATTCTTTGCCACTCTGCGCTTTTAATGCATTCATAGATGCGAGTGTTTTGCTGTTTTTAATCACCAACCAGAGGTCCTGTCTACTTTATGTAAATAGAGTGCATGGGACGACCTGACTTGCCACTTCTCATATTCCTGTATTCTTATAAACAAACTTTAGAACAAGTTAATTTAGTTCAGCAGGAGCAGTAGAATAAGGATGTGTTTTTGATGTATTGTTTAGAGAAGGGGAATAGCTCTCGACTACAAGTGGCTGCTGTTTCAGATATAAAATCAGGTCCAATACATCTACTCAGAGAATGGTGTAAAAATATACAGCGAGTCCTTCATGCCATCTTCATTTCCAATGAATGGAATCTCACCTCTCCATTTTACCGGGATGAATTAATTCACCACCTCTCCTCTCCTCACATCTCATGTCAAATATCCTTATCCGGACACTTTACTATGATGTCTCATCCAACTACAAGTGGTTTCAGGGTTAAATCAGACTTGTTTGGATGCAAGATTTACATAAGATGCAAATTTTTAGAAAGCAAAGCTGTTGTGCTGAAGCGCTTTACGGACAGGTTTCAGACAGGCGGCGTTGAGTATATAAAAAAACCTGTGTGAAGATGCCATTTATTGATGTTTCTGTTTGTTCTTTTATCCCCCCCCCCCACTTTTCCTTTCCTTGTTATTTACCCCAGTTACATGTCACTATGGTGCAAAAATAAAGTATAGGTTTGGGTTATTGCTCGACTCAAACATGCATTAAAAAGCAGACATCGCAAATGAATTGTGAGGCCAGAGAATATCCACATTTCTAAGGATTTATGTTCTGTTTTTCTAATGTTTTACGTACTGAGGTGGGTCACACAGATATTAGTACTGAATAGATGCAGCTGTTTATATCATAGATTGTTGTCATCTGGTTCCTGAAGGAAATTGCTAAATAAAAATAGAACTGGAATATACCTGACTGCTTTTCTTAATTAAAAAAAAAAACATGCGCTAATACAGGAAACTGAGGAAACTATCAATTCTGATCACTGACCAGTGAATTATAACAGAATTATGGGACCAGTAATTCTTCACTTGTATAAAAATGACTGCACACCTTTCCTGTCAGCATGAATGTTTAGTCAAATGCAATATAATTTGGTAGAATGAAGACCAAATGAATACTAAAGACCTTGTCAATTGAAATTCATCTGAGGTCGGTGTTTATTCATTTACCAATATACACATCTGCTTGATATTACATGGGAGATTAACTAGTTCCATACGAAGGATTCATCCGAGTAGAGAGTCATCATGCACCTGTATTCCCTAATGACGTATGTAAGGGCTTCCCCTCTTAGTCAATTAGTCAACTAAGTGGTTGTTGCAGCCTCATTCCGCAGAGATATTTTTATTCACTTGTTTTGTTTTTACGCTTTTCTTTGCCGTGTTAATGACCTTCCCTGAAAATCCTGATCTCCTCTCTCTCTCTCTCTCTCTCTCTCTCTCTGGGGTCAAGAGTGTGTATTAGATATTCATTTCACATTTTACAGATTACTTAATTGTGAGGTATAATCAATCAAACAATTAATTTAACAGGCCTATTAATTTATGTGAGTCGCACTATATTTCATACAGTGCATGTATGGATTAATATGTTGTAAATGCCTGTATTCATTCAACTAAAGTTAATGAGGAAAGAAGGTGAAAATAATTTGAAGCAATATAAATGCAAAGCGAACAGAAGGTCAAAGTTGGACTAATTAAAAGTGCCATAAAATTGTCTAGTGCTATAAAATTGCTGCATCTAGCTATCAATTAGAAATCTCAAAATGGTCTTAGGCGGTAGCAGCTAGGAAATGAATCTGTCAACACTTTTCATTATTGTACGATAACACAGAGGAAAATTAAGTCACAAAATAACTGTTACATGCTGGACTTGACCTGCTTATGCATTACCTCTTGTTTGATTATTTCATAGTCTGCACTGTTTTATAGTAGCAGAAGGAAAAAGGACCCTTTTTTTTCCTTTAGGGGTTTGTTTTTGCATTTTCCGAGAGAGTGTCATAAGAGGTCTTATTTTAATGAATCAAGGTGAAAGCACAGGCAGTGGTGCAAATTCGCGGCGCTACCACATGTAGAGTACATCACTGCAAGAACACATTTTTGGTAATTTTGCGACCAAAGATGCTGGCACAGCAGTGGCACACCTGCGGTGCCGTCGTAAAAAGGGGTTGAATTAGAAGGAATAAATTACCAGCGGATGTGGTCGGGGGGCTAGTGTCAATCACGGTCAATTAAATTAGGTCCTCTCATTCCCTTTAAAAGCAATGAGCTCCTCACCATGTGGCAAAGGCAGTTTTACCATGAATGAGAGTCCAGTCTGGCCGCACTGTAAAACCTTCTGCACACATAAAAACAGTTGGTATCTGTGAAGCCCTGCCAGATATTAGAAAATATAAGGCACTGGAAATGTGCTGCCATCACATACGATATCCAATTTAAAGTTGAATTAATTTTCCCGGAAATAATGAAACCACACGATTGGCACGATAAATCAAATCGGTGAACAGCCAAACTTGACACTGACATTACCTCTGAATATTTTTTTTGAAAAGGGATAATGTGCAGTAATTACTTATGCAGGCTTCAATTAAGCAGGGAACATCAGTAGTTAACATTTCCTTTAGTTAAATGATAGTGGCTCCTGTTTAGAATCAGTGGAATTGAGCAGTGTTGTCAGACTAAAGGAGCCATATTGCAAGGTCACCGACGCAAAACCACACAAGACTGGGTCAACAACTGATGCAAGTGTGAAGGTCGTGAATTATGTCGTTGGTATTCTGTGGAGATAATTAGCACTGTCACACATTTAGTGCAAACAGTATCTAGCCAAGGATTTATTTCTATGGCCAGGAAAAATATGTATAAAGGCGTGTTGTCTAATAACCACCGTTTATACTTTAATTATAAACATCAATTAGATGCGTGATGTGCACTTACTCAGCTTCTCTTTACCACCGCACCACAAAGTAGCTCTATGCTGCTTCATTTTTAACATTAAAAAAAAAAAAAAACAGGCACAAAAATTACTGCTTTTGTTACAAGGTCCATTTTATTATTTGCAGGAAAAGCACTCAAATATATGAGGAATATTCATAATTTCTAGGCTTTAAAGCAGAGTAACGCATAAGATAATCCTGTATTTGAAAACTGCCCATAAACAATAAAACCTATAATTCAGTTACAAGTCAAAATGGTTTAGATAATCAAACATGAAATTAGTTTTTTTTTTTTCCTCCCATCGTTATTTGTCTTTCCTCTCCTGCATTTTAAGTCTGTTGTGTAATCAGCATGCTTTCAGTCTGTGTGGGCATACTGTCGACGTAGTGCATCGTTTCTGTCTCATTGTAAATGACTGCTTTTAATTAAAACTACGGTATCATGTTTTTCACATGTTCAGACTGCACATAGATCGTATTTATTCATCTACATATAAACCATTTAGCAACTGCATTTACTCTTTTTTCCTGATGCCAGATCGCGTTTACACCTCAATTCTTTTTTTGAATTAAATGAAATGTACAATCTAATTTTTCAGACACACATAAATATACAAACACATATTATGGAAAGCCTACATGAAAACACAACACAAATTTGTCCAGATGATAAAATATGATGTGGCTGACACTGGCTCCAATGAAAAATTATTGGCATGAGCCAACATGTCAGCAGTATAATAGTGAATGATGTGTGGAAGAGAAAGGTCACAGCTGAGGACTGAGGCATTATGTAGAGGAACAGCTAAGCTCTTTAGCACACTGACTTAGATCCACTAATACAGAGCAGTAGATATGGTACCTTACACATATGTATTTTTTAATGCTATAATGTGACAAATGCAGTCTGTCATTTCATAAAAATACGGCTGCAAACCTTGTGTCAGCCTCTAGGTATCGATCTGAGGAATTCAACATTATAATGAAAATAAATGACAACCCATTGTGCATGTGCCTGCGGAGTGAACCAGATGAAGGTCTTAAATACGGAGCAGGATACTGGACTGTCTGTGCCTCGGCTCGTCATCCTACATTGCTTTGTTTTGGCTCAACTCTCAGATTCGATCCAGTCCTTCCTTTAACCCACAGTACAATGCAGATTTTCTGTCACCGGGGTCATTTGGGAGCTATTAAGCAGTGCGTGGGAAGAGCATAAGCAAAACAGTAGTGGCTCTTTGAGTGGCTCCCACATAAGGTGGAATTTACGGAAAAACAGTATGAAGATAGTGGTGGGCTCACTTGTTTTAATCAATGCGATTCTTATCACAAGTATTGTGGCCTCCTGTTCTGCTGCATTGTTTTATGTTAATACTCTCGAAACACTCCTATGCTATCTACCTTTTTATCTTTTATCAAAGTTAAACACACAGCTCATGGTTATATTTTAGCAGATATTTTAATTAAAGAGCAAATGGTTTTAGTTAATTACATAATGTTTGTACATGAGAGTGACAACATACACTACAGTCACCATTTAGAACCAGAAAAGAAACGACACAGCTGCTGAGAGTGACAAGTAAAATAACACAGTAAGTTTAGAAATATGTAATTACTGCATAGAATATATTTCTGTTTGGTGCTTGTTCTATCTTTTCTTCCTTTTTGTCTGTTCAGTTGTATTTGATTAACAATAGAATGTTGCTCTATTGGCTGTGTGAGAACATTAAAATGGCAAAAGTACCATTATAAACAGACATTAGAGTGTTATGACTGTAAAGGGAAATCATGACCACAAGCTTTTAGTAGGTTCTAAAGTGATGCCACGGCACAACATCAGTTCAACAAAATGGTCATTTGATTAGTGCTGGACAAAAGATGTTTTTTCACAGTTAATGAAAAATGATTAAATGCCGCAACATCTTCAAATCTGCAATACAGATATAGTGTTTCAACTACGCTGTTCAGCAAGGGGGAGAAAAAAGTTGCAGGCCATCGCAATTAACCAACAATACTACAACTAATAACCTGACAGGCTTGTGCTGCTGAAAGAATATTATTCTTAATCTGAGAGACTGGTGCCCCAGACCAAAAAAACAAAAAGAAAATACAAAAAACAAGACGGCACATAAAAACTACAGAGCATGAACTGTCACACAACGTCAAAGTGAAAAAGCACAATCTGGCCTGTGAGATACCAATATCTTACTCTACAATGACAACTGGATCCAATCATGGCACAACACTCCAGTGAGCCGGGCCGACAATCCTCCAATCAGACAGACACATCCAAAACGAAATGATCAAACTAACCTCAGCTATACCGTGCAGAATTATAAGATGCAAAAGTATTTTTTTAAAAGGAGTAAAGACCTGTTTTTGCTTAATTTCTCACTTCACAAGAATGTGGAGGAAAAATCTAATAAATAAGGCTAAGGTACAAAATATGGCACCCTTAAAGCATTTTGTTATAATTTAACATACAGTGTTTATTTTATGTTGGAAAATTATTATTACACTCATAAAGCATCACACTCTTAAGTATGTATATGTGCAGGTTTAGTGCTCCTCATTTGTTCTACAGAAAGTGGACACAGTGCTCCAAGAATTTATAGTAAGGCTAAAATCTGCATTATGATTACCATAATACATTTAGGATTAAATTACTAATAACTGTAATTATATGTTGCACATCCTGGACCCGAAAGCACAGCAAGGCACCAATTCTTACATTTGTTTTCTGTATACTGGTACTCTATGTGTACCCTTATGGCTGTTAATAATGACTACACACATTGACACAGCCTCAGACAACAACCTCTTGTTGGGGGTCGTTGTACAAATCCCAAGCAGCATGTTTGAAGGCAGAAACCCAGAGGTGAAGGTGGTGAGAAGTCGTAAAAATTCCAAACCGTGCGACGAGGTGATGTGCCTGACAACACAATGGACCTCATCATCCTGATTAAGCTGACCATGCCTTTCTTTAATTATTTCCGGTATTTCATTCGAAGCCAATCTCAAAGAAAAGTCAGTTAAAAATTAGAAATGCATTCCGCATCTGCCACTCTAGCTGCCAAAGCCGCTCCCTGAAGTGATGACTTTCAAAGTTAAGTGCCTCTCTGCTTCATTTACAAACTTAGATTTTCACATTTCAATGGCTGGAGACTAAATACGATTGAAAAAAAAAAAAAAGATGTTTATGTCATGTAAAAACTGAACGCTTTGGGGGGGTGGGAACTATTGCTATTTACTGCAAAAGGTATAGAAATTGAATTTAATATACTGTGGATGTATTTGAGCTGAAACGTAAATATATTGTTTTTTATGGTGAATGACAGGTCTGGCATATTTCTTCAGTTCCTCCAGACTACATAAAGGGTCTGCTCATTTCCCAAGTGACTGAGCAGAGAGTCCCCAAGCTGCTGCTATTACACACTGCACGTTCTGAATGGATCACGATTGATTTTTATTTTGGATCCAGTCTATATTTCCATATATGGTTTACGACAAAAGCCAAATAGGACTGACAACGGAGCTCAGCGGTGCATTTGCTCTGGTCGACCTACTACAGATTAAACTAGTGTTTTGTGTGTGTGCTTGTGTGGTTCCTGTGTGTCCATGTGTCTGCGTATGTATGGAGGCTTTGATAAGAGGTCTTGAGAGGTATAGTGAAGGACCATGCCCTCCTCTCCTCTGCTCTCTTCTCCTCTCTATCCTGGCTAGCAGGCTGTCCTCATTACTGTCAGTCAGCATCAGGTTTAGCAGTGCCAGGCTCCTGCACAGCCCTCTGTCCTCTCTGCCCTGCCAGCACTAGCCTGCCTGACTGCTGCCATTGGTAAGCATTGTAGGAACCCCTCAATCCCCTAGAAAACCTAATTACTCTCCATCCGCAACCAAGGAGACCAGAGCAGGCAGAGGGAGGCCAGGGGAAGAAGAATCACACACATGTACACTCCATTTATAAGCGCTGCAGCAATTATTTAAACAAAAGAAATGTGCATTCATATTATAACTGCGATAAAAAAAATAATTACACTAGCAGTCACATTCACACATCATTTATCTTTCCATTGAAGCATAAATATTGGACAAAAGCAAAAAAAAAAAAAAAAAGGAGAACGCCAGATACATTAGAATGTGTGAAACACAAAAAAGTGCATGAATCAGACTGAGCGCTGCTTTGACTAGCCGTTAACTGGGTCACTCAGTTGGTGATTGTGTCTGACCACCAAACAAACAGTCATTCATATGTCTCTGCTCTGGCCCCATTTTCATCTGGAGCAGTTCCACTGAGGCCACTGAAAGCAAAGGAGCTGACGGGTCAGGGATTTAAACCCATCTCCAGCTTCGGCACAGCAGCCATTACCAAAAAGAGGAGGGGGGGCGCAACTCCTTGTGTCATCCTCCATCTGAAGGAGGGTTTATTTGTGTTGGCTGCACATCTGTTTTTTTAAAGGGTGAAAGGAGAGTGACAGTGAAGAATTCCCATCAACTCGCTTGTCACTTTTCTGTCGTCTTGGTCAAAGTTTTCTTCGCTCGCAATCAAACGGTGTCTTGGTTTCAGTGAAACGTCAGGGCATTTAGTGTCAGCTGTAGAACCCATCTCAACTGTGAATTTATTTTGAGAAACACAGCAAATATCTTTTCAATTGGAGCTCATATTCGCCGCTCATTGGAATAAACCCCTTTACATATGTCTTGGAATGCACCGTCTGCTTTGGATAATAGCCTTCATATCATTCAATCCCTTTTCTTCCTTCCATCTGTTGCACTGTGGACTAACTGCATTATAAAATGCCTTAAAATAAGAGGTGTCTAATAAAAGCTAATCTCCTTTCACATTCTAAATATTTGGGAGGTCTTATTGTCATAAATCATGAGGCTGAACAAAGATACTGATATGACATTCTGTTGTACATTAAAGATTTTTGTCCTTGAATATTCTTTGAGACTGCAGCTGTGCAGATCTGAGTTGGAACGGGGAAGCTGGTGCTTTTAATAAACTCACGGGGACATTCAAAGGGGCTGGCAGCTACGGAGGTTTCATTTTCCCAGCAGTGAGCTGTGTCATTTAAAATAAGGATCATTTTGAGAAGGGGAATATCATAATGCTAAATCTAGATCAAATAACCGAGCAAGGTGTAAGACTGGATTTACAAGGCCTTGTAATCCTAAAAGACTAAAACAGGAACACAAAAAAGAGCATGGAGGCTATAACAGAGATACACAACAGGAGGGAGAGAGTGAGGAGTGAAGAAAAAAAGAAAATGATGATACAGATTGTGTTTATTTTGAATGCGCAGCATGTGGAGGTTGTATGTTTGTGTGAGAGTTTTTATGTTTCAGACGAAGAAAAAAAAAAACACGGGTCAGGACTATATGATTTTACATAATGCAGCAACCATGACAGATTCAATTTAAACATAAAACTAATACAGCACACCTGAGAGGCTTTTCTGCAGGTGAGAGCACAAAGCACCATATATGTGTGAAATGTGGAAAAGTGCAAGAGGTGGGAATACTGGTTAATCTCCCATTCACAGAAAGTGTGTGTCAAGCAGTGAGAGAAAGGGGGGAAAAAAGGGAGAGTGGAGAAAGAAAGAGTGACATGGAAAAAGAGAGAATGAGACAAAGAGAGTACCAAAGTGAAAGTGAGAGAGCTCCAGGCAGGCACAGCTGCCAGAGATAGACCAACACCAACACTAGGCCACGAACAGGGGAGCCACAGTCACAGCTGTCACAAGCCGGAGTAAAATTTGGGACAGCGCTTTGATGGTATTTCTGACTGATAGCCCAAAATTACCTAAACCAAGGTAGTAGCACAGTTAGCCTCCTTCCTCACTGACATTAACACATGCGGTTTAATACAATAGTTTCAGGGAAGAAAACTGTCACTGCAAACAAAATAAACAGCATTTCTAGGAGTTCAAGAATTGTCAAAGCTGTCTCTGTTCAGTTCACATCTATTTATGCAGAGATAGAGTCTTTCTCAGCATCTCAGAGACTGCCACAGACACAGTGCCAACCTGTCCGCGATGGCTTATCCCCTCATGAGGTGCAAGGAAAGGGTTACGCCCATTGCTCTGTAAATGGATGCTGCTCCTTCCTTTCATTTCCATAACAAGCCATCAGAACTCATCTCCCACTGAAGTGGCCACAGTCCCACTGGCAATTAAAATCATGCTGGGACATGCCATGGTTGTGTGTGACTCCACTGTGGGAAACAAAAGCAGCGGCAGCAGCGGTAATGACGCCAACAGTTGAGTGGTAAATCTCGAGCAATGTCGGCGGAAACCGACGCTTTGATTTCTCCAGGAAACAACGAGCAGGCCTCGTTTACACGTTTCAGTGTGAACCGTACTGGAATATATCAAACAAGGAGACAGCAAGAAAAAGCATCATTTTATCTCCATCCTCTTTACCTCTTTCCATACCCAGTGACAACAGAAAATAGGATGTGGGTGTTTTAAAGAACCCAATGTTATCTTAATACATCTAAAATTTGGTTAGAAAAAAAAAAAAACAAGGATTGAGACTTTAAAAAACACACTTGGGTCATTCTGATATAAAATTCATCCATTTCTGCATAAAAACTGTGACTTTAGTTGAACTTTAAAATTCACTGTGGATTTTTTCATTCAGCGTGTGCAGGCAAAGATTTTTCAGTAAATGCGGCAATTTAAACATATGTACGTATTATGTATGTAATAATATGCGAGTGACACTATAGACAGAAGAAAAAAGGAAAAAGAGGAAAAAACAACTAATAATAAAAAACATTTTCTGTTTATACTTGTACTCACAACCTTTTCAGAAAATGCCCCCAATAAAACAATCACTTTTATGACACGGTATGGCATTCAGTTGATTTATTTTCCAGCTATGAATCAAGACTGGCTTGTCATGAAAAACGATGTAGAAACATTTATACTGAATTTGTGGTATTACTAGAGCTATTTGTATAAATCTGCTTCTCTAAGAAAGGCAACTGCAGCCAGGCCAGATGACTACAAGGAGACAAGGCAAAAATAAATGTGCATAAAGCACTTTGTGTCACATCATCATTATTTAATCCTTTCATTTTCATCTGTCAGTCATCTACAGATGCATCCTAATCCCTGTATATTTGTGGACTAGTGCACATTGATACCTTTGACACAACTTGTAACCACAGCTCTGCATTTATAATGCAAAATGTTCTCTGTTAAGGTGGGCTTTTAGGTAGGAGCCATTACTCTTTTGTAATGCGTGTGCCGGGCTGCATTTCCTTAGCATGTTTTCTTTGATCGTCAGAGCCTGTGGTTATCTCCCCTCTGTGCCCTTTACCATTATTCTAGCGCAGATGGTCACAAAAAAGGTAGATTACTCAAATCAAACAGATGCATGAATCTCAAAAGAAGCAACCAAAGCAAAAGCAAACGGAATTCTGTATCCAATTTACCACAGGCAAATCTGTTTCAACTAGCATTTGTATGTTTGGTGCCCTCACAATGTTTAGTCTTAATCTTAGTGTTATATGCTCCATACACTGTAGACAATTTGCTTATGTATAAGAGACCTAGCACAGAAAATTCAGCTTGTCTGTTGAATGAGTAAACTGGATTGTACTGTTTTTACATGAACTATGTTGTTTTTATGTAGAGACTAAAGATAGAAATTATCCTTGGCCATAATCTTGCGTACTGGCACATATAGTATTTATTAAAATGCACAGTTCCTTTGAAAAAATTTAACTTCAAGCTTCACACGTCAAAATGCAAAACAGTCAATCTTAACTCCTTTCAAACCATATGATCATTTTAAGGCTACATTAAAGCCAGTAGGATGCAGCTGTTACTGACACATTTTATAGTTTTGATGCTAATAACTGCTCAAACATTTTACAACATGGTGTTAGTTTCATCCACTCAAACAACTGTTCGTGTTCTCAGCCAACACATTTTAACTGTAATTGTGGTTATTTTATCTTTATCTGCTTTTCAAATTTTAAATGAAACACTGAATCCAAAAAGATTGGAATGTAATGAATTCAGACACAGACTCAGGGAAGAAATTAAACACTTGATTCAGAAAGGATAAAATATTATCAAACCCCAGCTGCGCCCACAAATTAAAAGAAACTCTCCTGTTAAGCACAACACATACCTGTTCTTCAGGCCCCACGATGCCACAAAATCCTTGTTTTTAAGTAAAGCTACTAATGTTTCTTAAATTATCGCATTTTTTGTTTGTGCGTGCAGGAGCTAAATCCTCCTGCTTTAAATATCTATGCAAATCCTCTCCCCGCCTGTCTAATAGTCATATTTAAGTGAAATGATCACAAGGTCGTCTATTTCAGTATAACCTAATGAATATGTGCTGTCAAACTCCTTTCTGTCTGTTTCTGTCTCTTTACAACTGTCCATGTTTTGGGGCAGTGTCAGTTATGCCTGCTGATACAAGTTGTTTTTCCTGTGATCCTGTCATCCCGGTGCAAACACCTTCAGTTGTTTACAGTGAAATGTCCTCTGTGTTCACCTTCACTTCCTGTCTGTTTTCAGCATTACTCTACGTGCTGTACATACTGTATAGTTTTACCATACTGCAGCATTCAGCAATGAGAGGTCACTGACAGGGTTACTTTTGAGGTCATTGTGAGCCGTGAGAAAATTAACGCTGATTGGTCGCGTCACAATTTGCTCCCAGAAGCCCGTGCCACCGAAGCACCTGCCAAGCCGAGCTTCTTTAAACAAGAATGGAGCCTATTCAACAGCTGCATAAGCAGCCAGGCAGGCAGACAGCGGAGGGACAAAAGAAAGCAAATGCAAAACAGAGAGGACTTTCTAAATAGGAATCTCAGAATGGGACTTCTTTTAAAGGTCTTAAATCAATTGAACATAAAGTACAAACTCATGCAATGTTAATCTATCTGGTTTAATCCCATTGCTTTCAGATCCTTTATAATCCACATTCAATGCAGCCATTTTTCTTCTCTAACAAGCTTTCCCTATAGCCATTTTATAAATCACTGGAAGGCCTTTGCGGTGCCACATATTCTGTTATGGTGTCATTATTACACTGAAGAATGATTCATGGAAGGCAGACTGACCAATATTTTAGGAACTGCTCAAAACACTTTATTTTCGAGACATATTGTTAAAATGAGTACAAGTGTAGAAAAAAACATAACTGACACCAAGAGGAGTTACTGGGTCTCTTAAAATATTGGAAGTAAATCGGAGGTGTTTTATTGCAATTTAGACTCAGCTGAAAACAAGCAGAAGTTAAAGTGATCTACTGGCTGTGTAAGAAAAAGTGTAGAAATACGAGTAGTTTTTTTAGCCATATGCCGATATCCTTAAGTCACCATGTGTCCTGGCTTTGAAAGCCTGCACTGCCGATTCCTCATTTGAAACCTGAACAACTCTTTAACAATGCCTTTTCCTGATCCAGTGGGAAGGAGAAAATCTATTATCGATTTCCACCTGGTTGAGGTGGAAAAAGCCCTGATACCGATGCTGAATAGCGCTACACTGTACTGTGCTACAGCCTGTGCGTTAAATGCTGGGGGATGGTGTGAGAGGCCATGTCAACAAAGCCCTTGACTACACCACAGAAATATCTGAACACACTGAATATTTAATTGTTAATAGATCTGTTCAAGACCAGTAATCAAGGAAGAAAAAACCCATAGGAGGAGATAATAAGACAGTCCGGCATGATTTGATTTTTCTTATTTATCTTAATCATCCATTGTTTCTATGCTAATTGTGACAATTTTTAGGCGGATGCAGTACAATTAAAGATGTTTCTAAATCACTTATGTCATTCAGTTCAATCCAAAGTACTACAGAAAACAACTCAATAGGCAGTCAGTGAATTTCGGTCTTTACGATGAATGGGAAGAAAGCAATCATGCCTTGCAAACAAGTAGCGAGGCTAATACCACACTATTCTTATCACATCAAACACCCTATTACAACTGCACATCAATGTACATATTCAAGAAATTACAAGGACCAAAAACTACATTCGGAGCGCTGAATATTGACTCCATTCTACTTCTGTGATTTCCTCATTTTCAACACCAGTATAAAATCTTCAGGCAGTGGCTAAGAGCCCCTCAGACACATTTGATCCATCTACTTCAACCAAAACTGCATTAAGCCAACACACAAGATGCTTTTAACATGTATAGTCTATCACATTTAACCAAACATAACATTGAGCTTTACACTATAAAAAGACGCTTTACTCAAGCACTAAGGTGGTAACTTCAGTATATTTACTATGTTTACCACCAGATATCACTATTATGACGAATAAAATGGAAATAAAAGCATGGGGTGAGAAATAAAAGACAATAACATAGTAAAAAAGTAAAACAAATAACCTTAATCATGCTTAAAACAACCTTATTTTGTTTATTTGTGATTTTTTTGTGGCAAAACTGCATGGACAAGAACAAGGCAGCCAGAGTAGGTATTTCTCCATTTTAACAAACAGACAACCACTGCATATTATCTGCTGTGTGAGCACACAAAATTAAGTAAGGTAGTGGCATGAGACATAATAATTTCCTTTGAGCAGGGTTAGTGACCAATTTATTCTTACCTTAGGCTGGGCGCGACGGGGAAAGGCAACCTTAGGATCAATCTGAGAATGAGAAAAGAATAACAACATTGTTGTTAAAAGGAAAGCTGTGATATTATAAGGGTGAAAAGCACAGACCAGGAATTGGAAATATTTCTAAAACTCTAAGCCCACGAAGTGCCCACAGTGCAAATTGGTCATTTAACAGCAGTCATACTGATTATTATAACACTCATAATAATCATTTTTCATTTCAGCTACAAATTATAGTGAGAAAAAGATTTACACAAGCTGCACTGCAGTGATACACACAGGTTGTTTCAGGATTTCCTGCATTTTCGCAACTAAAGCTACATTGAGGTGTAATAAAAATTATTACAATTACAAGTTCAATGCACATGAATGAGCGGATAAAGTGGCAAAAAATACAGACAGGGCAGTCATTTTGTTGCAAAATAGATCAGAATTTCATCAAATCTACCATCATTCTTCCTTTGTAGTTTTTTTCACTGAAGACAGGCTCGAGGTTTGGTCATGGTTTGAGGTCTTTTAATATCCGGCCATCTTTCACCCCTTTTGGAATATGCACATCTTTGTACAAGAACTAGGGAGCCAATCCAAGATGAAAAATTTAATATATATATTATTTATATTATGTAGCTGTGTGGAGTTCATACTGTATAATTAGAGCTAAAACAGCAAATGCCATCATTTTGCTGACTATTAGTAAATCAATTCAGTTTATAGTCCCACTGACCGCTTCATTTGTAAAATACCATTTAATGCACAATTCTGGGAGAACCTTATTAGTCAGCACATTAATCTCCTACACATATAGACAATCATTTCAATTTACTGTTGGCCTATTATCTCGTCAGGCCTATTATTAATTATACAAGTGCAGAAATTCTTGTTTGAATGTAAGTTGAA
Organism: Apogon talboti; assembly: GCA_037367365.1. Classification (NCBI taxonomy): domain Eukaryota; kingdom Metazoa; phylum Chordata; class Actinopteri; order Kurtiformes; family Apogonidae; genus Apogon; species Apogon talboti. Next base: position 13,610,919 of record JAPQRQ010000007.1, on the reverse strand, counting down.
TGCTTTATAAGTATTTGTAACTGGTTAGACCTTTAGGTCAAAAACAAAATAGTGGGGGTGTAACGGTGCACTCGTTTGTACTGAACCGTTTTGATTTGGGTCCTTCAATACAATACGGAGGTGTACCGAATGAACACATGTAGCCTATGTGAAGAACGCAAACACTCGCCTTAAGTTTCCACACAAACCTTGAAGCAGAATACACACGGTTTGAGCGGGGTGGACGCAAGCGGAACCCATGTGCAATATTTGATGTCCTAGATGGACGTCTAAGCGGTACACACACCACACACATGCTGAACGTGAACCAGCATGGCAGCTCAGAGCAGCGTTATAGGTACAAAGCCAGAGTTGGAAGACCCGCCGTCTTCTCTAAGGTCTCCGATTTGGGAGCATTTCAGCTTCCCTGTCAGTTATGTCAATGGAGAGAGACAAGTCGACAAAACCAGAGCGGTGTTTCATGAAGATCTGTTATATTTCTGGTAACACGGTAAATTTCATAGCACATTAAAAGACCCACACAGTAGTATAAAAACTTCAGCTGTAGAGTGACACTTAATTGTTCAGAATATGTTGCATTTTTTCTTCAATAAAGGTTTTTTTTAATGAAATTGGTCTCCTATTCATTATACGGAAAAAATATCAAAAATGTATTGAACCAAAATTTTTCCGTACCATTACACCCCTACAAAATAGCACTAACTTACAACGCTGACTAATGGCAGCACAAAATGTGTTATTAAAACGATATGAAGAGAGCCAGAAAATATAATCAACTTCACTACTTACAGGTGCAAATTACTTGCAAATGATGGATTTCAATGACACATTCTTAGCACAATACTCAAAGCACCGGACAGTGTCCTTCAATAAACAGGATATTAATTCCCACTAATTACTGTGGGTTGATTATAACACAGACCAAAATATTAGTGCCGTCAAATTATCTGCTGTTGTGACCTATATATCTTAAGAGAGAACCGCCACTGTGGAGCAAAAAGTCAGTGTAGGGGCAAGACACGAGACGCTGTGCTGGTCATAGCCGAGGTAGAGTCACTTTTATTTTAGGCTGGACTGGCTGATTGAATATGACAGGGAGAAAATGAGAGTCTGAGGCTGGTGACGTCTCCAGATATTGCCAAATAACCGGGAGGATGCGTCACATCAGCCTGTTTCTCCATCTTGTGCTTGTTATCTCATTAGCTTCATTTTCCCCCTTAATTTCACTGGCATGAAGGTATGTGGCAGGGGGCCTCATCAACCTTACACTTAACAATGGGGTGGAACTATTTCAAATAGCAATGTCATTCCATAATCTCCATGCTTTGATACAATTTGGAAAAAGGATTCGAAAACAGGAATGTCCAATTGATTTCATGCAAATGAACCTTTGGAAGCAAATAATACATAAATGACATTTGCCTTTGCTCAACATGCTACCCTTTTAAGTTGCTGCACACATTTTATGTGTTTTTTAAGCACTGCTTATAGTGTAAATGAGATCATCCAGCAATATTCATCACCTGTCATATACAGTCTACTATATGTTGGTTTCTAAGTGAGCGTCCCGATGCACCTTTCATTGTTTACCCATTAGTAAAATATAATAGACGGCGCAGGCATAGCATACATATAAGATATTTACATTTTTATACTGATCCGACTGTTCAACAAAAGGCACTCCTTTGACATAGATAGATTTATTTAATACAAATGTTTTATTATCTCACACCTCTGAGGAAAACAATAGAAAGAAAATGAACCAAGGAAAAGGAGAAACAGAAGACACCATCTGCACAGATCAATTAAGCCAATGAGACCGACTATGTTTTAATGTGTTTGAAGGGAAAGCATGATGTGCAATGTCATTGTCATCTTTTGTGCCTGTCTCACTTATTACTGTTATCTTTCTAAATCAGATCAAAATGAGAAATGAATTCAATAACACCTGGGTATGGCAACTCTGCTTGTAATGAATTTCATTTAAAGATTTGTTTTAGCACTTAGCCCCAGGCATAACCAATTCAAACTCAATTATTTTGTGCACCCTATTTGAGCAAAGACAACACATTAGGCTTTGAATACCAAAGTCCTATACTTGGTAACATGTCTCACTTTTTAGCATACATAAAATAATGCACATAAAAGCTCAGTATAACACACTGCATAGTAACAGTGTTTTTTTCTGTCCTGCTGGGAAATTCTACTCACTATGAGGCTCCTTGTTCCAAAATGCACAAGAGAGCAGTTTACCAGAACAGCAATTGAGGTCATATGGTTTTCTGTCAGTTTAAAATGTTATAATTATCAAAAGGACACCATTTTATGCACAGAATTGTGTTAAATTGGGGCTATGATACTGCAGATTGTCTAAATCACACTCAGAGCAAAGCAACCAAATTAGGCAATGAGGACTTAGTAACCAATCCTTCTGAGAAATGCTGTAGCAGCACCTTTTTAGGTCACAACTTATGATGAATGACTCCTTTGAGAAATTTTGAAATAAAGGGGAGGGGAGACGCGGCAATTGTTTCCCTTCTGTTTACATATTCATGTGCATGTGATTTTTTTTTTTTTCTGTTGAAAGTACCTTCACACTTCAGGCAAGGAGCTAAAATAGGCATTCCACTCTGCACTGGATGAATGTACCACTGAGCCACAGATTATGTCCTCTCGGTTTCACCTGATACTTCCTTCCTGAAACATTTTCGTTATGTAACACACATACCATCAGGTCTGGGATCAGTCAAGCAAACCTAGGTGGCAGAGTTGTTGCAGTGGGTCCACATGCAGCACTTACAACATTATTCTACTCAAGTTTATTTTCTTTTTGGATTTTATTTCTATTTTGGAATATATCCTTTTTCCTAAAAACAAAATTTTGTTTGTCAGAATTTTTCATTTTACAATTGTCAGCAACAACCCCTTAAAAGAAACAAGTCAGGGAACTACAATAATTTGCTGAAGTCTAATCTTTATGCAGTGATATCACATGTAGTGCCATTTAAATAGAACAGATGCATCTCAAAATATCATTCCACTAAGAAAGCTGAAGGTGCTTTATCTTACATACAGATATTTCACAGCTACTTTTCTATTTCATGTTATTGCTCTTACTATAATTTTCACATTCTTCACCTGCTTTACCAGATTGCAACACATTTAGGCATTTTCTCTGTGGTTGGGTGAAAATAATTCTGGAAACAAATCACTAACTACTGCAGAATTAGAGGAAGCAATTTCAGCGAAGGCATTATAAGCTGAAGGAGCAAAACTGTAGCACAGGAACCTGGACCTCCCATCCGCCTGTAGATGGATCTCTATCATTTAGGAGTAGAAAAGGCACTTTATGAATCCGCCTTTAGGACATTTTCTTTATCATAAAAGCATCACAGCATGTGCACACAAGCTATAAAGCACAGATATTACGAAAAACTGACTTGAAACTGAATGAACAATCTGTCTGAACTTGAATTTGATCCGTCTTTGAACCTTGTGCTCTGTTTGTTTCTAGATTAATTGCTCAAATGGGGGTAAAGCGGCGCTAATAAGCAAATAAACCCCTGGAATTTCCCTTTAGTCTTTTATTCTTGCAATATTGAAGGTTTTTGGGCCTGTACCATTCATTTAGGACAGAAAAATTTTATATTACATTTACTGACTTCAGAGAACGAAAAAGCAAATGTACGCAATGATGCCCATTGTTGCCGTCTTTGTTCTACGCTTAAAACAATAGACACAATGCTACTTCACAATGGGAATCTCACTCCCCTAGATTAAGGGATGATTTTTACAAGCAACTGTTATCTACAACTGTCTGTAGGATGTGCTAGGTCCTTTCTCCCATCAATTTAATTTCTGTGCCCATTTTATTGTGGCTCAGCTTTTCATGTACATTTGACTGACAGCCTCTAATGTGTTGTTATTTTCAAAGGGCTCTGTACTTACAACTTAAAACAATTATCCTGCAACGTGGGTATCTTTATAAAAATCACAAGCATCTCGCTCCAGGCTTTTGAAAAGTGGGGGAAAAAAATAGCACAAGTTTACACAATTCCCTTCTTGAGGATCTCACAAGCATGCATACTGACACGCTACAGACAAATTGGTCGAGTGTCTCGCACAGCTGTAGCCTCTGTCGAGAGATTTTTCCCTCACCACAAAGGAAAACTACAGTCTCCAGTGGAGCGCTATTCGCTCACCTTATGGCCTCTTTGCATCACCCTAACAAGACATTTTCAATCAGCTGCATCAGTTATCAGGCTAATGGTTTCAATACACCTTTGTTACATGATCTCACACAGAATAAAGGCAGCTATCCTTAAGACATCATACAACCTAGTAAGCCAAAATAATAAATGAGAACAGACCAAGAAGAATCTCAAACTCCACCCCACCATCTTTTATCTTTCACAGCCTTTTACTACGGGGTCTCTAAGGGCTGCTTCTGCATGCGACTGTGGGAGATCAGGGCAGAGAAACAGCATATATCTTAAGTTCACATCTTACAAAAGGATTTCATACATTAATGCGGCTCCTGGGTAAACTCTCTTCCTCTCTCTTAAGACATATCTACAATAGTATGATGATGTGGTGTTTAAGCTAAAAGGAAAAGGCTTATCAAAGCTTGCAGCTTCTCCCAATTTAGGAGTGTGAGCAGGTCCACAGGTGTGCGAGTGTGATACCAACGGAATAGGGCTGAAATTAAAACATAAATGTTTCATATCTGTGCTGTCAATCGTTACCAGTGTTTGCTGTGAAATAGCATTTCTAAAAGTAGTTTGCTTTGCTCCTCAGATCAGTAATAAAAATTTTAACAATGTCATGTTCAACATGCAAACACAACTTTTTTTTTGTTTTTTATAAATGTCTGATATGCTACACCATTACAAGCATATCCCAGATTCATTGGTATTGCACAAGATGCTACATTACTGCCTTGACAAACATCTGATATATTGTATGTACCAACAAGAGACAGACAGATACAACATGAACTAATAACGCCTTCAGCCATAATCAATTGCAGACGACGAAGCACCTGCTTTACTTTAAAAAAAAAAGCAAGTCAGAGTAACTCAGTGATTTGACTTCACTTCCAAATCTTATCTGTCAGGAAAGGTTTAGATTTGTCCAAAACAGCTGCTGTTCCCTCCTTTACCTTTTCAAACTGTTTCCTGTCATACCTAAAACATCAAAACAGAGCTTATAGGTTGACCTCGGGTCATTCAATAAAAAAGGGAATAACTGTTGAACCAAAAGAATGTTTATCTAAGACTGAAGCCATACAGCTATGTTGTTCAACAGTTATGTTACAACCACAGTATCATCTACAACACTGGATATTCACCTAGCATAGCATGAATGAGCATTTTTTTGTTTGTTTTTACAATGACACACTTAAACACAAACTGAATGAAACAATCTACTGCCTCGTAAACCTCTCAACTGTTCCCTCTCAAATGCAAAATCATGTACTATAATCTCCTTTTCGTACCGGCCTGCTTTGAAGCATCTTAAGGAACAGATGCTATGAGTTGCATATTTCTAAACTGAACAAAGCATCATGAAAAATGGTAAATATGCTCTGAATTACCAGCATGTGTGTTTTGAAGCCCCAGGCTGTGCTTCCCCATATGTCTCATTCACATTCATCCCAGTCAGTGTTTTCATAACCGGACCGAAAAACGAGT
>JAPQRQ010000007.1:13583115-13605071 GCA_037367365.1 Apogon talboti | reverse complement strand
AAAAAAAAAAAAATTATATATATATATATATATATATATATATATATAAAACACCAAAGTGATTGTGGTGGTGGGACTACCCATGATGATGTTGAGACAGCCACTACAACAACCACTGCACAAAAATATATGAAAAGATTATCCACACATAAATCAAATCCATTACAAGGCATCGTTGTGAAGAAAGCAGGTAATACCTCTTTCAATTTTGTTTTATGTGACAATTCACATACTTGTATACAGTGTTTGTGACTAAACTGACACTTGCTTGTAAGAATCCTAAAGCAATGCTGATTTCAATTTCATATATAGCTATTTCTGTGGGGGGGAAAAGATGCAATAAACAAAGAAAGAAGAGGAAAAAATGCAAATGAGGTATGATTTCCAGTTCATTTTTTGCCTGTACAAATACTCATGACTCAACTTGTTCACAGTCACAGCACCTCCGGCCACTTACAGTCAGTCCTTTCAAGGTTACTCAGGACAGACACACTGGTAAGGATTCATTCAAGCATAGCAAAAGTGGGGAGCTTGTATCAAACCAACATCTGCAAACATATCCATATTTGCTGGAGCGGTTGCTTCTTTCCATAACCACTGAGCAACTTTGTAATAGATATGAGAGATCCTAATGCAATCTTGATCGTGTGAATGTTAAGGTATACAGCAGCTCAGCAGACAGAGCCCAGTGACTAATGGTGAGGACGACAACACAGACAGCTGCCTCAAGTTTATACTCTTCTGGTACATGCTGGTGGATAAACAACAGCACATTAACAGCTGTGAAAATATCAATTTCTTAGTGTGTCTTAGTCAAAATGGTCCCTTGGTTTCAACTCATCTGACAACAAAGATATCTGGCAATAAATGATACCTTTAGCTTTTTTTTATCTCTTGTCAAAGTCACCACTTGTCAGTATTGTTATAGGAACACCAGGTAAATGATGTCAGAATTAAGCTAATAAATGATACACAAATCAGAGTTTATTAAGACAAAGCAGGACTGCATATGTACTTTGACCTATTTTAGCACAGTCAGTAAAAAGTCCACCATCATTAAATTTAATTTCTTTCTGGCAAATTGTGGGTTTTTCTTTTACATGACTCTTATCATTTTTAGAATTTCCACACAGCTCTATGGATTCTAATGATAAACGCAAAAGGTTCCTGAAAACAATACAAAATGCTATTCACTAATGGTAATATTTAGACAGCAGCAGTCAATGGGTGAAATACATTGATATTGGAGGATAATACCTTACAGCAGTATGATAAATAGGCTAAGAACTGGTAAGGTCACACAATCAGCCTCAGGTAACTTGGCAGTTAAGTTAGGATGGATACGCAACAAGTTAAGAGAGATATTAGTCTGCCTGGTAGCTGTAGATAACAGGCCACAAATGATGTTCAGTGGAAACCTTGTAAATGTTACAGTTGAAACATTTTAATGACGAGGAAATCTGGAACTGAAGCAAAAACAGTAACTGCTACTTGATGGTAAAATGTGAATGTATATGAGAATACGGTCATGGGATTAAGAGCTCAAAAGAGAAAAAAGAAAACGCACCAGGAATTTTGCACTGTCCACTAATCTCACAGTGCCCTGAGGCGAGGCAGAAAACTAACACGTACTCCAGTTATCAGGTATTAGTGCAAGACAAGGACCGCACAGGCCTAGTGTGTTTTATATGCTACTCTGCCTCACACGTAGCTCCCTCGACCTTTGCTGTAAATATATATTGTGCTGTCACGGCTGTCAAAGTATTCAGTCAAAATGTCAAGCTTGAAGTTATCAAACTACTCTAGATTCTGCATCAAAGTATGTTTGTATTGACACCTCTTCAAACACTACCTTAACCCGCTTCTAGATACTGCCCTCCAAAGATTTCTGCAGGTTTTGCAGCGCCATCAATATTGCCTTTTTTTTCGTCAGCTCACTGTCTGTCTTACCGTTACTCCCAAAACACATGAAAAAAAGCTGTGTCAGTTGTGACAGATATAATGTATTTACATGAAAAATCTAACGCAATAAACTTAAGTAAATTGTGAGCCAGCTGAATAAAAAAATGAACCAGAGTCAGAGAAATATGTAAGTAGGTCAGAGGACGCATCCGTCCACTCTGAGATGTCAAAGAAACATTCTAACATGAGTAATAAACCTGGTGTTAAGAGTTAGAAGTTAGACTTATGAATAATTGTACAAAACCTAACTGTATCTTTTTAAAATAGTTAAAGATCTAGTTTTGGAACGGAGTAAGGACAAAACCCATAAGCCACTTTGGAGAAATAAAGCCTCCAGCACTGAGCTGTTCTGATAAGTAACCAAAATAATTCAGAGCTCCCTAATAAAAATTGAGTTTCAAGCAGCCACATTACTACCGACTTCAGAGAACTTGGGTTGAAAAAACCGCAAGGAATACAAAGGTGAACTGCGTCACAAACACCAGGCCTTCTACGATCTGTGCTAATTACACATGTACTCAATAATATGAATACAATCAACTACACTGCACAGCTATATGATTCACTCATTTATATGGTCACTTACGCTATGCTAAGAACATAACTCCGTCATACGCAGAACAGTATGTTTTCCCAGAATGAACCATTTCATATCTGAAACTATGTGGGCATATCTGAGTATTACTACTTATTGAGAAGAAATACCAGACAAATATCATTTCAGCTGAACCCTATCTAATCCATCACTACAGACGGCTCTTCAAAAGTGACTAGCATGTTTAATTATTCATCTACTGACAAATTTCAAAAGGCAACTCGGATCCACAATAGCGCAAAGTTTGGCATAAATGAGCATAGTATGCGAGTGTGTTGTATGTGGGTGAATGAAATGTCTTATATTTAAAAGCTAAAAGGATATGCATTTGTAACAATGTCTTGACATAGTCCTTGTGTTTTGCTACATTCCTAAAATCATCTTAGATTAAAGTTAAGTTCTTATGTTTAAGTCTAACTAAAATTGTTATTATACAGTAAAAGGGAATTTATGCAAATCTACTTAGCTTGGAAATATATACCTAGAAATACTAATTTTGTTTTTGACACTGGTACAATATTAATGCAAACCCTCTTTGCAGAGCTATTTTTCACACTTAACAGTATGCATTAGACTGGTTACAAGGTAACATCTACTGGGTCAAACAGTGTTGAGGCGCGTAGGCCCTGAGACGGCATGCCCTTCAGTGGAACATGAGATATGTGCACAGTGAACATGTGGCTGCAGCGAAGAAGGGGGCGTGTCAGCCTCATTCATCCAGAGAAGTGAAAGTGAACATAATATGCAGCCCGGAGTTGTGTTTTATTGCTAAGATTAGTGTTTAAAGGACCATCATACATTTAGCCCTTATACATGACCTTGATCCAAACAGACTCTTAACCTAAGAGGTGTTCCCCTGTAAAGCCTTAGGCAGAGAATAAGGACAAGGTTATGACACGGGGTCCCCACGGGCAGAGAGAGTACACAAACAAAAGAGGTTATATACAGTAGCATAAGAGAAGATGGAATAAACTCACCGTCTTTGAGTCTAATTCATGGTGTTGTTGAGCTAAGACTTTATCTACACTGGCAGCATCTGTAAACGTAACAAACCCAAATCCTCTGCAAGACACAAAGATGAAAACAAAAACAGTGTTAAAATGCATATAAACTGGAAAAAATAACACACATTTTGTTTATTTAAAAATACACGTCACATTGGATACAAACATTGTGACTTGCCATAGTATTCTGCATAACAGCGCGCAAAATATAGCTGTGACCTTATTACAGTTACAATATTTCTTAGTAAATATATTTATAATCCAGATTATGGACGTCCTGTGGAAGATTTAAAACTGAAACGGACGACACGGCTGAACATTATTTGGTATGTTAGAATATGAGACGACACTACACCAACATTGTGGTGCAGTCACAAAGTCAATGTCAAATTGCATTCGGCCGCAGCTTTACAGCAGTGAGCATTTAAGCTTATCTGGCTCGCTGTGAAACCACACGCAGGCGCGCGCACACAGGGACACACACAAACACGCGCGCGTGCACACGCGGACACAGAAACACACATACACGCTGGATTAATACTAAACACGGACAAAGTAAGCGATATCGCTACATGCACTGGGGAGGAAAAGTAGAAAAGCCCTGCATTTACCTTGAGCGTTTTGTCGTGGGGTCTCTCATCACCATACATTCTCTTATTTCTCCGAATTTACTAAAATAGTCTCTAAGGCTGTCTGTGAATAGAGAAAATATGTCGGGTCATTTGACAGAAACATATGGGCATGCTGTTGTCACTGTATTTCAAAAACACCCCGCGATGCGGATAGGGGTCGAATAGAGGACTTCAGATGGACGGAGATCAAAAATAACATCGTGCGCACACACTAGTGAGATATCCCATACAGTACACTACTGCACAGTGCACATTCGCACATACACCGCCAGCAGCTACAACGAGCACCCAGTTACAGCGACAAAACAACAAGAAATACTGGATACGCTGTAAAAGAGAATAACAGTCTCACCTGGTGAGGTTTGCCAGCTGAGGCCACCGATAAACATTTTACTGTAAGGGGAAAACACAACAGAAGTGAGTCCAGATGTCAGTTCGGCCATTTTGACGACTAACTACTTCTAAAAGCGACCTTAAAGGATAAAGGAAGACTATGAAAACACATTCGCGCTTAGTAATTACAGTCTATCTACATAAAAGGGGGAGGCCACTCTTGCTACAAAGCTGAGGTCTTTAAAACTGCATCTGGAAACAGACCCGTGCACGGTTTAAGTGCGTACTGTGGGGACGAATCCAGCACGGCAGTCGAAGTCCTCTCCAAGATGTTGTAACATGAAAAAATCGTACCTTAAGATTAAAATTAGAAAGATTCTTACCCCGGGTCATGTTGTGAATCATTTAGGCTTCCGGATGTGGCTTGACTCCCGTCTCCTTCCATATCTATTCCAAACTATAGGCTGGGACTACAGTAACAGTGACAGACACACACAGATACGGCAGGAGATATGCAAAGCCCCGCTATGAGAATATTACTGAGCCGGGAATGAAAGCGTCACACGTGGGATCAGCTCAGCCCCCTGCTCCCTCCTCCCTCTCTCAGCACGCTCTACCTTGGCCCACAGGGGGCGGAGCCAGCCTCTGTCACCTAACCAATCCAATTGACGTCAATTCAGGCAATCTGCAAACCAATCCTCCGATTTGTCATTTAATTAAGCAATAAGCCACTAGAGTTGAAAGTGGCTTATTGCTCTTCTTAACCGGTGGAAACATACCGATGTCTTCAAAAATAACTTTAAGTTACATTAAACATTTTTGCGTATCTGCTTACCGATGTGTTGCGTTTGAGTGACAGAACAACAATGTAAACAGCTACTAAAAGGCTATTCTTAAGGAAGTTACACCCGCTTTTTTATTCTTCCGCCATACAATATAGTCCCTAGACAGCGGTGTAAAGTGGGACACCGTGTTTGTGTGTTAATTACTTAAATTAACTTAATTGTTATTGCACTCAGGTGTTGTTATTTAAGAAACAAACAATTAGAGTCTAATTTAGCTAAATGTTAAGATATCAACCAAAATGCAATTGAAATAAAATAAGTTTTTTGTAAGGACTACATTAATAGTTAGGATATGCTGTTATTTTCAACTGCAAACACAAAATTTCCTTATATCTTTGTTTTTGGTTGAACAGTCTTGAATGTCATCAATTTTTAAGTAGCTTAAGTTATTAGATTTACACAACAAAGTGCATATTTTTAAATACAAAAAATAACAATGTATGCAGGAGGGTACTCAAAGCTATAATGTTGCAGCGGTACATTTATTATTAATCACTTTTGTAAAACAATACATTTAAAAATCAATGAATGTAAACAATATTATTTCATAAAATTGTCAGATTTTATTTATGTTATATTTTATGTTTGAGAATGAGCAGGCTTAAAACATCCCCCAAGCCATGATGCTTAACTTCAAGCTGAAATATTTATTCTAAAGTCCAGTAATGTACTTTCCATGGGGATCAATACAGTAAGTTATCCATACATCCAGTAATTATGTAGATGATTTGTTATGAGCTTCCAATCCTGCTTTCTATATTATATTTATGCAGAGATAAGCTGACTCTGCCCTTTCGTGACCCTGCAGAATAAAAAACAGGTCAAGAATATGGGCATGAATGGCATATGTGGTGAAAAACATAAACAATATTAATAGATTATAATATCAACAGTACACGGGGATAAACATGAACATGTGAGGTTTATAGTGAAGCGAAAATGCTTGTGTAAATGCAATGTATGATACTTAAACATAATATTTAAGACAGGCAGAGTTTCTCAAAATGACATGACAATACATATAATAAGACACCTTAAGCTTTTGTACAAAATGTGACCAGTGATCTTATTTTAGTATTCGCATTCAGTGAAGTTTTATAGGCCTGACTGTGCTGACTGTTCAGGGCACTACTTGAGGGAATTTCTTATCTAGCAAGGCAGCATGTTTTTGAAACAATGGCTTAGATAAAGCCCAAATAACAACACTTTTGACAGTTCTGACAGTAACAGCTGAAACTATGTCATTAGATGGGGGACACACCACATTACAGTTGAATCTTGACGACTATAGTGTAGCAATTGGTGGCAGTTCCTCAAAAACCAAAAACACATATTGGAATTAAAAAACAAAAAACCATCCCATACCCCTTTGAGCAATAAGTTGTCAAATGCGTGTTCTACAACACGTCTAAAATGCACCATTAATGTACAATAAGAAAATCTCATCCATTCTTAGCTGCAGAGAAAGATAGAAAAAGAGAGAGAGAGAGAGAGAGATCACTGAGGGAGGTTATAAATTGATGAAGAATATGAGCTTCAAGGAACAACAGACTTTAAAGGCAATCACAAGGTGTGCAAAAATCACAGTGGATTTAACTCGAGGCACAACCTCTGTTTTATGCTCAAATAAAAACAGTGGAGTCCCAGGTTTCACGGTGTGGATATGAATTATTCCTTTTTGAACATTGTTATCATGGCCTCTCTATTCACTGCTGTTATATCATGGAGAGAGCAAAGTCAAAGGTGGGTGACAGAAAAGGTACAGTAGGTGTGACATTTTACAATATCTGATCAAGGGTTGTGAACCAGATTTGAACCCAAAACAAGCCGCTGCCTAACCGCACACACCTTCTAGTTCTGCTCAGTACCACCAGCATATCGTATTTCAGCAATGAGCATTCATATTTTATAAACAGCACACCTGCTAGATTTAGCTCTGTAGATCTTCTATAAGTAACATCCATACATCAATAAATCGAGAGGATGTCACTCCCAGGTAAAAGTGTATCAAATGTTTGCTTCTTTAAGTAACCATAGGTTCTCTGACAGATGTGCTCTCAAAGCATTCAAATATGTCACACTGGGTGAAGAGGAATAATATTAGCAAATATGCACGCGCAAAATTCCACAACAATGAAGGAAATACAGCGATTTCTAAAGGCATTTAGTCATATCAATGCAACTATGGCTTGTATTCAGTGCTAAAAGATGAACAGCTTCTCAATAGAAAGTAAACTCAGCATGCAGAAGAAGCTTGTAACTAACTGAGCCTTTGCATGAAAACTGGAGGATTTGGGGATTGAGAGAGAAATAAAATTGATAGCGTGTGAAAGAGCTGAGGGGAAAAAGAAAGTGAGAGAAGCAACAGACTCACTGACAGCGTTATGAGATGCTGTTTTGAGAAGAAGCATCCTGTTTCCTGTTGCAGTAATCATTTTACACCCTCTGAATCTTCACTTGACCTTGGAGAAATTGTTCTCGGATCACATATAACCCCTTTTTCTCCACCCAGTCTCCTACATATGCTCTGTGCATGAAGCTCAAAACTATCTCCGACTGTGTTTTAACTCTTCAACAGCCACTCGGAGCAACAATTCAGAGTAAACGCATTCTCTGTCAACCTGACATTAATCATTTATGAATAATTCCCCTCCACTCTTGAGGTATCCTTCATATGATTCCTCAGATTTTGTGAATGATTTTATATCGATCACAGTGGGCTGAGTTAATTTTCCTTCTCTCTAAAGAGCCTATTATTGTAAAATTCTAAATCCTGGGGAAAGCTGTAAAGAAGGCTGTAGATATGAACAAATTGTCTCCCTCTAGTGTCCTCTCCTTCCTGCTTCTTTCTTCTTTGCTGAGCTGAAGCATAACTCAGACTGCAGGGAGAGAACCAGGCCAAAACATGTATAATTGACAGTCCTATTTCAGGAATTAGCCAAGCACCAAACTGCACCTGCTCTTTCAGATCTCCTGGTATAATTTAGCATTTCCTTTAAAAAAGTCTGTTTCATCAATATAAGATTATTCAAAGGTGAACTGATGATTTTAATAAATAAAACCTCTCCTCTCCTCATCTATTTGTACATTTCCCCAGAGCGACTGAGTTAAATGCTTGTTGACTGATCATAATATGTGAGGATTACAGGGAATGTGTGCCTTTGTTACCACATAGTGAAACTGTTTGAAGTCGGATCAGTAGGAAAGATGTTCAGGTGATGAGTGATTTCTCTCCTCTATTATGCCTTCTGTAACAACACAGATGAGTTAATTAAGCAGTGCCAGAGGCTAAACACTGATATTACAGGTAGGAAGGCCACTTTAATTTTCAGATTTTATTAAAATAAAATTCAACTATTATACGGTCTTTCAAAATCATGCATTGGGTTTTTTTTTTTTTAAATTCTGCTCGGAAGCACCACAAAATTGCACAAAAAAATCACCACAAATGAGCTCAAAGGAGGTGTCTATAAAGTACCAAATGTTCTTTAAGAGTGTCTTGTAAAACCAGCCTTTGTGTTTCTGATCAGAGTGTTGAAGACCATTTGCATCGGGGCTCTTTAGTCCAATCGGAATCCAACACAAGTAGATGACGACATCATTTACCTGCTCCACTGGGCTGGGAGATAAGCTCATGCCCCTGCTGCTCCCTGGAATGTTCTGGCTGCTGTTTGTACGACTCCAGAGAGAGCTGTGTGTTACAGATGATGACGAGCAGCATGAAAGCACCGCGAGGAGCCATCCTGTCACCTGCACAGTAAACGGTGGGAAGAAAGATGTGCACGTTGGCCTTTTGGTTAGCTTTGTCAAGACAGAGGAAATGGTTCGGAGCCAAAAAGATCTCAATGCTAACCGTGAACACAACCTAATCATATAAGCTGTGTCTATGATTATTTTTTTTTGTTGTTGTTGTTTTTGCTCGTGAGTATTTTCTAAAGTGTGGTTGACGTGAGTGAGCTTGATAGCCCAATTCTTTTGTCCGGTCTGTCAAAGCACATTAAAGCCTGTTTTTGTTGAAATGTTTCTCAGGACATCTGTGCACCATGTTCTCTGGCTTATTATGCAAATGCCCAGTACACACACAAGATCTCCAGCCTTAAGACACACTCATGCTTGCTGTATTGACAGTTGGACACATGAAAAGCCTATGGATCACAAGCCTAAAGAACTCTCACACACAAATATATACATTTTCTTTGTGTGCATGTTGTGATTTGCATTTTTTTTTTTTTTCGTGTGTGTGAAATGTTCCAGAGGCTAACATTTGTGAGCAGGCCTCTCTGGACACACCAGCTAAGTGGTGCTTCTTGTCTTCTAGCTCATTCTTTGTTGTTTTTTTTTTTCCCCCGGTCCTCTTCTCTCTCTTTTCCTTTTTACTCTATTTTTTCCCCTAACTGGCTGCCACTATGCATTCTCTCAGTTGCCAACCACTTCCTATTCTGCAACCAATGACCTTAACACTGACCTTGCCTTGTCTTGTGCCATTGAGACGAAAGCGAGAGATACCATATCCTCAGCTTCCCCCCACCATGCTGCAGGGATGAATTTTGCCTGTCTCATCAGTCTTCCGGCTGCTGGAGAATGCCTTGTTATTTTATTTCATTTTTTTTTCAGATTCCTACACATTCACTTTTCAGCTGATCAGTGCCAAGCCTGAAAAACATTGCTCTTGGCACGAAAAATACATCGAGGCTTTGCATATAGACCCAAGCTGTCAATAGAGATTACGTTTATCAGATAAACTTTATCTGCAACATTTGAGCATCCACTGGTCGGTTACCAGTCAGATTCTGTTTTACAGTTGATACCGTGCAGGCTCAAAGGAGATTTTTAATTGATAGGCATTTTTTTTTCGGCCATGAAATGCTTCACAGTGCGTTTTCCTGTGAATGTCACTGTGTGTGTGCATGTCATTGTGTGTGCATGCTTTAGTCTCTCGTGACAGTTAATGTCATCATGGTAGGTGTGCATTCTGCGGTGACTGTCACGCTATCATGTTGGAAATATTTCCCTTATTAGGTGCCACAGGGTGATATGCTTCATGTTATGCATTCAGTTTATAGTTTTGTTTCAACAATGCATTTTATACATGATCCTCTCTATTTGCATTTATTTGTTTATTGCATAAATTTGATATACATTATTGGGCTAAATACTCAAACTAGTACTACCAATATAATAATATTGCTTTCACAGGCTTTATTGTACACTCTTATAGGCCATGTTTTATTTTAAGAGGTCCTTAAGATCAATTTCTGTCATCATGCAACAATAAAGCCTACATTCTCTTAAGAAATTGTAATATTTTAGGATACATGTTCATTTCTGTCTTGCCACCACAAGAGGGCACTTAAAGCACAGGTAATCATAAGAGCAACTGATTTGAGTGTGTTTATGCATAAGAATCCACAGGATTTTTTCAAACTAACATGTCTGTTGTGTTTATTTAAGGTCTGGTGAGTCTAAAATAGAGCATGAAACTAGGTTCAGTATCTACACTGGCATTTTGGTCTGTGTTACCAGTGAAAAAGGCTGCATGACTTCTACAGGGTGCTGTAAGGGCAAGCGCTAATATGCTGGGCTGTTATCTCAGTATACAGTGTCAGAAAAGAGGCTCAGTTTCAAACCACCTTCTAGAACCTATTATAGTTTGGTCGAGAGCCAGCTTTGAAAGCAAAACTCTTCAAAAAACTGAAGAAAATTGACTTTTTCAACAACATATACACACACACAGATGTATAGACCGCAAACTAAAACACAACTCCTTGTCCACAGTAGCTATAAAGCACTGCATCAAACTGTGATTTGAAGACATTTCACAAAGCCGCCATGCTATACACCCTTCTCTGAAAATGGTGATATAAAAATAATAGAGAATTAGATGCACGAGAACACAAGAGGGCAGTGGGGTCACTTGGTACAAAGGAGCACGCACTAAGGGTGAGTCTTCCTCAGTGTGGCTCAAAGAAAGACGGCAGCTCGCTCAAAACAAGCCTGGGTGCAGAAAAGAGGGGAGACATCGCAGCGGTAAATGATGCTAGCCTTCTCCACCTTGTCAGTTATTAGGGAGCCAGAACAGATATCTGACATTACTTTGTGTTGTCCACAAAGAAAATAATTGGCTGGCAGACCACCTCACTCACTAGCACCTACACAATACTTGGAGGAGATCCTTCAAAGTTCTTCAGCTAAAGAAAAGAAATAAGAAGAAAAACTATAATGTGTATTTTATGGGCAAGAACCCTTTTTTTTTTTTTCCGGGGGGTAAGCACGTGAGAAAAGCTTCATCCAAACTAGACCAAGAATGAGACTCTGATGTTACAATACATATTAAAGGGAACAAAAGTTTTGCAACCATTCAATTAGTCATTAATCATGTGACTTTTAATTCCACATAGATGCTTAATAATAAAGTCAGTGGAGAAATTGCACAGAAATGAAATTTTAAAATGGAAACTTGAAACTGCTAACTATCATTTAGCCACAAATCATGCATATAAATAACCACTGTCCACTAACCACAAGTTCCTTTCTGTTTCAGCCTCTGTTTCCATCCTGTCACTACACTAAATGTATTTAGTCCCCTGTTCTTCGTTCCTCAGAATGAAAAAATGAGAGGACTTGTGGGGATTATTTTTGCCCATTTTACTCTGTTATTACTATTACTTACTTCTTGAGGAGATAAACTTTTACAATGACAAATCATGTTACCCCATGGTCTATTTCTAATCTGTCTTTATTGTTTTTTTCTTATATTTTGTTTGGGCAAAATGTAATAATAGTTTTGGGAGATCACAGTAGGTCAGCCTCTATTCGTTCAGTTTTCTGTATGTGTCAGATGTTACACCAGATGTTTATATTTCACAGCGTTGATGATGGCAGAGCCTCTATATCACACTTCCAGACTGAACCACATGGTCACCTGTTCCTCAGACTCTCACCTTCCCGCACCACATCCAGCTATGTTCTAGGACGGGGTGTTGCTTTCAAAGTCACAGATGTTCCTGTGACATTTCCTTTGCTTCTCTGTTCATAACATTGATGGAGGTCGTATAAAGAGCACACACTTCTTGGTTATTCTCTCTTCCGCAACATGTTTCTTGCTTTAATTCTTTATTTAAAGAGGCCATTGAAAACCCATGACATTATATTTCACAGCTATTGCTTGGTGACCGACAGATAAGATGTGTTTGTTCTGGGAAGTTGCCAAACGTGAATCACTGTGTGAGGCAAGGTCTGGCTGAAACGAGTGTTTTATTTCATACTGAACCTTCTGTTGTTCAATACATGTAAAAACAAGTCCGTTAATTTGCTCGGTAATAAAATCTGAAAGCTTCATCGATAAAGGAATTTTTATTTTATTTTTTTACATAATTATATTTACTTTTAACTATCTGCATTTCTCACTTTTTAGCACTTTGAGCAACTATATCAAATGAATCATGGGAAATGTAGTTGTTGAATTCTTAAAAAACAAAAAAATAATGACATCAAGAAATGACAGTTATTATAAATGTATGAATAACTAGGTAGTGAGCCAGACAAACCTGAACCTCTGCAGTTTACTCTAATATTAAAAGGTGATTGTAATAAAAAAAAGAAAAAAATCAGATAGTTGCAGTAAAAAAAAAAGCATGTGACACAAAATCAAACAGAATTAAAGTTTTAAATTATTCGTCATATTTTATTCAACTCTTGAATCACCCTGTAATCCAACCATACAGTATCTATATTTTATCAAATGTAGATTGATGTGATGCATTGCTTTCTATTTTGGCACCATTTGGTATCATACGCAGTGATATCTATTTAAAAAAATATCTGTAGGCTGGCACACTGCAGCTGTTTAAGCTCAATGACATCGAAATGTGAATATCTTAACCTTTCATATAAATAAGCAGCGAAATCTGTGCTTTAATGCTGTGTGCCAATATAACACAGTAGGTTAGCATTCCTGGAACGTTCAATCACCATGCAGATAATTTTCTCTAGCGTCACTGAATCATGAAGGACACTTAAGTCTGAGATGTGATCAAAATGCATGAGCAGCGTTATGCACTTGGAGTTTGTTAAATAGAGTGATACAACTTTGTCCATTTGTTTTTCCCCTCTGCTCCATAGTTCGTCTGCTGTTGTTTTCTGCTGTGCATATGTCATGACCAGTTTCTCACATCATGCTGTCCAGTGAAGAGATTGCATGTCTAGGTTATATGAAACAAGCATCAAGACAGGCATCAAGGACATCTATTAAAGCAAGCAAAAATGATCAACATGGAGAAAGCAGCACCTCAAGTTTTTTTTTTTTTATACATATTAACAAAATTATGTTGAAGCAAGATTGTGGGCCATATCAAACTGTTGTACAACTGCGATATAGGACAGCACCTTAGGCTGCAAAACAGATCAGTTTTGACGCGACAAACTGCAGTTGCAGATTAGCACCAGGCAACATTCAGTCAGATTATTAACCGGGGCTTAAACGTGCCATCATGTGCTTATCTATGTTCATTACATTGTTATTTTTGAAACAGTGCTTGTAAAAAGTGTTGTTAGAAAAGCTGAAGCAGTCTAATTTTACATCTAATTACAAAAAGTTGGCATCATATCGTAAAGGCCTGCTGGAAGGAGCTGACAATACGCAACCGTAACAGTTCTTGAACAGTCACGTGTCTCGTGCATGTGTTGTGCTCTATTTCTTTGTCCTGTAAATTCATTACACTGTGTATTATGTGTTTTTCAGATGACTTGTTGCAAAATGAAAGACAGAAGTGCAAGGGTCTGCAGGAAACTAAGCGAGAAGGAAAGAGCCGTCGGGCTGGCGTTGCTGATACCACCGGGGAGAGACTGATTGTGCCTCCTCACACTTCTGGTGCGGAGCGTTGTTGTCTTCTTTGTGTGGACGGCGGGGCTCTCCGTCGTAAAGAACTGGTCTGTGGCCAGTGTCACGTCAGGCCTGATGGGAGTCTCTGTAATATCAGAAACGGGGGAGGTTTCAGTCATGTCCAGTGAAGTCTTCTCCAAACTAAAATAGGTGTGGAACATGTGGTCTGCAGCTGTTGTAACAAATAGGTGCTTAATAGTGAGGTGTGTGCTTGTAGGTCTGGGTTGCAGGGTGGAGATACCAATGGGTGTGGCTGTGAAGGGGTGGTGCTCTGTGCTCAAGCTCTCCCTGGTAGAGTGAGGGATGCTGTTCTCTGAAGAAACAGGCAAGTACCACCAACTAGTGACGCCGGCCTCAGGGGTCATGGAGCTCAGGTCCTGGGCACTGGCTCCAAGAGGAGGTGGATTATAGGAGGCGAAGTGCCAGCCTCCGGTTCTGCCATGTCGGACACCTCCACAAATAGGCTGGGTATGGCAAGGGCAGCCCAGGACACGGGCAAACGCATGTTGAGACCAGGATACTATGTAGGCGACGTCATCATGAAGGTGGCAGGCCCATGGGTTGTTGCCCAGAGTGATGACTTTAAGGGACATCATCTTATCCAACGCTCCAAATGGCAGTGAGGAAAGCCGATTAGCATGCAGATAGAAGTGAGTAAGTCTGGGAAGTCGGTCCAATGATCCTGGCAGCACTTTCACAAGCAAATTGTGGGAGATGTCGATAGTGTCTAGATGTATAGGCATGTTGGTGGGCAGCGTCCAGAAGTGATTATGGCTTAGGTTAAGTGTGTGCAGGTTAATTAGTGTATTGTTAATGAAGACAGCTCGCTCCAGCTTGTTTTTGGAGAGGTCAAGGATTTGCAGATTCCACTGGTAGACTGTGTCATTCTTGTCCAGGCACTGAATGCGGTTGGAGGCGGCGTAGAGCTGCCACAGCGAGCGGGGTAAGCCTGTGGGTAGGCGACTCAGTCGGTTGTGAGACACGTCAAGGGCGCGGAGATGCGTGTACAGAGTGAGGCGGTCGTCCAGATTCTGAAAACGGTTGTGGGACAAGTTGAGGGAGCGCAGGTTGTACTGTAGCCCATCAGGCAGCAGTCTCAGACCCCTCCAAGAGCAGTCGACTTCCCTGTGGCTGCGGCTGCAGGTGCACACAGAGGGACACACGGCTAGGACACGCAACCCCAGCAACAACAGCAGCAGTAATTCCAGAAGGGCCTCATTAGGGGAGAGCTTCAGCAGCTTCACATACCTGCTAAAAGACAGACAGGAGCATTAGGGTTTGTCACTACACTGCCATCTCCTTCACCTGCAGAAGGTGCACTGAGAAAACAGATGTGACAAATGCACTATGCTTGGAAACTGTATATGGATAAAACATTTGCTGTAGGAACAGCAGAAGGCTGTGCTGAATTAAACTGGAAGCATATTTTTTTCTAAATAACTCCACTCTGCCACTCTGCTTCTCTCTTCCACTGAAAAACACATATATCACATGATACTATACAAGCACAGACAAGCAGCTTACAACACAATATGTTTACATTACAAATCCAGTTGACTCTCAAAGTCATGAAACATGTTTGCTGTAGTGCCTGTTCAACAGAATGTTCTATATATGCAGCATCAGTGCAAAAGGAACGTTCACTAAAATTGATATAGCTCTAGCTTGATATGTACAAAATTCCTCTGGTCTGTTCAAGACTATCATTCATCACACAGAATGAGAAATCCCTGTAGTCATTTTTCCTGACATCAGTTTGCGTGTTCAATCGTCAGTGGTTGTCAGTGCAGTTAGTCCCATGCCCTCAGAGGAGGCGAACTAGCTCAATAGATGGGTTTTATTAATGACTCCACAGAGAACTAATGCATCAGCTGCTTTAAAGGCAGGCAAAGACACAGCCAGGAGCTGTACACTGCTGAGACTGCAGTACACTATACTGTATGTGAGCCAGGGTGTGGTGGCTGAAATATGTGTGTATGATCTTTCTTTGATATAAATTAAAAACTCACCTTTTCATCTTATCATTCCAGTCACTTTTCTCTGCTCCTGCTTGCTGTCCAGCACCGTTTCCCCCTCTCCTTTCCTCTCCTGCTTTCAAGCCCGGGACCAGCTGCTGCTCTGCTGAAGGTGAATTTTCCTATATATAGAATCTGACCCTTACTCAATCGTCCGGTGCAGGTTTTTTGAGCCCTCACTGCTCAGTTTGGTCCTTCTGCCTTTTTTTGAGCAGCTAAGAGTTGATATTGCCTCTTATATGGATCTTTTGGGCTAGTGTTGATCAGGCACTGCAGGATCTGGATTTACTCTGTGCAGTGGAAGTGAGCAGGGGAGGGGTGGGGTGTTGGAGGGAAGTATCAGAAGGGGGGTAAGGAGAAATGGAGCACATAACAGAAAGGTCCCTGCACTACAAGGCTGCTACCAATGATGTACCTCTGCATTTAAAGTAACAAATGCAAAAACGGTTAGATTAATCGACCGACGTGAACGGCTGTGGTATTCGGATCAAATTAAGCCGATGTCTGCGATCACTTATCAGTAAAAATCAATCGTCACTGTAAATCTCTTTCCAGCGTGATACTGAGCCAATTGCCCCGTAATTGTTTGTTACTTTCCTTGTAAATGTTGAGGCTTCCACAATGGCTTCAGAATTTATTGCAGGGGGGGTTCTCCTCCACTGCAGCTCCCTACCTGTCATCAGTAATACAAGCAACTCTCCATGCAGCACTGCATTGCTACACTTCTGCCTCTTATGATTAACAAGGGTTTAATGGGAGTATTTACTAAAACATATGTTATTTAGTGACTCATGAAGCTTTAAAATGCCACAAAATGATATTGCAGAACTGTAGATACCTGGTTTAGTTGACTACAGCACAGATTTCCTGTTTGTTTGCAAAGGCATTTGTCACAATGTCTAATCAAAGCACCTTTTTGCAGCAATTTTGTTACTTCTCCATTTACCTCCCTGTGTGCTTTTATTATCACCTTCCTCTTCTTTCAGCAGCTGCTTACACTTAGACCAAAACTCATGTTACATGTCATTGCCCTTCCTCAAAAACGTCTACTTTCACTGTTGTTCACTATATAACATGTTTTCAGTCTGAGCTGTTCTATTACTGCATCATCCAAATCTCTACATTCAGTTTTACCTTACTCTCCCTGAACGCCTGATTCAGAATACAGAAAAGGGGTGCTCCCTGAGAAATGTTTGACATTTACTCTTCCTGAAGATGGCTTTAACTGCATCCCATCTGTAAACTCTCACATCACCCAGAGAGCCCGGGGGGGGTCGCACTTCTCTCGCCATCACATTCAGATTCGAAGGTTCACATTTGACTCTGCAGAGGCTGTAGTAAAAAGACCAGAAGTGTTTAGATTCTAAGTGAAACGCTCACATCAATCATGACGTCACAGGTAAGTAGCTCAACAAATATCTGCACAAGACGGCGGAAACAACTACATGTTGGTTTATTGAAAAGGGGTTTTGTGTCTGTTCTGGCTGGTGAAAGAGAACATTCTTTCTGAGTTGAGTGGCACTGCCCAGAAGAGGCACATTCCCTGCTTGCTAATCAGGGAGATCTCTCTTTTGTTTTCTTTTCTCTCTCTCTCTCTCTCTATCTATCTGTCTCTCTCTCTCTCTCTCTCTCTCTCTCTCTCTCTCTCTCTATCTGTCTCTCTCTTACACACAAACACCAAACAGCCACAACTGCTTCATAACGAGGAGTTTGTGTTTTATTCTTCCAAAGTTGCATATACAGTCTGCCATATATACAGTGCATTTCATTATAAACAGAATAATTTGCACAATTCATTTTATAAAAAAAAACCAAAAACAACAAAACATGAATGAGAAATGATTCAAAAAAATATTTAGCAATATGCACAATTTAAAGCAAAAGCTGAAAAAGTATGTTAGCTCTAATGCACAAATTATTTGACAGTGACTGAATAGAACTTTCTTTTTTCTATGCTTTATGTCATTTTTTTTGTCTTGTGTGTGTGATATGCATCTAATTTAGGTTGAGATTAGCTTAACTGTTGAAAAAATGAAAATGAATGAACATTTCCATCATTTGCTTTCTAAACAGCCAAAAGTATGACCAGCCAAAGCGGTGACCAAAACCTTCTACTGGTCAAAGAATATGTGGAATAACTTCTGAACCACTTATTCAATTAATATATCAAAATAATTTGGGTAAAATGCAGTTTCTTAGCTTTTTATCATCATCAGATATGACCCATTTGAACATTCAGAGGCACTGTCATGAACATGGAAACACTGTCGTCTTCTGCAACATTGATTCACTAATAAAACGCATGTAGTTTAAGAAATTATTATTTTTGTGTTCAATTAATGATATATTTTGCTGAAAAAGGCACTTTGTCCATTTTGATACAATAACCTGGACATTTACTCTCACTTTTTTTTAACATCTACATGTTCAGTAAATTAAAAATAGTGAAATACCTGACTATCACCAAAATGCAAGATGGAGAGAGCAATACTATGATAAAGGGTAATATACATACAATCACTCAGAAATGGTTAAATGTAGAGAAAATTGGATCTGGATGACGCTACAAAAATAGTTCTAGATCTTTAAGGGTTTAGTAAAGATCTGAAGATTTTAAGAAGAAGAAAGTAGAAATATTTGTGTTTAAAGGTCATGAGTAAAAAACAAAGTAAACATATCTGAAAACCTAAGTATGGAATTGGCTCTTTCTTACTTCCTGCCCTTGAAGAGGCCTTGAAGCTACAGGGAAGTCAAGGCTGTTGCTCAGAAAACTCTTTAGGTTCTAAGATGCTAAACTTTAAGCTGCATCCTTAGCTTCCTCTTTGCCTTCAGCTTTGGTAGACTGGGAATCCCCAACCTCTTCTTGAGGCTTTGAGGTGGATGAATTTTCAGCAGTGGTTGCAGGCGTCTCTTTTGTATTTTCTTCGGTCTTGGCAGCATCTCCCACCTCCCCCCCATTCTCATTTACCCCTTTTTCTTTGTGTCCATCCTTATTTCCTTTCTCTTCTTTGCTGCTGCTGCTGCTGCTGTCTCCCGCCTCATCACATGTTTGACCCAAGTCAGACATTAACACAGTGGTCTCTTTGGCTTCTGTCTCCAACTTGTTTTCATTTTTCTTGGCAGTTCCCGTCCAGTATTCAGCATTAACCATCAGGTCAGAATTGCTGCTCAGCATCTTGATGCGTCTGCTCAGCTGGCAGACCTTGCAGGCCAACAAAAGCGTAGAAATCAGCAGAATGGCACAAGCTATGATCAGCCCTCCTGCCACCATGACCAGTAAGAGACATTCCTTCTTGAAGATGTGACTGTGTGAGGTGGTGCTGGGGGTCTGGGGTGGAGGTGGAGGAGAAGTGCCGTGTTTAACAGAGATTTGGGAGGCTGAGGTGCGTTTGTCGGTGATGGGACTATTTGTGGATGTTGGTTCAAAGAATGTGGAGTTTGTGGTGAGATAGTCTTGTGCAGTTTGGTTCCGTTTGAGTGCAATAGTAGTCTCAGAGTTAGGAAAAACAGTTTGGGCATCGAGGAACTGCCCCGCCATGATTTCAATGCAGTACAACAGGAAGATGATGTTGGGGTATTTCATGTTGATATCTGAGAAAAACATGTAGATCACTTTAGTTCAGTTTGCTTTGGTTTCGGGTTAAACCTTAAAGACCTAAATATTCACCACCGACCAAAAACATTTACTGATCTAAAATGTCTAATCACTTTTATAACCATTAATCTTGACAATGGATCGAAATAATTCAGGTAAAATACAATTTCTTAGGTTTTCATTAGCATCAGACATGACCCGTTTGGACGTTTAGAGGCTTCATAGTGAACCTCAACACAGCCATGTTCTGCAACATGAATCTCCAGTAAAACCTGTGTAATTTTGACTTGCTTGTAGACACTTGTTTTTCCATTCAGTTAATGACATATTTTGCCAAAAGTCACTTTTCTTTCAGTTTTTTTTTTGTTTTGATATAATAACCTTTGAATTTACTCTGAGCTTTTATGAACATTTACACAATCAGTGAATTAAATGCAGGCAATGACCTGATTTCATTGAATTATGCAAAATGCAGAGGATAATATCATATTAAATTTTGATAAATCACTTAGGTAAGGTCATCAAGGATTAGCATACATTTCTAATGATCTTGAACTGTCTATAAACTCATAATAACTGTTATATCATACACTATTTAAATAATGAGAATTAATATAGCATATTTCAGCCTTTGTACAACAAGAAAATGATTGATGAGCTATGTTTAGAATTTATGCACCCCATAGCAGGAAAAGAATGCAAATCTGATTGTAATAGGAAGCGGAGAATGATGTTGAAAAAATAAAAGAGCTTTTGTTGAGTGTAATGAAAAATTTACATGCAGTCTTTTAAAATGTATTCAGTGTGATAGGCTTTCTTATTGTACTGCTAATGTTTGACATCTTACCTAAATTAAAAAAAAAAAACATTTATCATTTTTCCACTTGTCAATTTTTCTTTTCTCTCGTCATATACAGTATATATGGAATATGTGATTCTGCTTCATTCAGAGGTAGACTATTCTGTAAGATATATTGCTCCCCAATTCACCCTTCACATATTAGCAATGTTATCATTTAATTGCAGCAATTGCTACATTTTTGCACGACAGATTGGAATTGTATGCCTCTTAGACCTGACGAAACAAAAACAGACTGTGTTTAAAACTGATACAGGCAAAAATGTCACATTTTTTATCAACAGATGGAAGGTGGAACAATTCATTAAATGTCATGTCATTAAATGTCATTACTAGGTACAGATGGTAGTTTTTTTTTTTCATCAGTGGTAATAGATTTTACAATGAAACTGCATATTAAATAACATGTTACTTACATTGCTGATCTTGATATGGTTGTGGGAAGGCCAAGATTTGGTATAATCTGTGTCTACTCTGTTTCCTGTGGAGCAGAGATAAATGATGTGCGAAGTCGCTGAGAGTCAATGACGGTAATCCAGCTAAATGGTACACTCATCTGGCTGTCTTGGTCTTACTTCTCCATTTGGATTAAAATAGCTGAAGGAAGTGGTTTTGGTGATCTGTTCAATGCTGTAACTGGTCATGCAGACATCTGTTGTGTGTCAGGCTATAAAAAGTTGCAGGCATGGTGAATTCTCACTAAGTAGCTCATTTACAATAATGCGACTCCAGTTTATTAATTAAACTCAATGTCAAAGTTCATGTACATTTCTACAAAAAATCTACAAACAAAAAAAATAATTGATGCACCCTAGTCATTTTCTTTCTTCACCCTCACATTTGTCTACTTTTAGAAGCAGAGAAGCTGAGCCATTATCAGTTTAGCTCTTACACAATTCAGTTTGGACCCACACTTATTGGAGTAAAAGTCAATGAACTTCTATAAGCCTGTCATTGTTGGTGTCATGTCTGTATTTTAGTGCTGGTCATCAAAAGCACGGTGACGACTTTAATTTTAGCTCAAGCTTAAAAACTCATGTTGTCGTTTATATGCAGCTTGCTGTCTTTTGACACTGTTAAAACCACATGGTGTGGGAAGGTGTTGTAGCAGGTCACGCACGTTTAAGCCTGTTGAGAAGCCTTTTTCAGCATCAACTCACAGATTAGATAGATAGATAGATAGATAGATAGATAGATAGATAGATAGATAGATAGATAGATAGATAGATAGATAG
>JAPQRQ010000007.1:13565253-13583015 GCA_037367365.1 Apogon talboti | reverse complement strand
ACATACATACATACATACATACATACATACATACACACACACATACACACATATATACATACATACATACACACATACATACATACATACATTTCTACCCTACAGTCTAGTTCCCTTTGTTAGTGTATGCTGTGTTTCCCCTGTTACTTTGTGTTTCCAACATTAGTGTGATGTCTTTGCACCTGCATGTAACTGTAACATGAACAGGTGGCTTAGAATGAAATGCTTGACTTGGAAACTTGCACTATTTTTGTGGACTGCTATGTTAATTCCCTTGGTATTCAGCCTCGGTTAAGCAAATTAGAGTTGCTTCTTGGTGTATTTTGTACAAAACTGAGAGAAAAATGTCAATTTACAGTTTGTAAATACAGTTTTCAATGAGCCACCTTTTATTACAATGTGATACTCACCCTCCCTCAGTGCAATACTCATGACCTTGTTTTTAATTTTACCTTGTATATATCCTTTATATATTGCATATATTTCTTCTATCTGTGGTATAGAGTTCGCCTTTTGTATATTTGCAGTATTTGTAGTTTTGTATATTGTCAGTATTTTTCAGTATAATTTTCAGGTGATAGTTTTTACATAGTCTTCCTTTTTGCATGTATTTATATTTCAAAAGGAAGTAAAAGTAGAAGAAGGGCAGATGACCGCATATCAAAAACCCCACACCTTCCTACATGTAAAGGAAAACAGGTTTATCTGTGGTTAACAATCTCAATATAGAACTACAGACAACCTGTGAGTGAGCTATAGAGGAAAAGTAGAAACCCTGCTTCCCCTTTTCCTCATTTCATAGCATCAGTCTCCTAAATAAATGACTGGATCAGATGGTGGGGAGGCTCATTAAGGTCAATCTCGGGGCTCAGTTCATGGCTGACAGTCATCGCTATGAATTCAGCAAAGGTCAAAGACCCAAGAAAAGCACTTACTCTTTGTAAAATTGCAACATGCAGACATTATTACTGTGTAGTTTTATACATAGCTTGGTAAACTGCAGTAATTTGATTCTGCGTAAATTAATACTACTGTTTTACTGGACTAAATATATTGAAGACTGGTGAAAGGATACTGTATGTACTCAGTGTGTTCATATTCCCTAAAGGCTGCCAATGCCATGAGGTCTCCTATTGGTTTAATTTCAGTCGACTAGCGTTAGCATGCTAGTGTCACATAGCATTAGCATTGTATAACAGTGTCAAAAGCATGCTAGTGCTACTAGAGCATGTGTAGCATGTGTCACATGCTAAACTAGCATGCTAAACAACCAAAACCACACGTACTTTGAATAATTCATTTATGTCAGCTTTTCCATTCCCTTTATCAATAATGTATTGCTGTCAAGATAAACTAACATTGTTTTGGACCTCAACATTTTTATATTTTTAACATTTTAGTTTTGTTTACATAGCCGTTTACATTAGCTATGGCTAATATGTAACATGGTTAACATTGAAGACACTAGGACACAAACCAACACAACACTATGGACAAAAGTATTGAGACACTTCACGCACTTTGTGGGATGTGTGTTCATTTGAATATCATTTAAAAAATGTTCACATCACTTATTTATCAATAATAATTTTGACAAATGTCAAAACACAAAAATTTAAAGGTGGAGAGCTGAAGAAACCACATGAGTTTGTGCTTTAAAATT
Organism: Apogon talboti; assembly: GCA_037367365.1. Lineage (NCBI taxonomy): Eukaryota > Metazoa > Chordata > Actinopteri > Kurtiformes > Apogonidae > Apogon > Apogon talboti. The sequence goes on along the minus strand of JAPQRQ010000007.1, from coordinate 13,581,352 downwards.
GTTATTTATGATTTTTTTTTAAAAACTTCAGAAATTTAGAGGTATTTAAGATAATTATAATGATTAGAAAAAATCAATGCTGGGTAAAATTAAGTAAAAACAAACTCTGAAGCATTTTGTGTAACTGACAGTGTAAACAAAATTAACCCTAAGACCTAAAATTAAAAACAAAAAGCAATATAAAATTATAACATTTTTCATTATCATTTTGTAGCACAGCCCTCTGTTACCAATGAAACACCTGCATTCTATGTGCTTTTGTCCATACAGTTTACTTTCTGTTGACATCATGTTTCTTGAACCAGTAATATTAGGGACACATTTATGACAGCCTGAGTGGACTGACTTCTGATTAAACCATTAACTTTTATTTTATTTACTTCTTTAATTAAAATTTTTGATATAAGTATTGTTCCATACATATATGTTAAAAACGCTAAGTGTAGAAAAAATGTTACTTGTTTTATCGAATTTTGTTGTATATAATGCTAGAATTTTGATTAATAAAGTTTAGAAAAAAAAAATATTAGGGACACATGACTAACTTTAATTTGCATTGATCGCCACTTGGGGAAGAAAGGCCATTCTGTGTGCGCCCTCCCACCGAAGGAAACAGTTTGCCTGGACCAAACGGCGGTCATGTGATCCAGTACCAGTTGGAGTCAAAGAGCTTTTGGTTGCAGGCGTCACCAGCCAGGATACAAGCTCCTTTCTCTAAATCGCTGGATTGCCACCAACAAACATAAATCACTCCATCTTTCTCTGTAAATTTAGAGATAAGTTTAAAGGAGTGAACGTAAACAGAGATGCAGGGTATTTGTCATTTTACTGATGGCTCCCAAGGCCTGGTAAAATAAAATAAGTGAAAAGCTGCATCAGTAGCAGATTTCAACAGTGTGGAGTTTTCTTTAATAACAGAAAATGATAAATATGGATTAAATTGTTCATACTACATCTTGAAATAGTGTCACAGTCCATTGTAATACAGTTTCATACATTTACGGTTTTTTGCTATTCTTGCTTGTATGTTGAATAATTACATACATCAGAAATACACACATTGTCCTTTTGACTTAGGATCAGTATGGAATATGCACAAGAGTAGAAGTCTAAATTAAAACACTACCTCAGTATGACTTCATAGAATCATGATGACATTATTATTGTCCTTTAGGTGTTTGTGCCACCTAGAGGCAAAGTGGGACATTGAACATTATGAATTCAATACTGACATGCCACTGTTTTAAACATAGAAAATACGTAGTGTACATATTAATTTACTATCCATGAAAAGGTGTAACAGCATGCTTCTATTATGGTTTGATTTATTCTGCAATAGGAATAATGATATCAATGTTCTTGCAAGCTTAGTTTCTAATTTTCTTGACTTAAAGCTATGTAAACTCATTTATGTTTTCATTTTGTTAATTAAACAGGCATGTTTGATGTAATTTAAAATTAGTCTGACTTGCCTTAAATACTGTATTTGGCTTTGTAATTTTAGACATTTGAAACTTAATTATATGTAGTACATAGGTATTATATGTTTTTATATACTGTACTGTAAATGTCTTAAATTTTACATCTAGATGTTGTCCGTGTAGGTTCTCATTTGCCCAGGCCATGGTCCTTCTTGGTAGTTCTTCTCAGTTCAACTACCAAGAAGTAGTTGAACTGAGGTTGAACGGACAAAAATATATAAAACATGGCTATGGAGACATGCACTCTCAAATTAGCCTGTACAGTCGTAATGTAGAAATATCCCTCTGCCCACTGGTTTCGTTCTTTGGAAAACGTTTCGTCTCTCATTCAAGAGACTTCTTCAGTTCCTCAGAATTTTTCAGTTCTCAAAAGAACGAAACCAGTCCATTTGAACCGAGAAGAACTACCAAGAAACATCTAGATGTTGTCCCTCTGTAGCCTATATACATTATTCAGTAAGTTACATACATTGTCATGAAAATAAAAAATAAAGTCTGATGTATTCTTACATGACAAGCCTCATTTTATTGTCTCCATGGATGAAAACAGAAACTGTGTACAGAATGGTATCACATGCAATACAAAAATATGAATTTTTACATAACATAAAAAAACATGTATTGGCCCATTCTAAAAAAATGTACAGTTTTTATACAGTATTTTATACATGAAAAAAATATAAATATATATACATCTGTAATAGCCATAGCAGTACCTATTCAAAAATGTCATGATGTATTTTACATATAAAATGTTTATACAAATATTAGAAGAATCATGTTAATTTGCTATACATTAAACAATGTATTTACATTACATACCATTGGATTTGCAACACAACATTTACTGCAGTCTTACACAAAACCAACCCTACATATTCCAACACAGTAACTCACACAGTCACACGTGCACCCACACACAACACATAAATACTAGCACGCCAAATGAAGCCAGCAATCACAAACAGTAACACAAGCGCGCACAAGAGGTAATGTTTTAGGAAGATATAGGACACTTTTGCGCTAGGTTCCTGATTTATCTTTTTTGCGCAGATAATAAAATCACTCAACTTCTTGAGAGAAGGATCTTTCTAAAGAGCTCGTATTCTCATAAGGTGCACTTCACACTTCAATGGACGAACATTATTAAAAAGTCTTTAATTCATAAATAGCCAGCATTTTTCTATTCCCAAGTGGACTGTAACTGATGAAAGGAATTTTTCACTTGGATCGTCATTTCACTTTAACCGTTGTTTAGCGTACAGAAGTCTTCATCTGTGCACTGCTTTAAAAATGCATCCAATCAACTGTGAATTTATCAAATTATATTCCAAAATGACAATGTACAAGAGAGCGAATCACACTGTCGGAGTCTGCGAGACCCTCCTGAAGACAGTTCGTAGAAGAAAAAAAACAAAAAGAAAAAAAAAAGAGAACACTGCAAATGTGACAATTCAAAACAAAACTAAATAATAGCAACAACAAAAAATATAGTTCATGATCATTCTTTTTTTTTTTTTTTTTTTTCCTGTTGACAAAGTGCATATTGTGTAGCCATGAGCTGGTGGCCATCTCATCTCAGCACATGCCATCACACAACTATGAACAACTGTGGGAGTGGAGCTGAGAGGCAGCTGGGGCTGAGTACATCACTCAAGCAGCCTGTCAAACGTGTGTCAAAACCCTCAGAGAAAACATTGATAAATGCAGTGGTCCATTTAATACTAAGGTCCATTTTATGTCCAGCACTCTGTGTGTGTGTGTGTGTGTGTGTGTGTGAGTTGTGTGGTTCAGGGCCTCAGCGAGAACAACCACATCAAAGCAGCACAGAGAAGGTGAGCAGGCCAGGACGGGGCAGCCAATCAGCAGGCACAAACCACAGCACACCAGTCAGTCAGTCGGTCGGTCAGTCTCGGAACAGACACCACAAGCCAGTTATTCACAAGCCTCAAAGTCCCAAACACATTACAGAACAAAACAAAACAAAACAAAACAAAACAAAACAAAAAGGCAAAGAGATCTCAGACGAACGGAATGAAGGCGTGGAGACGACTGTGACGCCACTCCACGCCTCGGTCCACCGATCCTTTCTCCCCCAACAAGAAAAACCCAACAGTTAAACATGGAAGATCAGACTGTGGATTAGTGGAAGCAGTGTCTGTTGCAGGCAGAGGCAATGCTTTGATCAATCCTGTAAGAGTTAAGGATTCAGGAGCATGCAAGGCAGACCCAGGCTTTGTTTTGCATTGCTTATTTTTCAGAGGGACTGCTACAACCTAGATAAGAAGAGAGAAAAAACAAGAGAGGAAAGAGCAAAGGAAAACACATGTTAGACGATTAGTGAAAGTGTAACAGGTTTACAGAAAGCATAATCTGAAGTTAGCACACATATTACATGCACACAGATTAGTTCTCTTTGCTAGTTTGATCGATGAAATAACTATTTGTGTTACGATTACTTTTGCCAAGCAAGCTTTTAAAATTAACCCGCAGTTGTTGGGATGCTTTTTGCAATTTTGCCAAGTGAAACCAAACTCCCTTTGACCCTTCCCGAGTGGTTCTACGATACAAATTAACTGGCTGTACAAACACAGAAATGGGATGGTGAAAAGCAAATAATATAGAGCAAGCAGGAAAAAAAGGAAGCGTAGCGTGACGATGAAGTTGCAACGAAGCAATGTGAGTAAATATGAAGTGAAGGTGTAGGAAAAGCTGGATGGAAAAAAAAAAAAGAGGGTAAAATCCATTCTGGTGCAGAAATGTATAGGATTACCACATACCAATGGACACGACAACATGGGAGATAAAAAACTGAAAAAAAGAACGATTTTCTTCAGTGCCAGCTTGTCCAATACAAATTTATGTGAATATTAAGAAATATTTTTGACTACTGGCTTTGTTAAGAACTTGGAAATTACCAAAGCGAAAGAAAAAAATGAAAAAGAAATGAAAACCCACGTGTCTAACACATCACAATAGGACTGTCAAGAGTGCAGTGTGATGAGGAATAAACTAAAGGTCTCAGATCCACAGAGTTCACATTTAATTTGTGACAGTAATTGAAAAGAACTTGGTGACAATGCATATGGGTCATGCTCAGCAGAAACGATACTTAAAACCCATTTATTAAATCAAATATCCAACACGAGTCTATAAATAAGACTGTAATCTTCTTTGTCCCTGTTTTCAGATAAAGCATTTTTGCTGGCATCGCCCTGACCCACTCTGCTTCAGCATCACAGTGTCAGTTCAGCTTCGAGGCTAGAACCAGGAAACCGTGTGTACCATAAAGGAGTCAGAGACATAACAAGCACTGAGGGATCCTTTAGGTGCTTTTATGCGTCCAGTGTCTTCACATCGTCCTTGGTTTCTGTGATACCTACTCTGCAGACTTCCAGAAGTGTCCGGGGTGGGAGAGCCTGCGGTTGAGTTTCGGCAGCTTCTCCAGCATGTCGGCCAGCTGGGTGAAGGTCGGCCTCTCTCTTAAATCGTACGCCCAGCAGGCAGAAAGGATCTCCTGCATTGATACAAATTGCAGAGTTACACTTCTGTGCGACCTTCTCTCACCTAAACTTTTCTGAAAAAAAAAAAAAATAGATAAATAAATAAAAACACTCACAGTGACTTCCTTCCCGAGGCTAATCTCTGCCAAGACCTTCTTGATGCCCTCTCCGCTCCCCACCTGCCAGATGGTAGCTTCCACAGGCTGGTTGGTGATAGGCCAGTCTCTAGCTTGCAACTCATACCAAATAGTGCTGAAAAAAAAAAAAAAAAAGGAAAGCATTTGTATAAACTAGAGCTGAAACGATTTAAAAAATATTAGCTTCGTTTGTTTAATTTCGTTGCTGCTAAAAATTGGTTCCGCTGTTGTGTTTCACACGGACGCTTATTGCGACACACATGAGACAGAAGGCAGGCAAAACGGCAGAAAATATCTATATATTCACTTTTCTATATTGTAACCATCACTTACTCCTTTAAACTTTTAATCTCTCACACAAATATTAAAAATATTTGACTTCTTTTTAAATTGTTTGTTCGTTTTTATCTGGAATTTGTTAAATAAAGTTAAATACAAAGGTGTTGAATACTCCAGTGCACATACTGTTTGTAGATGTCATTTCACTCGTTTGTTTGTTCTTTATATATATATATAGATTTTTTATATATATACTTTTATACTGTTGTTATTTCTATATACATATTAGTTGTTGTTGTTGTTGTTGTTTCAGTTGGTTCTGGAATAAAGGTCATTTTCAGACATGTCTTCAAATTTTTACTTTTTTTTCACCTGTTCAAACAATCATTAAATTAAATTGTAGAAAATAACGAATAAATTAATCGATTACAAAAATAATCGATAGTTGCAGCTCTAGTATAAACCCTCCTAGTAAATGCATGTCAGTGATGTGTGACAGAACAATAGTCTCAACCTGATTTAAATGAACCCAAACTGTCTGAAGTTTCCAAACTCACCCGAAGGCGTACACGTCGGCTGCGGTGGAGAAAGGAAGGCGGTCCTCGTTGTTACCTGGGCTCATCCTGCGTACAATCTCTGGCGCGAGATAACAAATCCAACCATGTGGAAGTTTCAGTTTGTTCTCACGCCTCGGGAGAAGAAAAAAAAAAAAAAGTGCACATTTTTCAGTAACAAATCAAATGGTGTGGAAAATTTGAGATGCATTAACTAGAGTGGAAAATGCATTAACTAAATGCAGTCCATCTCAAATCAGAGAGCAACAAAACAGCTATTTATGAAGCCAAACACAAAGGGAGTAAAAACATTAGCAGGATGTGCGTTATTTTGTAAACAAAGACGTGAGTGAAGTTATTAAAATTACAAGATCGGAAAATCTAAATGTAGTGTCCTGCTGGACTGGAGCCACTGTGAGCCCCAATAATGACCCGTTTTCTGCATCTCAAGTGGTTCTTCTCACCTCCCCTCCTGAACAACTCCAGAGATCCCGAAGAGCCCGAAGTCTGTGATCACTACTTTATTGGTGTCGTGAAAGACGTTCTTGGACTTCAAGTCTTTGTGAACGATGCCTTTAGCGTGCAGATACCCCATTCCCTGCATTAAAGAGCCAATATTAACACTGCAGGATACACTGTCATGTAGATTAGGCTGTTCAGGCAGGCAGGTCTTAGAGTGGGATGTGCATTTTTAAGCTGCTTTTATTTACCCTAATATGAGGCACTACACATAAAGATGTCTTACTATATTCAGTGCACATGAAAATATAGCCTCTGAGTGAATGAGGATCAGTATAACAGACCTAAAATGAATCTAATGCCTTGAAAAAAATTAAAAGAAATACTTACCTTTACAATCTCCTGAGCAATTTGTCTGGTTTTATTAATATCCAGAGTGTTTTTAGTGTCTCTCACAACTGAATACAGTGTTCTCCCTTTACAGAAACTGTGAGGATAAAGAAATAAGACAACAGATGAAAATATGTGCTCAGTTTGACCTCATTTCAGACAGGGTTGATACCAGACGTGTCAAAGTCATTTTACACTCTAAAAAATTATTTGGTGATTTTGCTTAATCCAGTTATGTCAGCAATTTCCACGAAACTGTGCTGTGTTAGATCCAACTTGGGTTTAAGTTACATTTATTTAAGTGGACTGTGTTGAAAAACCTAACACAGCTTTATTATTTAAATTGCACATAACTGCATTTAATTAATTCAACAGTTCACTAAGTTCACTTTTCTGAGTGTAGGTCAGGGGCCACATTCAGCCCAATATGATCTCAGGAGGGCCGGACCACAAAAACAATAACATAATAACCTATAAATAGTGACAACTACAAACTTTATCTATGTTTTAGAGTGAAAAAAGTAAAATGAAAATGTTTACATCTATGAAGTATTCTTGAAAAAAAAAAAAAGTATAACATGCTCAACCTGAAATTTCTTAATTAAAATAAGCGCAATTTTAACAATATTATGTCACAGTTTATCATTTACACATGTGCATTACAACTAACAGATCAAAGTGGATCTACAAAGGCATAAAACATTTACTAACAGGCAGAATATTGTTAAAGTTGCACTCAATTCTGTTAAGACATTTTCATGCAATTAAATTTTTTCACACTAAAACAAAGTGAAAAACTTGGAGATGTTATTATTTATAGGTTATTATAATCGTATTTTACCGGTCTGACACATTTGAGTTGGAATTGGGCTGCATGTGGCCAATGAACTGAAATGATTTTACACACTTGATTGTTAATATCTTCAGTGTCAATTTTGCATTTTACAAATTTATCCCACGGGCCGGATTGGACCCTTTGGTGGCCTGGTTTTGGCCCACGGGCCATATGTTTGACACCCCTGGTTTATACATATATCAGGCATCTTACATGTAATGATTCTGAACACCTTTTTGAGATAATACTTACCCAAAATTTAAGAGTGAGCTTTACGCAAATGATCTTTCTTATTCAAGTTAAGACATATATGTGTGTGCAGACTTGAGTCGTATTAAATAGAATTCAAGGCATTTGCAGACTTTAAGAACCAGCGGACGCCCTGTGAACGATGCACTCCACATTTGTCTTCTCACCTTGTGATTATGGCCAGGTGCGGTGGAGCCATGCAGGCCCCCATGAACAGAACCACATTCTCATGCCTGGTCTGTCTGTAGTTCATCACCTCCTTTTTAAAGAGTTTCAGGTGGTCTTGGTTGTTCCCGTCGATCTCCAGGAGTCGGATGGCGACCTCGCCGTGCCACCGACCCTTATGCACTTTTCCCCAGCGGCCCTGAACGATCACACAAGCATCATTTAAAACAGTGAAGCACGTCATCAAATGCGCTCCTTTAACGTCTGGGTGCTCCCTCTCACCTTCCCTATGAGTTCTCCGAGGTCCAGCTGCTCAAATGGAATGTCCCACTCCTGCAGGTAGACGCTGGTCTGGCTCGGTTTACGGGATATGGGACCCTTCCACTGATTTCCCTGAGAGCTTGGCAAATCCTCCAGCTCATCCCCATCACATTCACCGTCCGAGTCTATATTCATCCTCATCTCTTCTCCGTCTTCGTCGTCTTCCCCTTCGTCCACATTCTCCTCTTCTTCGTCATTTTCCTGCTCCTCTTCAGCGTCTTCATCTTCAACCTCAATTTCCTCCTAGAAAAGTCACGACGCCATTATTATTTCACAAGAAAACATCTGCCAAAAAATGACTTACATGTTAATAGTTACAAATGATAAACGTGTGCAAAATGTGCTATATGTTACAACCCTGACAAGACGACGAAGGGGGTAGAATGTGTGTATGTGCATGTGCTCAGTAATAACCAAGTGCTTCATTATCAGAGCAGACTTTGTGGAGTGTGGAACAGCTTGCAGATATTTCTGTTGATTCCCATCCACTGACTTATTAATTGTTTTGGCTTTGGCTCGTGCCTTGTGTTGCTGTCACATTTGTAAAGTGGTGATATTTTGGTATCAGCGAAGATGCCTCTAGTCAAATTAATAACACTACAACAACAGCATCAACTCAGTCAAACTGTCTGCCAGCTTGTATTTGTCTTTGGTTAATGCCAGTAGTGGAGGAAGTATCCAGAGCCTTATTTTAAGTAAAACGTAGTACTAATCTATCCATTCATCCATATTTTATGACTCTGGGGTCCACAACCTGGAGGTCTGGGCCTCTGTGATGAGTACTAACATCATGATGTAAAAAAATAAAAATAAAAAATACAAGTATTGAAGTGAAAGTACCGGTTTGACACACTGTCCTCTGGAGATCTGGGTCTGGGTTACAGCCTAAACAGGGATGCCTAGACTCTCCACTCCCTGTCCACCTCCTCCACCTCTCTTGGGGCAGATACATGAGGCATTCCTAGGCCAGTGGGGAGATATAAGCCCTCCAGCATGTCCTGGGTCTGCCCCGGAGCCTCCCCTTGGTTGAACATGCCCGAGACACCACACAAGGGAGGCATCCGAACCAAACGCCTGAACCGCCTCAGCTGGCTCTTTTCAATGTGGTGGAGCAGTGGCTCGGTTCTGAGCTCCTCTTGGGTCACTGGATTCTTCTAAGATAGGACATCATTTCTGCTGCTTGTATTTGCAGTTGTGGTCTTTTAGTCATCAGTTATTGATACTGATTTAGTCCATTAGTACATATAACATCAGTACCTGTTAATACTGTAGGTTCAGCATTAGAGCAGTATTTTACTATTGGAGGTGGAGGTTCTATATTCACCGACACCAGATAAATGTCAGAAAGGAGAAAAAGCACAGTTCTGAATCTGTTCTGTTTATGGACTTAATTTAAGCGATATTGGACAATTTGAATATTTACTGAAATGACAAATGAATGTGAGTCATTTAGAAAGAAAAAATATCCAGTTTTGGAAGGACCTGTTCATAAATCATAGATATCTGACATGTGAGCTCCACACGCTGCTTTCTGTCAGAAGCCAAAATGTCAGACACCACAGGTTTGATCTTCAACAATGTGTATTTTCAAAGCTTGTTTGCTGAAAAGTCCATCTGTCATCTTGGTGCAACAATAAACATGTTCATAACCATGTTTTGCTCATAATAAACTGAGTCCAATCAATTCCAGCTTTGTCTCACGTTAACAGATCACCGTCTTTGTGCTTCAAAAACTTGTCTGAGGTCATTTTCTATGGGCTGTTTTCTACTAGGACATTACGAATGAGAAAACCGTACAGAGAAATCAAAATTACCTCCTCATCTTCATCCTCTACCAGCTCAGCATGTATGTCATCCGCTGATTGCTCTATCTCATTGCTGTTTCAGAGAGAAGCGGTATGAGACGGGTAAGTATCCAAGAAATAAGGAAAATAAAACCATTTGGCCATCACTTAGACTGACGAAACTTGAGGGTTTTACATATGTGACAGATAAAAAGTCTTACACAGTGTCTTGAAGGACATCAGAGTGCAAAGTAGAAGGACTTGAGACATCTGCAGAGAAAAAGCAGTGGTTTAGGGAGGAATATGCTGAGCAGAATTTCAATCCATCTTCATCCATTACGGTCAGCCGCTTATAGAACACGACAGCACATGCAATTCTCCCTTATCGCCACCAGATGGAGACAAAATATCACTATTCCAGCGACAACATGCAATCTTCTCACTGACACACACCAACAATACTATGGCCTCGCAAGCAAACATGCAGAGGATGAAGAGGGCTTGTAGGATTTACGAGTGTAGATAGTGGGATGATGGGATCAGTAACAGTACATCGTGGCACTTTGGGACCATCAACTCACCGGGGAAGATAAACTGCTGTCTATGCTGAAAGTAACAGGCAGCTTTATGAAAAGAGAGGGAAAGAACCGAAAGGCATTGCAGACAGAGAGAGACAGTCGGTTAGAGGAGCTTTGAATGAACAGATTTGGCACAAAGCATGTCACAGTTGTTCTTATGTGTTAATGGCGCATATGGAGAAGGGAGGAAAGATATGTGATATGACAGTATACATGATGGGGATGTCGTGCTCCTCATATTATGGTCTGTCATTTATATTACTGTGTCACAAATCACAGTCTTTATGGCGATGTTTTTAATAATTTGAGTGATGAATACAGGTTGGACATTAACATCAGTGCCACATAAACACACTTGGAGGACAGAATGAGGAACAGGAGGACTTCAACCAGGTGAGACAACACGCTGAGTGTGTATCTAACGGAAGGGCGACGTCTGTAACGTACATGGTTTGACATGGACAAGATATGAATAAAAGTATCACACAGACCAGGAAACTGTACTGCACCAATTATGCCACAGAATAGTCCTCATAAACAGGCTCAACCTCTATTATGACTTACCTAAGAGTCATATCTATTTCTATTAATGATTCTATTTCACACATTTATATTTTACAATCTGTTACATCCTGAAATTCGCACGAAGGTTCCGAGTAAAAGACAAAAACATGAGTAAGAACCCTTATTTGTTGAGCAAAACATTGTAAATGTAATAAGAAATAGGCCTTTCCATATCCATATCCATATCCTTCCCTTTCCATATCCTCCTAATACCCGGGAAAGTAAAAGTTAGGCTATTTTACATTAAATAATTGATTAGATTGATTGGAAACAGCATGATGCAATAGTTTTTTCACATTTTTTATGGAATATCCTTCGCAGTGAACAGTGTTGTTTTTTTGTTTTTTTTTTTAAATAAAGCTGTGAAAATCTTATCCCCTGCAGAGGACAAAAATACATTACTGGGTCTCTACTGTTATATGGATATGAAATCACTTCATTTTTACTTATATAGTGCTAATCTAAATAGACGATTATCTCAAGCCCCATCACAAATAGTACACGGGGAGGAAACCCATCAACACATTGTAACAGCGGAGAGAAAAACTTTCTTTACGCTTCCTGTACTTGTATTAGAATATGAGATGTTGGACATATTGCACAGCCATTGTCTCCAATATCAAATAATGTTAAAACGGAAAGAGATTAAAGCAAAACATCTGCGTAATAAGGAGAAATCAACACTGCAGTATATTGCCGTCATGCAGCTCTCAGTATGATGTGTGCCTGCAGGAGTTTCTACCAGTCGTCTTTTTCCACATGTTGTGTAACTGTGAGACATACCTGGGAAGTGGAAGCGGTTATCGCGGTGGACTTTGGGTGAAGGGTTGGGTGGCGGTGTGGCGCTGGGGGGGTTGCTCTGCTGGAAAGGCGCTGGGGAGGAGGGCGTGGATGAGGTGGTGGAGGACGGATTACTGCTGGAGTCCAACTGGTTCAGCACTGGAGGATGGTCCTGGTGGGACAGACGTGGAAGGAATGTTTAATAATGTTTCCATAAGACACATCATTTAAGATAGTTTATTTTTTTTTTAGATTGGAGGGATAAAGAGAAATTAGCTGGCTTGCCAAAAAGAAAATTGAAGATTGTGTTGAGTAATTTAGTGATTAAAAGTGAATTCATGTGAATTTGACAGGGATTAGGTAATGTACAAGACTCCTACATAGAAGTATTAACCTTAAGTATTTCACTTACCAGCAGAAATCTGGTTTAATGCTTATAAATTCCACATTTAACGTCATCTGGTCTGACTACTCAGCTACATCCTTCCTCTACTCCTCTTTTTACCTTTTTGGTAATGGCCTTTGGTAGTGTCCCAAACTGCGGCGCTTCTGCTGTCCGGTCCACGGGGTTGTTTATATCCGATGGAACAGACTCAGTCCTCCGAATTTTGGCGACTAAAAGAGAAATTGCTGATGTCATTTTGTGCTATATATGCACAACAAAAACATGTGTGTCAGATGAAGCCTGATGATAAAACAAAGCTTACTTGGTAGAAAGGAGATTCTGCAGGATGGAGCTTCCTTTGTGCATTTGTTGTGGCACTTTAAACTACAAATAAATACAGAAAAAAAATCAGCATATGGTACCTGGATCATCTCTAAAGCACAGATTAAGAAATATGGTTCCCCAGCATGAATAATATGCACTCCCTCAGCCAAGGATTGAGTACAAGTACTGCACACTGCTCAAGACAATAGTAAAACATTCCAAGTTAAGTACAAGTACTCACCGACAGTGTTTACACTTAACCCCAAACATCATATTCTTCTGGCACACCTGACATGTCTGCGATAGCCAGGACTTGGTTGAAAACCTACAAGGCACAAAAATATTATTACTGGATAGGTATTATATGTTTATCCAATGCATTATGAATAACAAATGGAGCTTGTTAGTTTGTGAAGTAGTCGTATGTACCTGTGAGTGACTGCTAAGCCTATGTCCCTCCTCACTGCTTGCGGGGAGCTGCGATGCACTGCTACGTTATCTGGAGAAAAAGATGGAAGCAATGAAAGAAGAAGAAGAGAAGGATTAATGGCAGGGTGACGTTAGGTTAAGAAAGACTGATATCCAATTAAAGGATCCGAGCGCTTGTACACAAACGTACATCTAAACATTTGACCATTTACATTTTGTCATCACAACAAAGTAAACCACATTTGGGATACAATTCGCCCACACAAATAATCATGCAAATGCTACAGCAGCACAACCACAAAAAAAGGGAAAATGCAGGTTTATGTAAATATAAGGAAAATGGGGAAGAGCACTTTCAAGAAAACATACAAAAGTATTTTTTGTGCAGAAATCTCACTACCCGAATACTTACAAGGCAACATACATTATGTTGATTTGTATTCTTATTCATGTATGGACACAAGTGTATGTGTGTGTATGTATGTGTATATACAAAGGCACATGCATGCATATATGTGTATGTATGTGTTTGTATATTTATTTGTACAGTCAGGAGCATGGTCTGTCATTTCACTGTACCGTTTTATCTATCTATCTATCTATCTATCTATCTATCTATCTATCTATCTATCTATCTATCTATTCACAAAACTAGCAAATAAAAGTTGTATACATGTGTTAGACTTACTTTTAATGGTGCTGTGTTCTTCCATGAGGGTGGGTGTGCCAGGAAGCGTGTAAGGTGCCGTGGGGGCTGCTGGCACCGCTCCGGGGGTTCGTGCAGGCATGATGGGATAGCGAGAAGGCGAGTCTTCACATCCATTCCCATTGACTTGCATATTCAGGAACAACTTGTTCTTTTTTACACACCTGGAGAGAAGAAAAGTAAAACAGAAGAGTGTAAAAGGCCCACAGAACAACACTGGAGTATGACAGCACTGCTTGCATTCCTAACAGTGTGAAGCAGGTTATATAAGAGCTAAAGAGAGGCAGAGCATCTAAATGGCACTGGCATAGGATAGTCAGCGTGACATTCTTAACACTCAGACTGAAGTCATTAGGACCTGGAAGTAGGAGGCAGTGCCAACACATGCACAGACGCATGTGACATCTGAAGGTCTTCATTTGTAGAATTAAACATTAACCCCTTGTAGACTATTATTGTGAATTTGCCTCAATATTCCATTGTTTCCTTAATCAGGTGCTGCTCAACACTCTTCCTGAATGTACATATTTTACCTGGTTACCTCTGATCTCTGACCTTCGTGGATCAACTTCAAAGCACTGTTTCAATAATGGGGTCATTAATTTCATGATATTATACAGATTTTTGGATCATTTTTGTTTTGTTTGGATTGTTGACTGGAGAAAAATATCAATGGCAACATCAATAAAATAATACCTATATACTGACAGTGAAAAAAAATTATTTAATTACTACCATCTAAATAATGCCTAATGTCATTCATTTTCATTGTTGCTGTTATAGGTGCTATATTAAAATTTAAATCTCCATTTATATTAGAATCTGCCTGATAGTAATAACTAAACAAACAAATGTATTTTTTATATAATTGTGAATAAATTTAAACAGTAAGGGGTTAAGTCCTGTTCTGTTTCATTCAGCTTCTTCGAACATAGAATAAACAACCAGACACAACTTGGCAATAAAAAAGTCAAAAAACTATATCCTGATTTTTTTTTTAGTGTAGTTGACAATTCACAACTTGACTATGTCTTTTTCTGTCAACACAAACCCAACAAAGCATGATCCAAAAACAGTTTTCTTTATGAAAACTACCGTATTTCCTCAAATAAAAACTGGGAGTCAATTACAAGTTCTCATATAATAGCCAGTGTCAAAGTCGATTCTAAATTACAGGCTAAATAAAAAATGATATGGATAAACCTCTGGTGCCTTCTACAAGTTTAATACAATACATTCAACTATATAAACTGACTGTTTTCATTCATGTGTTCTAGAGGACTCATCTGAAGTGCTATTGTCAGATCTCTGTGTCTAACTGTTTCTATAAAACTGTCATTTGTAGAAACAGGAGGACAGTGTTTATGCAATAAATAGGAAACAATTGCTGAATAGTTTCTAAATGAATAGTTTCTATCCACTGAAACACTAGAGGGCTTTTATTTTGTGAAAGTTAATGAAGCGTGTTCGTAGAAAAATGTATTACATTACTTTTAACATCACAAACAGCAGATTAATACAAGGTTTTCAACTAAACACCATAATAAATACACATTAAACCATTTCTACTAATTAAACAGTTTAATTTAGAAGTTAAGACCTGCTTCTAATATAAGTATTAAATAAAGACATGATACCCTCTGCTCCTAAAGGCCCAGGCCACTATATGAGGTAATAAGGAGTATGTTGTATGTGTGCAATATCAACAAACATCAAACAGAAAAAGCACTTCCAAGTTGTCAATAAGCATCATTAGATAAAAAAGAAATAAAATAAACCATCAATGGTAGAAATGACAGGAAAAACATATTAAAGAAAATTGATGAAGCACTAATCTGGATTTTGTGATATTTTTCATAATTTTTCTGAGGCAAAACTCAACTACTTAAATTAATTTGATATATATTCCCCAGCCCTACAACCAAACTGCTATTACACTATAGCTTATGGTTTCCATAAGGCTGGGAATACATAGGAAAATTCATTGGATCTGTGTTAGTCATGTTTCCCAGTATTTTTATTTTCAGTAAAGCTTTCCATAAACAGACAGGATATTATGGATAAACGTGGTTGAGTGTGTGTGTATGTGCTGTGTGTGAATGTGCATCCAATCACAATAGACAGACAGAGAGAGAGAGAGAGAGAGAGAGAGAGAGAGAGAGAGAGAGAGAGAGAG
>JAPQRQ010000007.1:13532453-13544665 GCA_037367365.1 Apogon talboti | reverse complement strand
AGCCTGAGAGGGGGTGGGGGGGGTTCCTGACAAATATTTCCACCTAGAGAAAGAGGTCACACAAATAACAGGATCAAAGCATCACTCATTTAGGAATCCTCTACTTGGATAACGTAAGAGGGAAGAATCAGATGTTATTTTGAGTCATTACCTCGATGCTACAATGTGCTTAGTTCACTGACACCCAGTAATCGGGCGCCTCACAGCCAATATTCAGCCTTATTTGAGGCGGACATAGCGTTAGGGCTTCATGACTCCGCAATTTGACTAGGCTGCTTTTCATCACAGGACCAAGCTGTGGTATGATGTAAAATTCTCATTACCTCTAAAGTGCGTATTTCCTGCTGTGTGAGGTCGTTGGACGCGGCGCATTTGGTCCGTAGCCCCTGTAAACTGGAGATGGAGATATCAATCATATTCTGGATGAGTTCGCATTGATGTAGTGCGGCCATCGCTGCGCCACCGCCGCTATCCCTCTCCGGCTGCTCATCACTCTCGACCATCTTCCCACCTTTAGCAGACACACTATCCATTCCTCAGCATTGGGCACGGATGGAAGGGGCTGGAGTCAAACTGTTAAGCTAAAATAAAACATATGCAGCGGTCCGGCGTCGCAGCGACCTACTGTGGAAGTTAGCTGACAGCAAAACGTCCCCAGCTCCCGATGTACAAAAAAGAAAAGAAAAAAAAGTGAGGATGCAAAGTAAGTATCTTTTATCGAAACAAAATGCTCGACGGCAGCCCGTGGTCGCAAAGCGGTCCAAAGTCCACCAATACTCGACATGTATTTCGGTCCGGGGGCTACCGACGAGAAGCTCCTCTCTTCCACCAGCTCTGGCAGAGGCTTTCACCGTCTGTCAGCTGTTGGGAACATCATGGGGCGCGGTGCAATCTGGGAAATGAAGTCATATTGGTTGCAAAAGCCTGCGCTCCACGACATATCCTTTCAACACTCCCGCCCCACGCATGCACGCACATCCTTCTTTCTACCACATTACATACAGTATATTTACATTAATTTTCATGGATACTCACCCTAACCTACACACGCTGTTAAGGGATTAGGAGCCCCATGTAAAAATGTCATTTTGGGCCCTACAACTTCAAACCATGCAAACCCTAAAAATATAACACAGTGCAGACATGGATCAATGTTGTGCTTACAGTAGATTTTATGATTTCAAGATTGATGGGAAAGGTGCAAGTCATCGTCTATTTTAATAATATTTATTTTAATGATAGCAGAATTAGATTTTTTTATATTGATATACAAATAAATAACAGTATTAGTTTTGGATGGAAGTATATTTACTAGAATGTGCTACGAGTTTTGGCTCCTGGAATAAACCATACAGTTTTGGAGAAAAAAAATTGGACCCCGTGGAAAAAAAGTTTGGGGTCCTGTGAAAAAAAAAAATCACTTCAGGCCCTATCACTTTAATACCACAAACCAGGCAAACTCTAAAAATATGACACTATGCAGGTATGGATCAATATTGTGCTTACAGTAGATTTTATTATTTTGTGATTGCAAGTCATCTCTTTATATTTTAATGATATAGGTTTTTAATGATAACAGTATTTTTTTACATTTATATACAAATAATATATAAATAAAATATAGTGTTATTTATTGGATGGAAGTATATTTACTAGAATCAGCTAGGAGCTCTGGCACCTGAACCAAACCATACAGTGGTGGAAAAAAAATTTTGGGGCCCTGTGAAAAAAATACCACTTCAATACCACAAACCATGCAAACCCTAAAAATATGACACTGTGGAGGCATGGATCAATATTGTGCTTATAATAGACTTTATGATTTCGGGATTGATACAAAAAGTTCAAGCCATTTCTTGCATTTTAATAATATTTTGTAATAACAACAGTATTTGATTTTTTTCACATTGATATACAAATACAAATAAAATATAGTTTAACACAGTATATATGTATATAGTACTTTTTTGGATGGAAGTATATTTACTAGAATCAGCTAGGAGCTCTGGCACCTGGGTCAAACCATACAGTGGTGAAAAAAGGTTTTTGGACACCTGATGCATTTGTGATACATTACATTAAGAATCACTCTTAAGTCATTGAACTCTGCCAAGTATTGTTCCATTTTCCAAACCCACATGTTCTCTTCTGTACATGCGCTGTTCTGTTGAGATCAAAACTGGACGTTTCGGCAAGATAATGAAACAAATCCAAGGCATCACATGTTGAAATGATCAAGAATATAGTTTTGTTATTTTTTCTCTGAATAAAACATTCATTTGCATTTGTTTGTATCTGTCTGATGCAGCCACACCTTTTGAGACACAAAAAAGATTTTACCATAAATATTTCATGATAATATTTGAGGTTGTGTAAAAAGCAAAAAAAAAAAGTAACTACTTATTGTTCTTTTTTGCCAAAAACAAAACAAAACTAGTGCAAAGAACCTATATCTTTATTAGTGCCTTGTGAAGCATGTTCATGGTGATGGTGTAATAATTTTCATACTATTTTCGAGGGCCCTGTTAGTCATGGGCCCTTGGAATCATCATCACTTTTCTTCCCCTTAAGGCACCCCTGCCTACACGCATTAACCCTTGTCTGCATCCCTAAAGTTAATGATTTACATTATGGGCTGGAAATGATCAGCCCACACACTGTGATAAAAAGAGGTTTTGCATGTTATGATATTTAGCAGAAGCAGTTAATTTAAATTATCACAGGAAAATTACCAGCAGTTTCTAACAACACAGGTGGAACTGGTTAAATGAAACATGGCTGCGTTGTATTAAAGTGGTCGGGGGTCGACTACATTACACATGCCGGTAAGGCTTAGAAGGCCTGAGCCATCATTTATATTATTAGATACATATGTGCACTTACTGCAAAACAAACCAATATGTATAAAACTACTATGACTTATGGTTATATGTCCATGTGTCTGCAGAAATATAGAAAAAAAACATGCACCGTCATCAAATAAGTAGAATAACAATGAGCATACTCCAGCTTTGAAGAGAGAAAGATGAGTAAAATTTAATGCCTCTTAATATCATTTTATCTCATTGTGTTTAACAGGAGAACTTGCCCGTGACATTTCTAATTCAGGCATCTCTTTCTCCTGCTCTGCTCCGACACAGAACAATTGTACAGTAGTGCAGAGATGTAGGCCATGGGAATGCAAGAGCAGCTTTTTTGCTGCTAGTTTAATAACCACCTTTCACCTCCGTTGTAATGACACACACTGACGGTACCCACTCTGTATGGAGCAAAGAGTCTGCAGGATTAGTGATAGCATACAACATGCATGTACGACTACTGCACCTATTCTGTGATTGAATAAAGGCCCTGTCATTTCTGTGCAGCCCCTTTCCATTCCACCAGTCACAGTGAACATATTTGACATTCTTCTTAACCCATAAACACCCAGTACAACTTTAATGGCAGCTCCTAAATGGATTTTTCTCCCTTTTTAATATTTCTTAAATGATTTATCACCATTTATTATGATATTATCCTTTGTATTTTGCATTATTCAGTGTAAGTTATGTATTTACCCCTTAATTTAATCACCTGATCATGTAGATGTTCATGAAAACTCAGAGTAGATTCAAAGGTTATTATATAAAAAACAGAGAAAACTGAAGACAAAGTGACTTTTCCAGCAGAATATATCATTAACTGAACATAAAAACAAGCCTCAGAAACCACTGTCATTTGTGGGTTTTACTGGTGAATCAATGTTGCAGAAGATGACGGTGTTTCCATGTTCACTACGGAGCCTCTGAACGTCCAAACGGGTCATATCTGATGACCATGAAAAGACGACAAACTGCATTTTACACCAATTATTGACATGTATTGATAGGATTAGTGCATCAACAGTAATTAAACATTAGAGATGAGTAGATGCTTTTGGTCACCGGTGGCTTTGTGGGTCTTTTTGGGTTAATTATAGTTCTATTGTCCTGCATGTTGCTCTCCGCCAAGTTTGGATCAGATTGAAGCTGTACTCTTGAGCGCTGCATAAACTTGTCAGTTAATTTTTCACAGTGCAATACTTTTCATTGTCTCATTTCCATCTCCATACTCGAGGCAATGAGAGAACATGGATGAAAATGAAGAAACAGCAGCGCAACACAGTGACACTGCAACTTGTAGAAGTTTGTTTGTCCCAGTTTCTTATCATTTTTAAGGTGGATGCATGTTTCCACTACCATTAAGCAACAGTCGACGTGGCTCACTGGTGCAATGAGGGTGCGATGTTCCTTCCTTTAATATACCCTGATTATACAATGGAACGTGAGTCACTTTTCATGGAGCCTTGTGTTCCTCCCCTCCATCTGTTATCAGTCTCTCCTCCTCTTTCAGTTACAGAGCAGAATATACAGAGCAGAATCATCCAGTGGTTGGACATACACCAGTAGAAATAGGAGCTTTGCACTGTAACATATATGTATTAGATCAAGAAGTAAAAACCCACATATAATTAAACTAAATTAAAAACCTCATAAGTATTTTTGGTTCACCCCTGACTCCAGCTCCAGTCTTTTGGAAGTGGTGATGTATAAATTCACACTGAAATTCTATTGCGATTTATACAATATTGTAAACCAGACGTACGTAACGCTAAACTATACAATCAAATAGACACAGAGTCTTTTTGTTGGTCCAGTACTTCGTGTAAAATCGCTCCTGCTATATTAACAGCACAGATTTGAGGGTGACATGCCAGCAGAACACCATGCCAATTTCAGCTCTTCTTTGCCTCCAAAATCAAGTTACTGTGAGTGTACTGGCAACGTTGGCACCAGTGTAGAGGAAGCTTTTAGAGATATTTCATTTCAGAAAGTGTCCTACATGTTCACTTTTTACAGCACATAGCCAGTAATCTAATTTGCTGAGAATCATACTTCAAAAATGTACACATCAATATAATATAGTAAATAACATGACTGGTGGATCAGTGGAGTTTTATTTCGCTGCGTGTCAGTCGTGTAAAACGAAGACTGAACCTAATGTATGAGCAAAGATACACATGTAGGTTATGGAAAATATACAGGTAAAATTGTTTATGTATCCATTTGCCTATTGTATTTGCCAGCACCTCTTCACTTTTTTGCCTTGTAATTACCTTTTTTTAAATATTTATTTCTTTTGGATTCTATGTATTACCTTTTTAACTACTGTTGTACAGTGTTCTTGGGTGACTTGAAAGGCACTTATAAATAAAATTTATTGTTATTATTATTATTATTATCATTGTGTATCTGCATAACAATGATTCTTGCATCAAATGATTAAACATTCAGATGACCTCAAAGGTAAACTGTGGTCACTGAGTTTAACACATGCCAAATCCCTAAGATGAAGACACTTGTTGTCTTGTTATATCATATACTTTTCCATGACCTCCATTCTGTATAATGATAATATTTCTGGGCCTCACCTTTTGCTTCTGCTGCCATTCCACGTCTCTCCTTTTGCTGCAGCTCTGTCATCATGAGCTCATACTCCTTTAAAATATTATTTCCATCTCGATTATTAAGACTTCAATAATATCAGGCGTACAAAAATACTTGCAACATGTGAAGAATATATAAGACCGAGGCTCAATTAGGCACTTCTCTGCTTGTAAACATAGTTCAGTGAGCTGGAGAAAGCATGATCCTTTCCCTGTCGGACGGTCTCTTAAGCTCTTAAAACTGTTGTACTATTGGACAGCCAAGACGCCACACATGGCATGGAGCTCACAGCCTCCAGATTAAATTAGATTGTGGACAATCTGATTGTGTCTTCTTTGGTGACAGGGATTTCCTTGAGCTAGCCCTTCAGGTCTGGTGAGGTAAAACCCTGACAGGAGCGTTTTTGGTTCGACATCTACTCATTAATATGAAAAGAATCCATAGAATTTATATTATGTGTTTGTTTGTTTGTTTATTGTTTGTTTCGAGCAGAAGAAAAGAAAAATCTTTTTTACGTACAAGGAACCAATAGCACACTGTTCAGAGCACAAGAGTTGATAAATAAATGTGATCAATACATTATGGAAATTTCTATGCACATTAATAATAACAAATTAAGTATTGCTTGTGTCAATGTGTAGAATATATATTAAGTATCAATCCTTATTACTCAATAGAAACAGTGATTTGACCATGTTAATGCATCTAGAGCAGTGTTAAATATTAGTGTCTGATTGTTCTGGCTCCTTTTTGTAAACCATTGAGCATATGTAGTATAATACACTGTAAGTCCCCTAAAACATTAAGTATAGAAACAACCCACTGCCCTCTTTTTTTTTTTTTTTTTAAATGTAATATATTTGCATGAAAAAAGGAAGTGTCTCAGATCAAGCTCCTAATGAACTCCAGTTGAACTTTCCTTCTTACTGAATGAAAAGTAGTTTTTTCCTCATTTTATCATGTAGTCACTTTGATACAAAAATAGATGGAAAACTCTGATGGAGGTAGAATACTGTACGGGCACACAAGTAAAAAGTACTGCACTGGCCTCAGTCTGGCTTAACATTGAGAACAAAAACTTATATTTTATATAAAAAAAAGAATATATTTGCCTTGAAATGCTGCACATTGTTAGCACTGTGTGAGTTGTGAGTACCCGTTACAGTGATCTATGAGTAAAAAGCCTCCAGAATAAAAGTGGTGAAACTTAACCACGTTTGAGTTATTAATAATGAAAAATTAAGTTTAAAAAAATGCTGGTTGGCTGTAGTTTCCATGAGACAGTCGTGGGTGAAAATGTGAAATTCTGATAATTAATAAGCGAATGGGCTCATGGGAATGTTTGTCTCAGAGCTCTCAGATCTACTTCAAAACAGTCTGCACATTACAACACATTCACTTAACAGATTATTTCTGGTGGAAGACGTATAAATCTATTGTATATTTATTTGTGTATGTGTATATAAACCAATATAAAACCTTATCATATAGAATCAGCTAACCAGCACTTTTGCTATTAATTTTCCAATTCATCTTATTAAAGTAAGATTTAGCACACTGTAGAACACTATCACAAATAAAATTGAATATGAAACGTTGTAACATATTTCTAGAATGTAAAATATGCCATCTCATAAACATCAGCTTTGTAAATCCGTCAACACTGTTAAAACTGCATGTTATATGCATATGAAATGTACATAGACAGCTCCATCTGCTGGACAAACTCTGTATTGCATAAACATCCCAGTTATTCAACCTCTTCAATGGAGTGACACATATTTGTAATGAGTACAGGTTAGTGAATTTTCTGAAGTGCCACTTTCATGAAAACAAAGGTGTGTAAAATATATATATTTGATACAAAAAAAACAAACCTATGTGTTAATGATAATGAGAAACAGCTTCAGTATCTCATCCCTTGTAAATGTATTTAGATAAGTTTTATGTAAATAAGTTAGACCCCTGTGAGGAAGACCAGATTTTTAGATTCCGCCCGACAGCGGTTGAAACCATCTCAGATGAAGCTGCCCCCAAGGGAATTTCCAGTTTGTTTATAATTGACAAAGAATCGCCTCAATGTCAGAAGCAAGAACTTGGGGTGTAAACAAATAGTCTGTGAATGAGATCAGAGAGGAATCAGGCAGAACCATTCAAGCAAATATACAGTGACAGCTGTGTGTTTGGTTTCAGTGTGTGGCCCGAGTTGCACTTTGACACCACGAACTGTTAGTATTTGCTTATATTTACGGGTTTCTGGTTACTTTCCTGTTGACTATAAATTAGCCAAATTTCTGACTTCACCATCAGAAATAATATAAAAATGCTCCTAGTTAGGAAACCCTGTTACTCAGATGTAACTTAAGCGTCAGGCAATCTTAGTATCAAACATTACATAATACATATAAACACATTTGATAGTTTTCTTTTATTTAGACAACCCAAATAAAAGGCACATAACATTGCGCATGTTTATGTAATAATTTGACAAACGTACATTTAAAAAAATGTAGGAATGTTTGACCTTTCTGCTAATCAGAAAGCCTAGCCTCTTATATATACAAAATTACCGTTGTTAATGTTCTAATACAAAAGATTTATAAAAAAAAAGGTTATTTTTATCTTTCACATCTATTGTAACTACTGTATCCTTGGAACTAAAATAGTTTTGTACAAAGATATACATTCAACTGCTTTCACAAGTGTCCTGGGAATTCCAATTATCTTTTGTCCTTAAAAATAAAGAGATGTTCGGTTCCACAAGAAGTGTTCAGTTTATCACATAATTCTTGCATCAATTTTGGCAAACAGGTTATCATAGTGTATCTACGTAAATGCATAAGAACATAAAAAAAGCTACACTAACATTTTGTTTAAAACAAATCTTGGGAAAATGACAAACATGCATATCGTTTTTTTTTTTTCAGTATAAAATTAATCAACTCAAAGAGCTGCAACACTGTCAAGATAACATTGCATTCATCAAAAACAGTTGGTTCAACAGCTACAGTGTTTGGGGTCATGCAACCTCAACCTCATCCCATTACTTTAATGGACACAAACTTGCATTTTGTCAAAATTCATCCAGATCTCAGTCACTCAATCTGAGACTGTATTGGACAAGAAAGAAATGTAAAAATGTACAGCATGTATGCCATTCAACAGTAGATCATAATTTAAATGGACGGCTGTGCCAGTATTCATGGACTTCTACTCCCTGCTGGACTGGAAAACTCTGTCAATGCCAGAATGTACAGTTGTGCCCATAAGTTTACATACCCTGACAGAATGCGCAGGGGACGGTCTTGGATGTTCCAATTTGACAATGACCCAAAACACAAGACCAAGTCCACCTGTCATTGGCTACGGCAAAAAAAAAAAAGTGAAGGTGAAGGAGTGTCCATCTCAGTCTCCTGACCTCAATATCATTGAGCCACTTTGGGGAAATCTCAAACAAGACAGACCAAGAACTTAAAGGAACTGGAGGCTTTTAGCCGAGAAGAATAGGCAGCTTTACCATCAAGTGCCCCATCCACAACGACCACAAAAGACTTGAAGCTGTCATTGATGTTAAAGGGGCCCACAAAGAGGATTAAGAACCAGGGTATGTCTGTTTTGGATCCGGGTCATTTGGATAGTTTCTGTTGTCAGTATGATTTAAAAAGAGCAAACACATTAGTTTGATAATAAATGACTTCACCCAACCACTAACCACGAGTGAAAGAAAAGTGTTTGTATTATCATTCATATTCTCTGAAAAATGGCCAAAGAATCACAAATTCTGCTAGGGTATGTAAACTTATGAGCACAACTGTAAAATGATTAAGGGGAAAATAAAAACCACAGACGTCCAGAGTTAAAGTAGACTATAGATAGACTGAATTTAAAAAGAACCAAATTCCTAAAAGATTAGTGGGCTTTTCTGAAAGTTTCCTGAGTGAAGGGTCCTTAGTATTGTCTTGGGCCTATCACAGATTAGATAAATATTAGAAAACAACAGCGTACAGAAGAGTCAAACAAAACTGACCAAGTCACCGTGACAGCAACAGCCTGACAAAGCTTCATTACAAGGCCAGGCCTTTCCATGTGCAGCCACTAGATGGCCCTCAAGTGTAGGCTGGCTCACCAGAACACTTAAGACTCCAATTTGATCTTTGATAATACTGCTGCTCACCTGTATGTAGGATATGCTTTCAGTGCAAGACTCCATTCTGACTTCATGAAAAAAAAAAAAAAAAAAAATCAACACTACAAATAGGCAAATAAAAACAAACCTTTGTGGTTCAATAGAAAAAAAAAAAGTACAAATATTTCATAGTCAAGAGGACAGCGTTGAGATATCCACTTGAATGACTAAAGCAAAAAGCAAAACGCTGACATTAAAATACATTAATATGTCAACTGTACAAGTTAGTCACTGTACCTCAAGAGCATACCTACTATCTGAGAAGAGAAAGAAAAGCTAAAGCACTGTGAAAAAATATTCTTCCATGCAAGTGGAAGCTGCTGTCCCTTTTCCTAGACTCATTTTCTCTAACATTAAATAGTGATTAGCAGGCTATAGTTAAAAAAACGACATACAAAAAGTTACACCCAGAGGCTTTGAGAGAGAGAGAGAGAGAGAGAGAATGTGTAAAACATCAAAAACAGCAATTTCTATTTATTGCTTCAGTCCATTTCTCTCCTCTCATTTACAAAAGCACAGGTGTGGTGAGTCCTCAAGAATGCTTGAGAATTCATGTCCTCTCATTCATCATGATACAAATCACAGTTTAATCATTCTAAACGGACTACGCTAAGCCTTACGGTTCTCCTGATTTCAAGGTAAATCCTACTCGATTTCTACTCAAGTGTTCTGCGTCTCGTGTCAGTCTCTTAACATTAGTTAGGAAGCGGCGGCGACTTGAGGAGCTCCCACCGGCCGCGCAGCTGTAGGCGTTCACCTCACGGTTGGATGAAGTAAACACGGTTCGGGGAGAGAAAGAGCTGGGCTCGAGGTGCAAATATTGACGACACTAGTCTCTTGTTTCACTTCATTTTCCCTTTCTTTGTGGCCAGTTCGCTTCTCTCTTCTTTGTCGGTGGTTGCTTCTTTACCAGGGCGGGGAAGAAGGCAAGACTTGGGACAGAAAAGGCATGCTATCCACTGGCCTCATGGCGATGTTGAGCGGCCCGGCTATATTCATGGGCATGGGGGTGGTTATTGCGACCGGGTGGGCGATATTCATGGGCGCCGTGGCCGGGATGTTGACAGAGGCGATGTTGACCGGCCCGGTGATGGTGACCGGGTGCTGGAGGCTGACGGGAGATGTGATGTTGACTGTGTTGGTGCTAATGTTCATTTGTGCGGCTATGGTGACGGGGTTGTTGTTGGAGTTGCCCCGGTTCATTGCCGTGGTGATGGGGGCAGACACGGTCACAGGAGTCGCTGATGCAGAGTTACAAACGTCGTTACCTTCTGGGGAAAAACAAAAGCAATGTTTTATTTTGGCTCAAGCAACAGTAAAATCTCCCCACAAGGGCCAAAATATCACATCTACACAATCGTTTACTAACAGAAACTACAACCTGACACTGATTTTCTATCGTCGGGGTTTGTACACAATTTTCAAGGTCAAATTCAAGCACTTTTAAGGGTCATTTTCAAATTTTTCCAGCACGGCATCTTATCATTGGGGGAAAATGCATATCTACAGGAATACATGTAGTTATGATTATTTTTTTTTAACTTTTCATCACAATGATGTACATTGTATTATACTATAAACATCTAAAATTAAGTTTCATAATAGTAAAAAGCTTAGAAATTAAGGGAGAACACAAAGTTTTATCAAAAACAAAAGGGAAGCCACTTGGCATTCTTCAAACATACTCACACCGAGACAAAGATTAAGACAAAAATGTACCTGGAGTCGACCTGAGAACACCCACTAATTTTCTTTTTTGACAAACCTCTACTTTTCAAAATGTCTCACTTCTTTGTAAGTAGCTTTGGCTTGAGTTAATATTCAAAATAAATAAATAAATCACATCACAGAGTTATGATTGCAAGCACTTTAACTCAAATTCAAGCACTTTACAGACCTTGAAAACGCAACTTCATGCATTTTCAAGGATTTCAAGCACTTGTGCGAACCCTGTATTGTGCACCTTTGACCCTTTTCTTTGGGTCGTCACTAATGCTTATATATTCATCAAAAATAAAAGACACCATTCTTCACTGCTAACCAAGACTCTAAGAGCTGAACGTTGATGGTAGTGGGAGGAATGGTAGGAATACGATTTCTGGTACCTTTATTACAGGAGTTAAAGTTGGTCTGTCCGTGGGTCTTCAAATGGCTGGTGATATAGGCTGCACTCAGCATCTTTCCACAGATGCTGCAGGTGACCTTGCCTTCGTGTCTGATCATGTGGGAACGGAGTCTGTCTTTGGTGGCGAAAGCAGAGGTACAGGCCTGCAGACGTGAAGCCACAGACGTCAGGGATGAAGTATATGCACAGAATCAAGATAGTAGTCGAATAGGAAAGGATAGACTCTTACCGTTACTTGACATTTAAACGGTCTTTCTGAGGAATGCACATGCTTCACATGGCAGCTCAAGTGGTCTGGCCTACAAATGAAGACAATCAAATAGAAAAAACGTCTTAATCTTCTAAAAGTGGTGCAGTGAGATTCATATGTATGACATTGCACTTTTTAATGCTGCTAACTTAGAATAATTAGAATTTGATTTTGCCATATATTTAT
>JAPQRQ010000007.1:13510763-13532353 GCA_037367365.1 Apogon talboti | reverse complement strand
ACACATATATATATACACACACACATATATATATACACACACACATATACATATATATATATATATATATATATACACATATATATACACACACACACACACACACACACACAGTCATGTATAATAGGGGATTAAATATTTAGTATATATCATATCATTTCTATATTATCATAATTATATAACGTTTTATATTGTTTTTACTTTTTTTTTTAAACTTTTTTTTTTTAACAGAGACCTGAGTACTTCATTTCATTCCTCATGGTCCATGATGGAATGACAATAAAGAAATCCTGAATCTTTGTTAGTCATGTAAAACATTAAGATCCATAGTGGCACTGATTTACACGAGACTTTTCACTTATTAATAATTAAAAAAAAACTTAAGAACTAATTAAGTACTCTTTATTTTAATTGTAGTTTTAATGATGATTGCAAGCTTGGGGAAAAAAACCCCAAAACATTAAATGTAGTAATAATAAATAATAAAGCATTGTTGTTAAAAACACTACCTGTATGTGCACTAGTTTCTAATACATAAATTAGGTTAAATTAAACTCTTTTGTAGCATTTGCAGGTGCAGTCTGAACTCGCAAACTGATGTGCTCTGTTTGCTTTTGTAATGAGGGGCTGGACACGAAAACATCCTTAAAATTTCAGTCAGTGGTGGTTAATTCTCCGTGATCGATCGTGCGTGAATCAGTTTGACCTAGTTTCGAAAAAACGCAACCGACTCAGGACTCGCACTACACTTCCTACTTGTTTTCACTCAGTTAATCAACAGTTAAGCATTACAACCGCAGCGCTCGAGTCGATTTTCACTTAACACACTCTTTGATATTGTTTACATTGATGCCAGGGAGAATGTTTTAGGAACTTGGATGTCTTACTTGTTTACTTGTGAAATGCTGGGATTAGGGAGGGACTATGTAGGTTACGCAGTTAATTCACCTTAATTAATGCCACAGAGCAAACTGAAAAACAACAGCTAATGACTAGGGCAAGTGTGAAAATCATTACAGTGTTATGAAAAAGCGGGAAGTGAGTAAATGTGGGTAAAAATGGACCGTGACAACATAAAGCTCTGAAATGTCAGAAAGCTGCAATTTGATCTTAATCCTTATCTAATACAAGTGCTCTTAAAACAGACCTCAAATAAAAGGCAGGCGTGTATTACAACACATTCCTCCGCGTTTATCTACTGTATAATGTGCTTCAGTGCATATCAGTAGCTGCAAGAAAACAGCTATTCGCCTCTTGACCTTTACAGGGAAAATCCAGCATTCACAAATTCTACTTGGCACTGATCCTCCCCTGTCAGCTTGTTAGTTCTAGCGAAGCTGTGAGCTGAATCATGTTGGAAGTGCCATAATGGAGTGAGTAAGGACTACAGCACTGGCAGCTGCTCTCCAACCGGAAAGTTTCATGCTGGTGATGTTTTTTTTTTTTTTTTTTTTAAATACAAATGAGTAGAATCAAGTGGAATCTTCTCAGTGGTGCCATGAACCGGAATCGGGTTTTTTTTTTTTCTCTCTCTCTCTTTTCTGTCCACTGACGAGCAGAGCAGAGCAGACTCCAGACAGTGCCTGCCTACAGATCTGGCTGAGTGGCCGTGACTCAGTGCCCTGTTATTCAGTCCCCATTCTCACTTTCCAGTATGCTGATGAATCCCTACCCCACGTCACTGTGTTGGAAGCACGCCTGAAACTGCCCTACACAGCACAGTGCTAGTGTTACAGCTCGCCTAGGGTACACTGCTGATGTTTTTCTTTTTTTTTTTTTTGTTCTTGAAGTTATGTTGCAGCGCGACACTCTTGGTGGCTTTATCAATATTCTCTGCTCTGCTAAGAACATTCAATAAAGTTTGACATATAAAAAGTTAAAAGATTAGAACTCCCCCCCCCCAAACAATCCTAAGACCCTGATGTGCTAAATATTTATTCTTTACGTAGTAAATGTGACCTGAACATTAGCGCATGGTTCACTGAATTCCCTGGGGAAAGAGACGCTGTGACACGCTGGCGGGAACCGCAAAGTGACAAGTGACGCCTCCCCCTCCCTTGCTAGTCCATCGCTGGTAGTCTCTCATGTGCGACTTAAAACATGTGGTTGAAGTGGTTTGGGGGGGGTTAATTTAAGAAGGAATCTAAAACTTTACATGTGAAAGCAGAGACACTGGAAGGCTAAATAAACAATAGTCCATCCTTTCTTATGAATTTACAGTGTCACCGAGGTAATCCAAACACATTAACCCGATGACTCATTCACATTGAGGACGTCTTCTATGCCAGCAGACTGAGACTGTGGTTAAATGTTACTTAAATAGAGCAGGGAAAGTTTTAAAGCCCTTTCTCGTTATTTAAATGAATAAGTATTTGTATCAGGGAAGGTAATTTAACACCAACATATGAAGTTACATTACAGTCTTTTCTGCACTGAGACACAGTCAAAGCTCACAACTGTAAAATAAATAATGAAAAAAAAGGATGTTAGCAACACAGAATTTGTGCACCATCATGTTTTACTGTCGTTTTCATATTCGACGTAGACAAGTGGAGACTTATCTCATTGACCCTGGAATGCAACTATCAGAGGGTGAAATTACTTTTCGTTGCCAGTCTACTATAAGAATAAATGAGATCTGGGAACCCTGCATCCTGTTTGCAACAGTTTTCTCAGTTGTTGTTACTCGTTTATTGAAAGGATATGAAAAACTAATGCCACTGTAGAAATAACATAATGCTGCTTTGCGCTGGTGTTTTTCCTCTCAAACATTTTAGTGTGTGGTTACTGCTGTCTGGAAGTCAGTCAGTCAGGCTGCATGATAAAGCAGAGGGGTTTGCATTGCTAAGCCCCTTTACTAAAAACATATCCAAAACTAACCCGTGGCTTGTATTGCAAAGAGGACATGATAGCCAGCTGGCTTTAAAACCCTAAACGTGTATGGACGTCCCAGGCTGCACCGGGACCTGAACTGACAGAGTTAACTTGATAATTACAGAGCCTTACCATGTTACTGATCTACCTAGAAACAATCTTATTTCACCAACCCAACAGCTATAAACGGAATGTCAAAGAGATCTGAAAAGGGTAACGTTACCCTCCACGCCCTGAAAAATCTGCTGCCGGGACATAACAGCCAGAAGTCGCTCAGGATTTTACAGTTTGTTTTCCTAGGACAAGAATTTTGGGGAGCATGATGAAATAATGTGTTTACTGGCATTTTTAACCACTAACTTGGTACTAAGACTTTATATTTTGAATATGACAAAGGTTAGATCAGTGAGAGGAGGACAGAAAAAGGGGAAACAGGAGCGTTGGAGATTCACCAACTAATATTTAACTTTAAAAATAAAACTTAAAAATCATTTTGTTATTCCTCTATTTAGAGCTGGGGGAATCTCTATTTTTTTCCCCAATGACATGGGCATTTTTTTTTTTGTTTTTAATCAATTGTATTTTCTTTTTTAACCAACACTGAAAAACATTCTTTCCTTAATAAAACTATAAGCCATGACACCAACGAGAGCAATGCATTTTGTATTCTGTAAAGGATAAGAGTTTCACAGATTTACTAACAAAAAAAAACAAAAAACAAAAACATGCCGTCCACTGCAAAGGACATTCCATAAAAAATAAAAATAAAAAATGTATCCAGGTATATCCAAAACTGTTGTACCGTTTCCAACTGTTATTGTGTCTCAAGAGGATACGACTGGAGAAACAGCCTCACAATTATTATATTACAGGAAGCAATTTTGGTAGAATGGTCTCCAGAGGAATAATGTTGATTTTGTGATTTAGGGACTTTCCATTATTTTCAGAAAAGCAAACCCTGATTAATAAAAATTAATTTGATATATTGCTTATATGCACATGTGCATATTTACAGCTTTAGCGGTTGAACATAATTAGGCAAAAACACAGTGTTAAACTCTAGTGCCTATCAGAATGATTCACAACATTATGACAGGTATAAATGTGGACGGTTGTGTATCATGTTGCTTATTACTTCTACTGATCTCACCTGGAAAAGCCTTTCCCGCACACAGAACATACGTAGGGCTTGTGGACCCCTCCGTCATGAGAGCGGACGTGGTAGGTCATTCGGTCCTTCCTTTTAAAGCGTTGCTGGCAGATGGGGCACTCGAACGGCTTCTCGTCTGAATGGGACAGCTTGTGGCGGTTCAGGTGGTAGACGTCGCGAAAGGCCTTGCCGCACATCTCGCACCCGTGGTTTTTCTTGACCGGTTTGGCTGGTTTCTTTACAATGTTTTGCTGTGGCACGTTGCCCATGGCAGACGGGGTCATGACGCTCGTGCCTGATGAAACGGAGGTGGTCGCCGTAGACAGGATGCCCGCTACTGTCGAGATATAGGAAGGGTTACCGTTGTTCTCTCGCGGCATGGTGGAGATCATGGGTACCATTGTGGGGGCCGTCTGGGTGGTCTTCTTCGGCCGCGACACCATCTTGATGCCGGTGTGACTGGACTCATGGCGCCGCAGGTGGTAGCTGTCTCGGAAGGCCTTGTTACAGTAACCGCAGACGAAAGGTGTTTTACCTTTGTGTTCCTTCTTTATCACAGGCACAGGTGGCCTCGGACCTCCGCCGCCGGTCACATTGTCTTTAAGGAGATCGGCAGCACTGGAAGGAGGCTTCTGGTCTATTTGGATCGGAAGGACAGGCTTCTGGTCAACTTGTTCAGTTCCTGCATTGAGAAGAGGCAGCAGGCTGTTCTGGGCCACCTGGTGCTGGTGGTGGAGGGCTTCATTGGCCTGCTGATGAAAAAAAAAAAAAGAACACAAACACACACTTATAAAGAGCTGCATTTATCACCGAGTCCAAGAGACGTCCAAATATTTAAACACAGCTGTTAATCACACAAAAGGCTCATTATTATATTACCATATATTGTATACAACAATAAAAAAATACGCCTTTCCCGGGTCTGTTGTCACAAAACACTCCTATCTGCATCATTATGAGTCACCTTTATAAACTCTAAATGAATACAACAACAATAAATCATGTTTGTGTCAATGATGACTGTGCCACCACAGTTATGTTTGCATCCTGATTGGCAGCTCCCTGAACCCAACTATGCGCTGGATGTAACAAAATACCAAACAGGAATCAGATCTTTCATTAATGAGGTACACACACATGCTTTCACGCACGCTTCCAATGCAGAAGAATCCAAATATACTAGATGAAAAATGATCCCATCATGACAGCGCTGCTTCATCATGTGACTGCAAAGCAAGCATACCAAATAAGAGGCACAGTAGAGCGCAGTTCAGCAGCTGAGAACACTCTGAAGAGCGGGCCATTAAGTAAGCAACAGGATTTAGTACGGTGACGCGGTAAGGCTGAAGTGTACGTCAGTATAGGAGGGCACAGGAGTGAAAAACACAGATCATGTAACAAGACAAACAATGTGGGTCACACTTCCACAACTCCTTTTAAAATACATGACCTCCCACTTCTGCGGTGCTGATGTTTTACGGGTGCCACACAAGTGTTCAGTTATGGTAGAGTAGAGGGATGCAACTTAAAGTAGAGACAACTACTCCCAGAGTTTGGTTAGGCTCATTTAACAAGGCTTCAACAATAAGGCTAACAATGTTTACATTTCTAGCTGCAGAGAAAAACCATGGAACAACAATATTTCTAGGGCATCTTGTTCAAATAATTGAGAAGTTCCAGGTAAAAATGATTCAGCACATTTTGTTTGTGTATAGTTTACACTGATGATACTTACTGTTAGTCTGTTTATTTAATTCTTCTCAGATTCTGTCAAACAAAACTGAGAAAAGGGTCTAAAAAAAACTGAAGAAAAAGTCTGCTACAAATTCTCAATTTTCACACTTCCTCCAGCCTTTCCAGCAAATGGACACAGTCAAGACGACTATGTCATCAACCACCACCAAGAAAGGCCAAGGTGAAATGCTTGACCTTTCCCTTTGAGGTTCAATCATCCATCGAAGAAGGCCAGCCAAGAAGGGAGTTGCAAAAGAGGAGGCAAGGGACAGAAAAGAAAAATGAACCACACAATGTCCTCCTTATGTCATCTAGCCTATTGTGAAGGACACAAATCTGAGCAGTGATGCACTCGGGCCTCAGCAGGGGACCTTTGTATGCTCATCTTCATTGATTTGGCTCATCTATTCATTAGACAGGGACATTGTTTATCCACACACCACACAGCTAAACTAGCTGTCATTCCCTCATATGCAATGGGACCTGGGAACTCACTGAGAATGCCACCAAGCCCATCCATCCATTTGTCTACGCACCTGCTCGCACTTGCCACCTTCCAGGATTAGTCATCATCATGCCAATGCTAGACTGTCCGCTGGCACACCAGGGGTGGGGGAGCTTTATGTTTGGGTGGGGGGATACCAGCCGGGAACCCTCTTTGTGAAGCTTGTGAACAGCAGACATAGCCGCTGCAGACAGCCTGGCCCCTATACAGAGGTGCAGGGCCTGTAAGCTGCTGTGCCTTCATGCAGCTCTGACCATTTTGACACAAATGCGCTCTGACAACTGGGGCTGCTCCCTCATAAATAACATCAAAATGGAGGGAGTGTCCTGATGGCTCCACGGGCCACTGTAAATCTGAACTGAGCTCACAGTCTGAGTCATGTTATGCCATGTATATATATATATTTTTTTTTTTAATCATTCAAAAAAGGTGTTTGCAGAAATTTCAAGTTTTACAACTAACTAAAATAAAAATCCAAAAACATGCCCATAAAAACAACAACTTGTACTTATAGCTCAGATTGACAGATAAGAAAACCACAACTTGTTATATATAATACACTTTTTTGTCTTTTGACCAGATTTATGGATGCTTTAGATATCTCCAAAATAGTTTCAAGTTCTGCAATTCTCAGTTTGATAAGAAGTTCCTACCAAAATATTACTTTTGTCCTTATCTGTAGAGACCTTCCTGTTTTGGCATTTTTCAGCAGAGATACGATGAATAGGGTTACTAAAGTTGTAGGGTCCAAGTAGACGTATTTTAGCTCTGAGAGCAATGAGCTACATTTTATGAAGAGGTTTTTCATTTTTATAATTATTTCACCAGGGCTTCAACTGCATCATGTAAGAGGATTATGCCATATCTATTACTCCCCATGTCTTCCTTCTCTTGAAAAAGGAGTTTCTATTAGTCGCTTGCCCCATTAACTCTTGATACAACAAAGGGTGGACTTAAACATTTGCTCACTCTGTTTAACATGCATGTGACTGTCTGCTTAGACTACTGTATTATTGATCCTAAAAACAACTCTGCCTTCTCCGCTGAGATTCAAGCTGCATCCACGTCACTTCATAACACTTCCTCGTTGCTGCATAGTCTAAAATAGATGGTTTAACATGGTGCGCCTAGAAAATATGCTATTATAAAAACCCACCTGCTGAGAAGCCCACAGTAAAAGAGAACCTTGGTCTCAACAAAATTACACTGATATGTAAAGACACTTGCTGTCTGCTGAACATAACTGTTTACTAAATGCCAGCACATTGGCCGTAAAATGTTCACATATTCTGCTGACTGAACGTTAACTCCATATGTTGCTTTCTGCCTCCTAGTGGGCAAAGACTAATAAGTGCTACTTTGAAAAGGTAACTGACTAGTTCATCAATGGACTAAAAACATTTTTATAAATTCCTTATAACATCCTTGGTTATGTGGAACTGTTACAATATGTGGATGCTTACATCTTTTATCATTATACAGTGTAAAATATCTTCAGTCTTCATGTCACCAGTAAACCTGTGTTACATGACTCAATTACATGCTTAAGTGCCTCATAATAAATCATTTATTTAAGAATCTGTTGATAAAACTGTTTAACAGTAACCCACAATGCTCCTTATTGGTCCTTCCTTTACCAGAAACTTGTGGGATGGTTAAAAACTACACACAACAATTTAATAACTACAAATATGGCAGACTGGTAAGTAATTTAAAAAGCCTCAAATGCTCAGAAAGAAAAAAAAAAGAAAAAACAACCCACTTTTTCCCTAACCTCAGAGTTCAGGATAAATGTGATTTAAGAACAGAGGCAATAATCTATTCACAGAGTGCGCTCTTGCTGCCTGTTGTTATGTAAATTAAAATGTATGTTTTTGCTCCTCAGCTGCATATTTAATTTATTCCAACAGGGAGCAGTTCTTTATTTTGCTACATTCAGAACATTACAGTCAGCGTCAAAGTGTGAAACAGTCATAACAAAATAAAATGCTATGTTTATTTCTAGCATAAATTTTCTTTCTGGTAAACTGTTAGAAAATAACATGAATAATAGGCAGCCTTATTGTAATATTCAAGCTTATAACAAAGCAAAATGTAGGCAGTTCAAAAGATGATATATAACATGCATAATAAAGAGTAAAGTTAAATATTGTTTGTTATGGGATATTCTATTCTGAGAAGCCCATGAAATTAAAAATGTATGTAAATTACACGACTATGTCAAAAGATAGCCGATAAACAAAAAAGTATTAGTTGTAGGAGAGGTAAAATTTGAAATATTCTTGCCATACATGAACCATCTTAAGGATGTAAGCGCACAGTTTTACATCAGATTAACTAAGCAACCGTGTGAAAAACACAATACACGCAGAGCTTCTGGCTCAGTGCCAGGTGCTGCACAACAAACCTCAACGTCCATCTGCCTTTTTCATTAGAAACAAACACTGCAGGATGATGTTAGCAAGCTGGCATAAAAAAAAACAGTGTTACAGTAAAAGCAAATATAACTAAACCACAACATACTAAAACAATAAATGATCCGTCTCTTCCAGCGGATGCCGTACATGTCTGACTACTACAAAATAGCTGATTAACGGCTCTATACAGTACACTACTTATATTCTTGCCAAGACCAACTGGAACCATAAAGTTAACTTTAGACCTGTATGAACACTTCTTTTCAGCAGTATGTAAACTGAGGAGCATTAAAGCTCTCTAATATAGTTAAGTTAGTTCAAGCTTCCCTGCGGCACTTGTTTCAACACTGACTCCTCTTGACCCCTTCTGTGATTTTAACACTGGAAGCCTGTAATGATGTCAGTTATTATCTTCATGTAATTGGACCTGGATGGATGCATCCCACAGACGGTTGCTGTGTTACAACATAAACGTTTCACTAGAACTGTTTTCCTGTTGATCAAAAGGTCAATATTCCCTCATTACAGCCTGGCATGGGTAACATAACTCCAACGAGATACCACTCTTGATCCAAACTTAGTTATACTTTAAACTATAGTGAAAGCACCAATAATAAGCATAAGGTGGAAGTTTTTTTTTTTTTTTTTTTATGAATGGCACTGAGGAAGTTATTGTAGTGAGGAATACTGGGACAGCATCACACAGAAACAGATTTTACATTACAATAGATGAGAAAGAGCAAGTTTAAATTACTGGGATAAAATGCAAGTGTATTAAAATGTAAGTTTATTCTAATGCAAAAATATTTGGTGATGTGAAACATGCTCTCCTGTACAGACAGATCTTGCTGTGATACTTTCTATATACAGGTTAGCCTCTTGGTCTGCAGCCTGAAGTCGCACATTGTGCGTGTTCACGTAAGGCTTTAATTCCTTTAGGATAAGTAAGGCCGAGAGAGCAAACACTTGGCAGAATTTAATGAACAATATCCGTCCACCTCAGCAGTACAACCACTAAAAACTGTGGCACATTTCCCTCTGAACTGCAGCCCTCACTTTATGTCCTAAAATGAATTGCGTAATGCCGTTGCTAATTTCAAATCTGCTCGTTCGTTGCTAGTGTTAGCTGATGTTGTGGGCATAGTTTGAATTCCTTTCAACGGCGGTCACTAGAATAAACAGCTAGTTAATACACACACAACTACAACTCTGGTTATCGAAACGTTTATTTTTTGCAAACCAAACGCGTCAGTCTGGATCAAATGGAGTCAAATTAGCCACCGACTTTGATGAGGGCAGCCTAAACCTCGTTAGCTAACTTGGCTAGTTACTGTCGAACCGGCTGAGGCAAGCGGAAAGTTCACCGCGGACTTGCGAATCGCCGTTAGGTTATCAGCAGCTGAGATTTCCAAGTAAATACTCCGAATTTCTCCCCTGCATGAATAGTATTGAATTAGAATGAACGGGGGGGAACTATCGCTGTGATATTCTAATATACCCCTGCGTTACATATCATCATCCTTCAGCAAACGATCAAAGCCTTCAGTCAAAGGGGGGGAAAAAAACAGGTCTGTCTCTCTCGATTGTAACGGTGCAGTGGCGTCTCCAGCCTGACTTCAAATGATCCCGCATGTTTTGCTGGCTTCGACTTAGCAAACAAACTTACTAAATCGCAAACGCTGTCGAGTTACCGCGCAACAATAGTCAAACATCGGTGTAACAAAACAAGAAGGCACATTTTTCAAACACTCGTTGAGGAGAATTGATTTTTGTTCTAGCGTCATTCCCAAGCCTCACAGCTGGAAGCCTGGATTCATATACCATTGTTTTGTTTGATTACTCGATCTTAGCGTTACTCGTGAAAAAAACAGATTTTGCCGCTAAATTATTTACTGGTGCCGTTTTAAGGTTGTTTTACAGACTAATCTAGTCCCCCCTTGAAGCAGTCAACTTACTTGAAAAAGAAACGTACTCCAGCTCGGCTCCATTTCCACACTTACTAATTCTGTAGGAAACCTAGTAGAAGCCTACAACAAAGCAACCAAACATGGCAGCTGAAACAACTTCCGGTAACCTCAAGGGCTAAACCATTTTACCAACATTTTAGGGGTCGTAGTAATAGATTGTGTATTAAAAAATATATATATTAAAGTGTTTCGTGTATTATAAACGCACGACCCCTGTAAAAACATTGTATTTATTTTGATAAGTACATTTATCTAAAATTATTGTGTTAATAAATAATTAATGATATATACATGGATGCACAAATACCCCTATGGATGTTTTTTGCTGATTCTGTAAGGGGCATTTGTTAGACTCGACTGTCGTCGCATGTGGCTGGGAAGTAATTGTGTTTCAGTGATCCTCAGTTGATTTTTATTTGAATTATACGCAACTTATAATCTGTTGTCTGTATTAAAAATGCACTTCTTCTTTCCCATACTAAGACACGTTTATGTTAAGCAGGGGGAGAAATAAGTTGCATTCGTAGCAAGTCTATTTTCATTCATGGGACAGGGATGAATGAAAAGCGTCAGAGTCGATAAATTACAGGAATGGCCCAGTGGGTAAAAATGAAACCACGCTTTCAGCCCAAACCGCACAGCTTTAGTAGTAGTAGTAAAAGATGATAGGATTACTTTATTTACACCGAAATCTTATCGTCACTTGCCCATTCCCTACAGGTTTGACGCCAGTCTCCCATTTGAGCCATACTTTGGCTGGAGAGATGCGTTCTAGACTTTACATCATTCGTATTTTACCATTTCCAGATAAGTATTGTAGTTTTAAACATATTTAAATAGAAAACTAGCACTTATTAAGTGCAGGCAACTATGCTGGGCAGATAGATCTTAAAATAGTTGTGTTTCTATCTTTATGCTGCCTGTTAGTCCATTTACAAATGCAAGATTTCTGTGATAAAATTATGCATTTGATCCTTAAACCCCCTGGACCAGGGATGTCAAATTCATTTTAGCTCAGGGGGAACATACAGCCTGATTTCATCTCAAGTGGGCCGGATCTGTAATACAATAGCATAATAACTTGTAGATAATGACAATTCCAAATGTCTTTCTTTGTTTTAGTGTACAAAAAAAGTAAAATGACATTATGAAAGTGTTTACATTTAAGCCTTATAAACTATCCTTTCACAAAATGTGGATCACCTGAATAAGCATGAACAACCTGAACAATCTTTTTTTTTTTTTTAAAAAAAGTGGAATTTTAACAATATATTGCCTCAGCTTATCATTTACACATGTGTATTACAACTTACAGATTTCAGTGGATCTGCAAAGGCACAGAACATTTAGTAACAGGCATCTGGAACTGAAAATTATAGTATTTAACTTTATGATCAAAAGAACTTGTGAAGACTTAGTGACACAATTTACTGTTAATGTCTTCAGTGTAAGTTTTGCACTTTACAAATTCATCCTGTACTGACCGGATTGAACCCTTTGGCGGGCTGGTTTTGGCCCATGGGTTGGATGTATGACACCTTTGCCCTCGGCAGATAATAAATTATAAGAGCAGCAAATCTGTTATCAGATTAACTGTTATGGTTAAAACTCGCACTTGCACATGTAGCCTATGTGAGAACCAGAACATTACTAATTCATTACTAGTTCACTGACAAAGAGCAAGTAATAAATGTTGGTTGGATATAGTTCTCAATATACATTATTGGCTGAAAAATGAAAATTCTATGAATTCATGTGACAATGGGTTTTATGTGAAAACAACATTTGTCTGTGAGGTACCAGTTCAAAACACTGTCTGCACATTATAATAAGTTCACTTTTGAGATAAGATTTATAAATATATTATACTACACACATATGCACAAACCTATAGATTTTTTTTTCTCCGAAGCAGTCATTTCTAAAATATTGTTGATCTGTGTAACTAGTCACACTCACACTGTAAATATCACTCACTTTACTTTAAAGACCTTTAAATAATACCAAAATCATTATGTTTTACCATTCGCCTGATGAGAGTACTTGTCTATATTTTAAAATGTAAAATAACTCTGCACTGAAAACAGTCAGAGAACAGTATTTTCTGGCATCAAAATAATACTATTAGTATCAGACAATTTAATGAGGCCCTTTACTCTAGTAATGCAGCACAAATTCTGACTGAAACCACTCTTTAAAACTGTCCTTTATATTACAACTGAAGTAAAAGAATAAGAATAAGAAAGAATGAGAGTAAACATTGTTTACTGTTGTGTTAAACTAAATAGTTCATATATTCTTTAACAAAAACATCAGAAAACATTGTTTTATGTCTCCTTTCCAGTAATCAGCCAATGTTTAATTGAGACAGCTTGTGCTTTTAACAATACATGGAAATTTGGCAGCAGTTCTTACAATACTTTTTACAGACATACAGCACCAAAGAATAATGCATATTGATTATAAAACATTTTTTCATATACTTGTATTTACAGTAGCATTAGCTTTTGCAATATCCGAGCACTGATAATAGATAGGATCAGTTTAACCGATACTTTCTTAACTGTAACTATCAAAATAAATAACTAGATGAATGGATAAATATAAGAAACTACTAAAAAAAGTAAAATCAGGATATTAAATAACACACACATAGCAAAACTCATACTCAAGGTGAACACAGATTCATCCATGAATTAGTATTGTGTGCACTCTTTCCAGTATGTTCTTTGAACTCAGCGCTCATCTGTGAATGCTGTTCAGTAAAGGTGACCCCATTGTACATGTAAATCTTTGTCCCACTGTACATTGAAAGCCTTTATACAC
This sequence comes from Apogon talboti, assembly GCA_037367365.1. Classification (NCBI taxonomy): domain Eukaryota; kingdom Metazoa; phylum Chordata; class Actinopteri; order Kurtiformes; family Apogonidae; genus Apogon; species Apogon talboti. The sequence goes on along the minus strand of JAPQRQ010000007.1, from coordinate 13,518,880 downwards.
ATACTGTGTGATGAATGTTTCAGTTTGAGTTAGGGAATATGTGTGGTCAGACCATTCTCCGCTCATCCAGCTCAAAACACACAATATCATCCAGCAATGGGTTTCACTGGAAAATGCCGTTATACAGATTTCTTCTTCTGATGTGTTTCCACCTTTGGATAAGAAAGACTCAGATTCTCCACAGGTAAACCCTTCAAGGATGAACAATTGAATGAGTGGATGTTCGATTATGTTTTTTACCTTTTTTCCTTTTTTCGGACACAGCGACATAAATAACTTTTCAATAGGATTAAATAATTACAAGATGAGTTTACTATTTGTTGTTGTTTGACATGTGAGTGAGTACCACCATATGTTGTTATGAAGAAATGTCCTTATCAGTATGAGTGAATAATATTACACATTTTGATATAACAGTTTTTACAGAGAAACACAAATTATGTATTTTTAAAATATTTTTAGCACATGTACGTGGTTGCTTGTAAAGTTGGAATAATTTTGTTTTCAGACATATTCCTCTTTTTATTCCTATTTATACACAACAGTATCACCTTTGACCAGGTCCAATGATTACATGCTGGGTCCCAGTTACACTTTATCTATCAAGAATAATTCACATTGTCACAATCATTTCATGAGAAGAGGAAAAGTATTTTATTCCAACTTTATGAGTAACATTGTATATGTATATAATAGGATGCTTAAATCCATGTATACATTATCTTTCAGTCATTTTAATGCTGATCTATGGTAGGATTTAGTTACTGGTGACAACACTAATCTTTAATATGATTTTCACCATTGTTTCCACAGAAATGGGAGATTGGTCCATCCTCGGCCGCTTCCTAACAGAGGTTCAAAACCATTCCACAGTCATTGGGAAGATATGGCTGACCATGCTGCTCATCTTTCGCATTTTGCTTGTGGCTCTAGTGGGAGATGCTGTCTACAGCGATGAGCAGTCCAAGTTCACCTGCAACACCCTGCAGCCCGGATGCAGTAACGTCTGCTACGACACTTTTGCTCCTGTCTCACACCTGCGTTTTTGGGTGTTTCAGATAGTTCTTGTGTCCACGCCATCTATTTTCTACATCATCTATGTCTTACAGAAAATCACCAAGAATGAAAATCTAGAAGTTAAGAAGGATGAAGTGGTGCACAGGCCATCTCTTGCACTTGAGAAAGATAAATATATTGGTGGGGATAAGGAGGCTGACTGCAGGCCTGATAATATGGAAGACTGGAGCTTGCAGGAGGGCGAGTGTGATGAGAAGAACCACATAGAGGAGGAAATGGAAGAAGTGGAGAAAGACCCAACGCACCTCTCCAACCAAGTACTGCTCATCTACATCATACATGTAATGCTGAGATCTGTCATGGAGATAATCTTCCTTATTGGCCAGTATTACCTGTTTGGTTTCGAGGTCCCTCACCTTTTCCGTTGTGAAACCTACCCCTGCCCCAACCGAACCGACTGCTTTGTGTCTCGGGCCACTGAAAAGACCATCTTCCTCAACTTCATGTTCAGCGTCAGCCTGGGGTGCTTCATCTTGAACATTGTGGAGCTGCACTACCTCGGCTGGATTTATATCTTCAGGGTGCTGTTTTCTGCATGCTTCACGTGCTGTGGATCAGATAGGGACGCTGTACAGAGGGTGCAATTATATTCAGACAACAACCCACTCCTGCTTGAACTCAAACATTCTTTACAGGGCAGGGTCATCCTACAGGCCGCTTCGAGTGAGGCCCCGGCTATATCGACAGACTCAACAGCACAGTGCTCTTCAAAAAGAAACCTGAATGAAAAAGAGCACAACAAGGCTAGATTGTACAATATGACAAAAATAGGCAGAGGCAAAAAATCATGGCTGTAGCATTTCCAACCGTAGATTGCACTCCTTGTGTATTTTAATATGAACTGTACATAATTACAAACTGGACTGAATTAATTAACATATGATTGATGACAACATTTCTTCACTTTCATGGACTTTTATAGTGTATATATATGAAACTTTCAGCTATTCTTTGCATTAATAAACAGCTCTGCAAATATTCCCTGTATCTACACGAAGTTTGCACCTGATTTTTCCTAATAAGTAAAAAGACCAGGAGGGGTCACTGCTGTCCGGTTTACACTGATGCTGCATTCATATGTTGCTCGAATTATTAAAGTTTGGAGCTATTAATTATATGGTCCACCCAAAATTACACAATAGGCATCTAGATTTAGTAATATTACCATCATTTAACATTTAGAGAGTGTGATGGCAACATTTTTCATCATTCAAATAACGTTGACAATGAAGTGACACATTTTCACATACCTGTTAGAGTGTTTAAGGCTTGTGTTATATTGAGTGCACATGTATTAAATGGATAATTTCTCAAATTTAACCAGCTTTTTAATTCTTTTTCAGGGCAGAATTAAGAAATACGTACTTGGGAATATGGGGAGGTTCATTTTTGACCGTTGTTTGGCTTACATTCTCTGAAATACGAGTTTACCAGGAGCACTTGAATGCATCACAGTACATATGCTCACACCTTCTGTGTCAATTCCATGGACGAAAATGTTGAAAACTTAAAACATCGCCCTGTCATCCGCAAGCAACTGCAGGTAGGCCATGATCTTATTTGATGGTAACCTCCTTTACATTTAGTTTTATAATCATAGTGTGTTTTAGTCTGAAAGCGGTCCATAAACAGAGAATGAGGGCAAAGCAGATTAAAGGGAGAGCATTACAGCCAAGCTCTGACTAGTCGCAACGAAAACCCTGGAATATCATTTGCACAGTAAGTTTATTAAAGCCAAAAAAGAGACTGTTTGTCTACAGCTTGCAGAAAATCACAGAGAAATTATTTAGATCACTGTTTCCTGTAAAGTGTGTATAATTTCAATGTCTAGTTTCTGTCGCCTCTTTGCCTCAATAGATGTGATTAAGTATGGATTAAGTTAACAGTTTATAGAGTTCGTGATAAATAAACAAAGCAGGGTTGCAGATGCGTATTTCAGGTAGCTATGAGAAAAAATGTCATGTTTCAGATGTTGAGCATCACTTTAATGATGGTGCTAATATTAGACACGTGTGTGTGAGAGGGAGAGGTTTGCTTCTCCAGACACTGTTGGTATATAGGGCAGCCTCAATGTATAGTGGTATGGTAACCTAAAATCTGGGCTGGATTACTCTTTTAGACAGCTGGCTTTATTGTGACTGTAATTCACCAATGGGTCATGTTTGCACCTTCACACTCAGCCTCGAAAAACAGTCGATTTTTTTCTCTGCTGATTGTCATTTTTGGTTGGAAACAAGTCTCATTTAAAACTGAAAGGTGATAACAAGGTTCATAATATGGTTTAATTGAACATAAAGTGTTTAGATGTATTTAATTTGTTGATTCTTTATGTAAAATTACTGATACCCATATGTTGCCTTGTGTAAGTTGACCAACAACATAATTATCAAGTTTATCAGTCAACTGATATGTTTTTTTTCCTAATGATTAGAAGTTGAAGGATGTAGACAACTGACATACTGTAAAATTGAAGTAAAGATTAAATCCTTGGTGTCAAATTCTTAAAGTAGTCCAACTAAAATTCCAATATGAACCTTATTTGAAATGCTCTTAAGATAACTGTCAAGTAAAAAAAGCACAATTCAGTGATATTCCTAGATGTATACAGTACTGTGCAAAAGTCCCAGGCCAACATTAGGTTTATTGAAGTTATGATGACCACACATATACATCAGTTTCTGTATTAAGATCCAATCTGGATATATGTGAAATATGTACAGCAGGAAAAACAAAAGTTTCAAGGAAAAACAGCTTCTGTAAACCAAAGTGGTCATATTTAGTGTGACCTCCCTTTGCACTTAACGTGTCTTTAACCCTTTTGTTCAGACATTATGAGATTTATGGCATTAATTTTCTGATGTTTTATGCCAGATTCCATTTGACACACGTCAGATGTTTCTAACTGTACATCTTCTTGCCATGGAGTCAGAGGTCACACTAAATAGTTTTATTCTGTGTCTTTTAGTGCTGTGCACATATTCCCTGTATTTTCTTTTGTGTATGAAGAAAAGAGTATGGCAAATAAATATAAATGCTCGTTTCAACCCTGCAAAAAACAGCAAAGTTAAGGGTGACTTTTGCACAGTACTGTGTATTATTCAGCAGTTTTCACACTAATCTGGAGCCATTTTAATGATAAGAACTACATTTTTGATACATTTAATTCATTGGATGTCAAATACACAACAAAACAATACTGGTAATAATAAAAATGTTAAATATTGGATGTGATGATCATCCAGGCTGTTAATTGTTTGACTCCTAATCAATGAAATGTAATTATTAACATATCATGTAATGTGGCCAACAAACCTACATAAATTACATAAATTAATGTATGCGTTTAGTACCTTTTTATTGGTGGTATTCTATATGTATGTTTTTAGTATGGTGATTTATTGATAATTTTACCACTGAGTTTTACTATGTATGTTTTATGTACATTTTTAGAGTGGAAATATTGTGGAAATTTTTACTTTCTGTAACTTCTGCTGCTGTCTTAGCTAGGACACTGTTGCAAAAGAGATTTTTAATCTCAATTAGTCATTGTTTTCCTGGTTAAATAAAGGTTGATAAATAAACAAAATAAATTGCATAGTAGTAATGGACATTAAAATGATTACTGTGTATAATTTAATGTAACTTCTGCTGTTTTTTGCACACTTGCTAACATCGTGATTATACAGTATCAACACAGATGGGACTGTTTAAATGTTATTAGCCTGCCATTAACCAACCATTAACTTTCACAACCATCAATGCTGTAATTGTGCTCATTTTCCCTACAGATGACTTTTCAAGGTCTTCATACCCACATGCTTCCACCTATTTTTACGAGGCCTCCTAATGAACTGCATGGCGGAGTCCTCATCTTGCTATAGGCAGCCAAACTGAAATTGAGTCTGCGCTAAAAGTCAAACATGTTTAATTTAATGAAGAAAGACAAGGAGAAGGAGAAGGACAAGGACAAGGAAAAGGATTTGGGAAAGAAGGAGAAGAAAGACAAAAAAGACAAGAAAGAACGCATGTCCCAGGCCGAGTTAAAGAGCCTGGAAGAGATGAGCATACGTCGAGGCTTCTTCAACCTCAACCGAGGGAGTTCCAAGAGGGAATCTAGGAAGTTGGAGATTTCTAGTCCTATCCCTATAAAAGTAGCCAGTACTGTGGAATTCAGCCTGACAGACATGGAGCGATTTGGAACCTACAGCAACCTGGGGCAGGACACAGGGCAAATATGTGCAAGTTCGTCTGGTGAGGATGTGAAGGTAAACGAACAGGAACATCATCGCCGTTCTGTTAAAGAGAGAGCAGCCAGATTCGGGGAACTTGCTTCTGCAGGTCCGAAGCATGTCTCCTTTTCCCAGAGAAGCAACAATTCAATGGAGACGACAAATCCTTCTGGGCACAACTTGATGCTCTCTCAAGGTTTCTGCAATCTAGACATGTTCTTGGGCGACATTCCGGAGATGGTGGAAAACAGTTTCCCTGGTGCAGACCTACAGTTACCTGATCTTGTTCCGCCACCAGTACCAGATTCAAGGGAACTGGAGCTTCAGCGGCGAAACACTGGAGATTTCGGCTTCTCTTTGCGGAGGACGACTATGCTGGACAGGCAGCCCGATGGAGCCGTGTGTCGACGTGTGGTGCACTTTGCAGAACCGGGTGCCGGGGCCAAGGACCGGGCTCTTGGTTTGGTGCCTGGTGACAGGTTGGTGGAGATCAATGGGGTCAATGTGGAGAACAAGACCAGGGATGAGATTGTGGAGATGATCCGTCAGTCTGGAGACACTGTCCGGTTAAAGGTGCAGCCGATCTTGGAGCTGAGTGAGCTGAACAGGACGTGGCTGAGGTCCACTCACGGCCTGCACAAAGACGTCTGTGATGTAAGTAACGTTGAATTCAATTCCTTACATGGCAGAATAATCTGTAGCACATGAACATTTATACATTTACTGATTATGTTTTTTAAATGGCTGTGTATGATTTCAAAACTGGATTAGAAGTGCTTGAATGTCAGATTACAACTTTATTTCAGCCTTTTTTTCCAATTTAACATCATATATGATGTACAGTAATGTCCAAAAGTCTTAGGCCACCTTTAGTTTTATTGTTTTTGCAGTGTTGAAATGAGCACATTTGCTTATTTCTTATTTTCTTTTCTTCAGATACAACAAGTAAATATGGGAAATACATGTACAGCCACAACAAAACTGAACTAAATGCGTTCCATGACAAGAAGCAGCACAAACAGAAGCATATGACTTGTGTTGAATGAAACCTGGTATAAAATGACAGAAAATTAATTTAATAAAAATCATATTGTCTGGAAAAAAGTGTGTAAAAGGAGGTCACACTAAATACTACCACTTTTTATTGAAGCTGTTTTTTTTTTTTTCATTTTGTTTTTACTACTGTACATACTTCCCAAATATCCAGATTGTATCTTAATACAGAAATACATATGCATGGTCAAACCTAATGTTGGCCTGGGACTTTTGCACAGTACTGAACATCTGATCTACTTTCTTTTAAAAGCTGTACATGTTTCGGATGTTGTAGTCATATCAAACATTTGATAATAATCTCTACTTTCCTACTCCACTGGGATTCATTGTATGCATTGTTGCGCTGATTCCTTACCTGTTCTATCTGAGACTGAACTCTGTATCTGGGATAAAATGTATCCCAAATTTAATTTAAGATGTAGCTCTTTTTTTTTTTTTTTAAATTCTCTTACTTCTTTCTTCTAACTGTGTGGTTTTGCGTTAAGGGCAACCGATGTCTGGATCATTGGTAGAACTCTGACACTGGTAATGTGCTTTTGTGTTGGCCTGTATGGGGGAGTGTGTGTGTTTTGAAAGAATGAGAAAGAGAGAATGTGTTGTGTGTGTATATATAATCCCCCCCTCCCTCCCTCCAATCCTTTGACACCAAACAATGGGACGCTGAAGGAAACAACGGCCCAAACACCGCCACAGCCAATGGCCATATGGTCTTGTAAGACTTGGCTGGCAGCCCATTCATTTCTTTTGGCTGGGATAATCATGTGCAACAAGTAGAGGAGCATCAGAATAACCTCTTTATTAGCTTGCACAGAAAAACACTGAATTTGAACTTTAGTAATTTGATTTAGTGTGAATGTATGTAATTTATAAATAGATGGATTTGTGAATTGGTGGTTATTGATGAGTCTCTGTCATGTCGTTCCTGTACAGTTTAATAATCAAAAGTTTGGTTCAGGCCAGGGCTTGGAATCATTTTGTGACTTTAAACACTCAGAATAAAGCCCCAGAAACATTTATTCTGATTATGTAGGCTACCTAAAAAAGGTCAGTCCCAAGTGGGGTGAAATATAGTAAAAGCTTAAGTTGATGCGCATCACATTACCTTTTTATTCTCCCATTTACATCCACCTCAACGTATTTTTTAATTACATAGAACTGTAGGAGTGACAGCACACAATCACAGACTCTCAATCTATTTACTTCCCTAGAGGAGAGGCATGTCTGCTTTTCTTCCTTTGTCCTACATTCCACTGATCATAATGATCATCATTTGACAGGCCGTTTTAAAAAAGCAGACTGTGCATGTGAGAGTGACCTAGAACCAACAAACTATTTATAGACAGTTATAAAAAGAGCTGAATTCTAGATCCAGAGCTTTGAAACGCAGAAAGACACCATATGTGAGAAATGAACATCTTTTTGTGGGCTCACTTTTAATAACATTACCTGACTCATTGAAAAATGTGCTCTCTGTAGTTTATCCATCCATCCATCCATCCATCCATCCATCTTTAAAGTATCCCTCATTATGTAGTTATGATTGCCCGTAACTGCATACATGACAATACACTCATAGTTAAAAGATAATCCATATCTATACTTTCTCTGCTTGTTGGGTCATTTAACATGTAAAGACAGCCCAAAACACCCAAAAACCAATCTATCAGAGAACTAAAACAATGGCATCCACTCTTATGTAATGATTTCACAACACAAAGGTGCAAAGTTAATATTTGTGCTTCACACCTGTTTGTT
>JAPQRQ010000007.1:13493736-13508976 GCA_037367365.1 Apogon talboti | reverse complement strand
ATATAGCGCTCAGGGCTGATTTTTCCAGCTGGTTGAGGTAAATTACTTGGTCAGAGGCATTATGAATCCAAGCCGAGAAGAAAGTTTTGCCAGGAACTTTCTACAAGTCATGAAACTCAAAGTAGCCTGGTATAACTTGATGGACACTGTATTGTTATTGTTATGCATTTGAGTCTATTGTGCAGAGATTTGATAACTCCGCTTAACAAGTATCTACAATGTTGATGTATCTGGGTTTTACAGTTAGTTCATTTCTTTGCTCTCAAGCTGAAGGTTGCTATTTTGTCATTTCTGACCACTCAAGCGAACAGGCAACTGTAATCCATAAAGACCCAAATGTCCATCACCGACCAAAAACATCTACTGATGTAAACTGTTTAATACCTGTTGATCCAATAATCCTGTCAATACATGTAAATAATTTGTGTAAAATACAGTTTGTCATCTTTTCATGGTCAGATATGACCCATTTGGACGTCCAGAGGCTCCGTAGTTATCGTGGAAACACCATCATCTTCTACAACATTGTTTCACCAGTAAAAACCATGAAGTTGGATCAGTGACAGTGGATGGAGATACTTGTTTTATGTTCAGTTAATGATATATTTTACTGAAAAAGTCGCTTTTTCTGCAGTCTTCTCTGTTTTTGATATAACAACCCTCAACTTTAATCTGAGCTTTAATGAACATCTACATGATCAATGAATTAAATACAGGAAAATACCTGATTTATATGGAAAAAATGCAAAATACAGAAGATAATATTATAATAAATGGCGATAAATCACTTAAGAAAGGTTACATATAGAGAAAATTTCATTTGGTTACTGACACAAAAGTAGTGCTGGGTCTTTATGGGTTAAAAAGCCTTGTGTTAATAGGGCACCATGTCAGCAAACAAAAAGCAATAATACACTGGATCATACCTCCAAGAAGCTGATTATACCTGTTTCCTTGTTTGACACTTCCAGCCCCACAGACCTAATGTTTCTCACATGCCCCTCACCCTGATAGACTTCCTTTTATTTCTGCAGACCAGACACAGTTTTATCATTAGGAAATTAGCAAATGGTGTAATCTTCTCCCCAAGCTGCCCATTAAAATGACATCATCCCCATTTCCAGTAGGGAGGTACTCACTGAGAGTATTAGCACAGACTGGATTAGGAAGAGGTGGGGCTTTCAAGGATAAAGCCGTTTGGCTTCTGATAGTGGCTATACTTAAGATGTCAACATATACATCGCTTCATTATTCACCCATGTGCAGCATTTTAAGCTCAATTCTCAGATGGTGATAGATTTTAATTTTATCAGCTGAAATAAGTTAAGTCTGAAATCAAATACGAGAGGCAATTTTTGGAGAATTTGTTTTGTGCCGTCTCGCCTTGCAGATGTAATGAAATTTTCCCTCTTTTTGAGCATATCATCTTGCCATCTCATCAGCACAATCATTGTCACTCGCTCTTTTTGCTCTCCCTGACTGAACGCTGCACACTAAAATTGTCATTTACCATTAATTTATTTTCTGCTCACCCCAATCACTGACCATGTGACCCCAAGGTGAGATCGCACCTCGCTTCGAATTTACTGTACAGCTCCTGACTCGTGTGTTTATGTGTCCTACTTTCAAATAGAAGTTCTGATTTTCAGGCCTATTTACTGAGTAAGATCTGGGTCATTTTCACATCCTGGAATTTTATAAGGAGCTCAGAGGGCTGAAGCATATAAAGTCCCATGATTCATTTCTGCTCTGAGCCACTACCCCATGGACACTGGTCAAAATATCTTCAGGATTTCTGTAAGGTTTCTTATTTTACAACATGACTGGTGTCAACTTTTGTCATATATGAGGATTTAAGTGGGTCAGAACCATGCAGTAGTGTTTATGCTGTATAGAGTCCTTAATCTTCGGCCTGTGGACAAACAGCCAACGCGATGCTGTGTCCCAGTAACTGACTCCGGGGATTAGCAAACTGTGCTACATAGACCAGCTAGGGTGTGTGTTTGGCTTAGTCCTGCTGAGTGCTAATATGTGAAGTATTCTGGGTACAATGAGGAAAATAATACCTATTGGCTTGTGTTTAAATTTCTGCAGAGTGACTGTGTTTGTTAATACAGACCTCGGGTATATTAACAGCTGTCGCTCCTGCCATACTTTTGCTTTTGGAGATTCAGAGGAACCACCACTTTATATTTTGGACATATGATGCTGTTTGCAAAGTGAATGTCATTGAGTTTATGAAGAGATTGGATTAGCTCATCAAGTTCAGCCAAGCCTGTTGATGCATAACTGTTTTCACTGTGTAGAAATAGCTGTGTGTTCCTGCTTTTACAGCACTGTGGTTTTGAGAGGCTTTCACTTTACTCTTTTATACAAATAACATGTTAGTAATACTATTTAGCTATATTACTGGTATACTGGATTAGGTTAGGCCTAAGAAAATCTATTAGTTTCAGTTTAGGTCAGTAGTATGTATGAACAGAATCTTGTGTGAAGAACAGGAAGCCAATACATTAGTTTATAGCACCCTCTTGTGGTGAAAATGGTATCACATGTGTCAAAAAAATTCCACTGCCTCAGTTAAATGGCTCTAAATAGGTCTGATATTAAGTTGATATGCTTTCCATGTGTATCTGTATGTACTACCCTTTTTAACCCATAAAGACCCAAACATCCATCACTAACCAAAAGCATTTACTGATCTAAAATCTTTAATAACTGTTGACCCACTAATCCTATTAATACATGTAAATAATTGGTGTAAAATACAGTTTGTCGTCTTTTCATGGTTTTCAGATATGACCCATTTAGACGTTCAGAGGCTCCGTAGTGAACGTGGAAACACTAATCTTCTACAACATTGATTCAACAGTAATTGGATCAATAACAGTGGATGGAGACACTTGGTTTATGTTCAGTTAATAATGTATTTTACTGAAAAAGTCACTTTTTCTGCAATTTTCTCTCTTTTTGATATAATAACCCCCAACTTGAATTTGAGCTTTTATGAACATCTATATGATTAGTAAATTAAATGCAGAAAAAAAAATCTGATTTATACTCATAAAATAGAAAATACAGAGGATAATATTATAAATAAATGGTGATAGCTCACTAAAGAAAGGTTAGATATAGAGAAAATTTCATTTGGGAACTGACATAAAAGTAGTGCTGGGTCTTTATGGGTTAAATGTGTATGAGCTACAAAATGGCTCTGAAAACTTATTAAACAGGCTTGATTTTTGAATTGTCGATAATACTGTGTTGCTTTTGCATTGAAATAAAGGAATTTTGTTACACTGTTATAGTAGAAGGAATGAAGGACTGAGGATTTTTTTCATTCAGTTGCAGTTTCAGATGTATAGTTATTTCGTCCCTCAGTCCTTTACTTCATTATTGTAGCCTTTGTGTTTCCTTAAATCGCTGCGAGGACATTGTAAAATGATTGAACCTGATGAGGTAGAACACCTAATGCCTGTCACCCAGAGAACAGACTGGCTGGGAGAAGTTGCAGTGATAATTGTGTGGTTCTGCTAATTCTATTTATAGACCTTCTGTATTTCAGCAGCTGTCCCTCTTCTATCTCCCTGCCCAGCTCTGCTCACATTACGCCCCCCCCCACCTCCACTCTGCAGACCATGGCTTTACAGTGCTAACTATGACCCCGCCCTCGAGGTTGCCCTCCCACTCGCTCAGGACTAGTGACTGTGAACATTTTATAGACCTTAGTTTTACCCTGCCTCTGCCCAGACTGTGTTGCCCAGGGCCAGACTGAAGATTGGAAAGGTTAACCAGGCCCAGAGAGAAGGTAATGGGCTCAGGCCTCTTGTGGACTGTGTGCATGTGAGGTGAGCGGTGTGAGCTGCTCAGAGTGTACATGCTCTGCCTAGCACTTCCATTTGAGCTCCGAAGGCGACTCAGAATGGCTTCCTTTGCTGCCGAAACTATTTATAGGATTAGACTGATGAAAGCTGGGTCAGAGATGGTGAAACATGTTGCTGTGCATTTCACTCCTGTTTTGTTTTGTTTCATCTCCTCAATTGCATTTTTTTGGGGGTAAATATAGGTAATATTCACACTGCTTTAACAGTCATACTACAAATGTGAGAAGGCAGTATGGAGTTCAGTCAAAAATATGTACATGTGGTACATCACAACATGTGTTTCCTTCTTAGACAGCTGACGATTTGTTATTACTGGTTTTTAATGTTTTCCATGTCTGGCATTTGTTGTGTGGAATGACCATATGTTTTCTATATTTGTCACCATTATAAATGAAATAAGTGAACACATAAATGCATCTTAACTTTAACATGTTCATAGAGGGCTTTAATATAATATAATATAATATAATATAATATAATATAACGACTGTGACTAACATTGGACTGGATGTTACCAAAATGAATAACACCACTAATTATGGGATCGTGTTGGTTATATTGTTAGGTCTCCATGACTTCCATCCCATCATATCTTAATGTATGAAGAAAGCAAGCTGTCCATTTCATCATGTTGTTCATGTCTTCTGTCCTCAGTGCTGCATGGTACAACTGGCCACTGGGTGTTTGACCTGTGTGCAGAAAAGGTGTACCTCATCGTTCACCGATAAATTCCCATTCTTCATCACTCCATATAAAAGTACATCTTATTCCCCGCGACCGTCTCTCCATCGCTTTTTCTTCTCACCATTCCTTACCTTCATCCTCCACGCGACACCACGTGTTCCATGAATTTTGGCCAATCATCATGGCGTACAAATCGCGCTTTTCATTTTGGGAGCGAAAGGGAAGTCTTGTATTTTTTGTGTTTTTGGCCTTACACTTCTTTAGTGCATGTCATTTCTTGACACTGTTCAGTTATGTCGATATAGAAAAGTTTTAGCTGGAATCTGTGGTTTGATTTTGTTGTATTGCTTCTCTTTGTGTAGGTTACAGTTGACAACAAGTCAGATGTAAGTCTTATTTCTCCTGCATGACATCGGACAGTTTGCTAACCGTGTTGCGTGCTCTGTTGTACAAAATTATCTCAAACTATTTAGGCTAATAATCTATAACAGTCACCGACATCTTTGACTTCTCAACTTTTGTCATCATGTCTAAATGAACCCTTAACTGAACTGTATGGAAGTCAGTATGATATGAGATGCATTGTATTTTGGCCTCAGGTCAGCAAGTTAATTCATCTGTGCTCCACATTTATTCTCAATCAAAGTAACTTTCAGGAATTAAGTCACAAAGTTTAAACTTTGCCATTATATTAGATGCATATCCTAATTTTTTTTTGCATTTCTAATTAAAGTTGGATCTTTAAGTGATTAGTACGTATACAATTCTCCACACATGCTGCATGTTGCACTTTTAATACAAATGTAATTTTTGAGCGTGCTCTTTTCTGTCTGTTGTAGAAGTAATCCACACTGGTGTTTTCCTTGCTCTGTTTGTGTCTAGTCTGATGTGGATAATAGCCAGCCTCAGGCAGTCTCTAAACCTGGGCTAGATACAGGAAGTGGTCCACAGTCAACAGTATCAACAGTCCAGGAGTCCAACAGTAACATTGCCATGGGCGGTCCAGAGGAGGAGCAGAGTGCTGGTGGTAAAAAGGTGGTTAGGGTTGTGAGGAGAGTTGTTAGACGTGTGGTTCCTGCTGGGATGGAAGAGCAGAAACAGGCTCCTGTTTCTGAGGCCGCCAGAGCTGCAGACTCTGTGGTCAAAACGTCCCAGGGTTCTGCAGGCGACAGGGACGATATCTCCATGGGCCTGACCAGCCTCATGGGTAGAGGTAGAACCAAGGAGCATCGGCCTCGCACCCGCACCCAAGACCGCAAAGAGGATATGAAAGAGGAGGTGAAGCAGGAGGAGGAGGAAGGAAAAACAGAAGAGGCAGCATCCACAGCTGTACCCACCTTTATAGTACCAAAGTCTGTACCAGTGAAGCCCAGCCCCCTGACCCCCCCAGCTGGGTTTATACCCACTCCCAAACCTGACCCGTTAGCCCCCCCAGCCGGGTTTATACCCACTCCCAAACCTGACCCGTTAGCCCCCCCAGCCGGGTTTATCCCCACTCCCAAACCTGACCCGTTAGCCCCTCCAGCTGGGTTTATCCCCACTCCAAAACAAAACCAGCTGACTCCCCCACCTGGTTCTATCCCCCCCAGAAAATCCAGTCCCATCCCATCAAAACAGAGCCCCCTGGCAAGGCCCCCAGGATTCATCCCCGTTGTTAAGACAGATCCCCTGGCTCCCCCCTCAGGGTTTATTCCACGCCCCCAGCCCCGTCCACTTGCTACCAAGAGACCAGAGGTACCGACTCAAACCGCACGTTCGCTCCTTCACCTCTAGGTGGCGCATGCTGCATGGGAATAACACACATTACATTTCATAGAGCATCCATCTGTCTCATTATCTCACCTGTATTGATCATGGTAGACTTCTGTATTTTAACATGTTATGATGCAGAGGCTACATCTCATACTTTTTTAACCACATAAAGGTAGTGTATTCTTCAAAGTACATTACATGACACTTACAATTTCAGACAAAAACAAGACCCTTTGATATAATGAACTCACCCTGAGTATGTGAGGGAGACGGGGTACATGTACCGGCTCATGATCAGACTTCATCAGTGGGTATAAGGGAATGCTCATGACCTGCTGTCTGCCAGGCTGGTCCGTTGGAGGTGGTCTGTGACCACTGAGATGTGACTCATTACTGTCATTTTCTGCAGGCGGAGTGGTGCAGTTACGCACTGTCTGCTTTAGAGACAGGAATATTATTATCCTATGGCAGTCCTTTCAGTCGGAAATTAGTACATATTTTCACAGTTCAATAGTTCAATGTGTGCATTTAAAAGGGCTGCATTTCTGGCCATGAAAACTGGTGGATTGTTGATCATGAAAAAAGTTCCTATTTGATTGAGATGATGATAATGCAAATAATACACAGCAGAGCAAATAGATTCAGTTTCTGTTTTTCTATTTGGATGCAACTTTGTGGAATTCAACTTTGTTTTTCTGGCAGTAATATTATAGTAGTTGCTGTCATCTGAAATTACAATTATCCAAACCACAGATGCATTAATGAATAATGTTTTTTTTTTTTTTTTTAATATTAAGAAGTGTTTGCCATTAAATTTTCACTTTGAAATGTAGAACAAAAAAATTTACTCTTATCGATCCAGGCACAACAGCTGCGTATATTTACAAAAATAAATGCTTTCTACATCCGACTGATGTAGAACTTTCAATAATTCCCGTTAGATCTGTCTGATGTAGGAGGAGAGTTGCATGAGAATTGAGCCAAAGTGTAAATTATTTAAGATTCTTTAAAATTGCCGCACATTGTTGCTTAGAAGCCAATAAACAAACATGAAAACAAGCTATTATGCTGTAATGCTTAATTATCCAATTTCCTCAGGTAGTCATTTTGCTTTATTTTCCTGATTGAATTACGTGGTAAATCAGAGAAATACAACATCCCCTTGATGCTTGTACAGGCAGGATGTGTTTAACAATGACTAACACACAAAACTTACATTTAAAAAAATGTCATCACCATTATCATTACTATGCTAATTGCTTTTCTTTGTATGTGCGTGTTTGTTTGTGGATATTTACTCGTTTGATGCGAAGGTAAAGGATGAGCCCAATGATAAACCCTCCCCAGTTGCATTGTCCCAGGCTCAGAATGAACAAACATCCAAGGTACATGTAACAGTGTGTCTGTCTCATTCATTTGATTTGCTCATTCACTTTGTCTAATGTGTACACTTTACATTCTGAAATATTTATATTCTGGCAACGCATTTGCATTTCCATTTCCATCTGCATCTGCATTTGCACCATGCTATCTGACTATAGGTTCCAGAACTGGTTCCCACTGAGGAAGATTACAGGCGCGTAAGGAGGATCTTCAACACTGATGTCAGCAATGTAACTTCTCTCTCCCTCAGTTGGTTTGGTTTGTAGCTGCCATGTGTTACCAATGCTTCCTGTTTGGCCAACCTGAGTCAACAGCTTACTTCCTCATTAGGAGGGAAATGTATCTAGAAATTACAACAAGCCCACTACCATGAGGTCTCCATTTGCAGGAGAACCCTTAGTGGTTGGCCAGTCAGTGTGAAATATGAATCCTTGACATGCACATAATGGTTAAAAGCTTTCCTAAGGAATGTAGGCTATAAATGATGTTGCATGTAAATCAATGCTTCCTGATGTCATTAGAAAGATATTTTGTGCGTTTAAAATTTTTACTCTTTAGTTCACATTTTTTGTTACAGAAAAAAAAAACCCATGAGCTCCTTTATTCTTAGAGCCCACTTGTACATGAATTTATTTATGAGTGTCGTTCTTGCTCCTTGCCTTCTTTTATTTCATTGAGATAGCATTAATTACTTTGTTATCCGGACCAGGAGAGCACCTGCCATGACGCTGGCACTGTTTATACTGCAACGTCTGGTTCTTTGTTCTCTTTTCACTTCCTGTTGTTTGTTCTCTATGCTGCTGTTGCCTTAAATGATGTCCCATGTGTCTACTTTTGCTTCTCTGTGGGTCACTGGATCCTGACTTGCCGCTCCTCTCTTTGCTGTTTGCATGGCTAGCGTGCCAGAGGCTGCAAATCCTCTCAGGTACAGCCTGCCTGACTGTGGGCTCGCCTCCCTCAACCTCAGAGTGCTGGAGTCTAAGCTTGTTTTTCCTCCACTGACCCCTCTCTGACCTATTTTGTCTGTGCTTGCTGACTTTCTTTCTCCCCAAGCTGCCCGTTGTATTTCACTCAGGGGGTCATGCGGGAGCCTTGAATCTAATAATGTGACATAAATCAGTGGTTATCAAATTTGGGTTAGAGGTTTGTGACCAGTATTTAGAGCTTTTTAAATATTATCAATTTTCCAGAGCTGCATTCAGTTTACAAGGAAAACTAATTTAGAAATAGTGCAGATTTCTGTCTGGCTTCTTATGCTGTCCATACTAATAATGTGGTTATATGTTACCATATGAATTAGAGGGCTTTCTAATAGGGATGCATGTAATATCAAAAGTCCCCAACCCAGTATGTCTTGTTGCGTTTTACACTATCTATGGTTTTGCGTTACATTTTGTCTTCTCT
Source organism: Apogon talboti (assembly GCA_037367365.1). Taxonomy (NCBI): domain Eukaryota; kingdom Metazoa; phylum Chordata; class Actinopteri; order Kurtiformes; family Apogonidae; genus Apogon; species Apogon talboti. The sequence goes on along the minus strand of JAPQRQ010000007.1, from coordinate 13,499,869 downwards.
AGCAGCGACTGTTAGATTGTTTTACAGCTGGCTGCATGTTGCCTTCATTTATACCTACTGATCTTATTAACTGTGACCGTTATTACAGCACTATTGGAATTTTGTGCCCACATCTCTGTAGACGCACGGAATGTACTTCAATGCACCTTATAATCCCTTCTCATTAATACATTAATAGTCTCATTTTGTTATGGTGAATTACTTGAACGGCTCACTTACTCTTTTAATGCCTGGCTCATTGTGCCTGGTTTACCGTTGCGTTATTGGACTCTTGCCAGTCTTGCTGCAGTGTTTTATGTTTTCTTTTTGCATGATAATGGTAACTGGTCTGGTGTTTAATGCACTCTTTTTAATCCATTTATTTTGCAGTTCTAAATCTATTAACAGTCTACAAGTATTGACATCCTAGTTTTTCCCTTGTTCTTATTCCAGTCCAAGGTAGTAGAGGACCCTGTGGCCATCCTTCAGGCATCGCACTCCGCATCTAAGGTTTGACCATGACTGCATGCGACTGTGGTTGTGGTTTGCGTCCTTTAGTGTTTCATAGTGATGTGTATGTGATGTGTAGTAAAATTCATCACTCCTCCCCATGGTCATCAACATATTTCAACCAGAAAAAAAGACAAAACAGATGCTCTTTTTTTTTTTTTCTTCCGCTTCTTTATTACATTACCTTTAATTCCATGTATGAGTTTTGTGTTGTTGATAAATGCATGTTTCCATGGATGACTCTCTCCAAGGACTATTGCATAGTTTGGCTGTCTGTGTGCATCTGAAAATATTGCCACCACCCCAGATCGCTGTGTTTGTGTGATGTCCTTGTGATGATATAGCATCATTTGATGTGAAACACTGCTGTCTCACCTTCTGTCTGCGTTCTATTGTTAACAAACATGTTAAAAGCACTGATACTAAGTGGTCTGTCAGCTTTTGAAGGGCAACTCACGCTATGTAATGAAAAGATGTACGTACAGTAAATGCTGGAGCAGAAATATGAGTTCTCAGTTTAGTAATTTTAGTTCCCCTTGTATATTTCATGTGCTTGTGAAAGTGTCATCTGTAGAATCCTGGTGGAAGTCTATTAGCATGTATCTGGCTTAATAATTAATATTTCACCTGCCATCATTTATTATTACTCCTTCAATTTGTAATGATAAATAATTACTGATACAAGTTTTTCCTATTATCATTATGAACCCGCTCTACCAGGGGAAAACTGAGGAGCAGATAGCAGCGGAGAAAGCCTGGTACAACACAGAAAAAGTATGGCTTGTCCACAAGGATGGATTTTCTTTGGGCAAGTAAAAACTTCATTCATATGTGTGTGTATCTTACAGTGACAAACTTATCCTGCACAACTGTCAGAGGTAGTGTGTTTAATTTTTTTTCTGACATTTAATTGTAAGAGGAAGGTTGAAAATAAACACCCTCTGACTAGACAACGCTTTTTTTTTTTTTTTTTTTTGTACTTCATGATGTACTTAATTAGACTACCCATGTTTTCAACAGTCAATGCTTGTTCAGATTTAATGAAGCTCACACATTATTAAAAAAGATAAAACTGCAAGACATTAGCAGATATGTAAAATGCATTGAGGCTTTTGCACTCGGGTCAAGATCACATGTCATGATAAATTAACTCCACTCTTTGTGTTAATATAGCAACTCTCCTGAAGACAGAAGCAGGCAGTCTGCCAGACGGGAAGGTGAAAATCCGCCTGGAGAGTGATGGATCTTTATTGGACGTGGATGAAGATGATGTCGAGAAGGTATTTAATCATCAAATCAACTATGAACCTCATCAGTTACATATGACACGGGCGAGTGTTTGACCTCCTCTGACTTTGAACTCTAGGCAAACCCTACACTGTTTGACCGAGTGGAGGACCTGGCCTCCTTGCAGTATCTCAATGAGTCAAGTGTGATGCATTCCCTGCGACAGCGGTATGGTGGTAACCTGGTGCACACCCACGCAGGGCCCAGCATGGTGGTCATTAACCCCATTAGTGCCCCTTCAATGTACTCTGAGAAGGTAGGCCGCAGTCTCTGTACGATAATAGCACATCTCTTAATGCATGATGCGAGACTGAAATTAAAGTGAAATTAAATTTCAGGAATGGAATCAGATATATGACCTTTAACCACCTCTCAGTAATAATGACCCTTCTCCTGTCTTTGTGTTTGTTTGTGCACTAGGTGATGCAGATGTTTAAGGGCTGTAGGAGAGAGGACACTGCCCCTCACATTTACAGCATGGCCCAGTCCGCCTACAGGAACCTCCTCACGACACGCCAGGATCAGTCCATTGTCCTGTTGGGAAAGAGTGGCAGTGGCAAGACCACCAACTGTCAACACATCATCCAATACCTGATCACTATCGCCGGCTGCACCAACAAAAGCTTCTCAAGTAGGTTGAAAAGTCAAATGCCAAGCCACAATGTGTCTGTGATTCGGACTTCCTTCTAAACATCAGCTTATGTTTCTGTGCTGACCGTAGCTGAGAAATGGCAGGCGGTCTACAGTGTTTTGGAGGCGTTTGGAAATGCTTCTACCTGTATGAATGGAAACGCAAGTCGCTTCTCCCATATTGTGTCTTTGGATTTTGACCAGGCCGGCCTGGTGACCTCAGCCTCCATCCAGGTACACATAGACACTGTATCATACTATACCAGTCTATCAAATCCTCTGAATTAATTGTCTATTGCTGTGTCTGTTGTAAAATTTAGTCATGTGATGCAAAATTATTATTTGCTCTGTTCTTAAAGACCATGCTTCTGGAGAAGATACGGGTATCGAGGCGACCAGAGGGAGAATCAGCCTTTAACGTCTTTTACTACATGATGGCTGGAGTGGAAAGTTCTCTTAGGTCAGAATTAATATTATTTTTCAGCTGAACACAGCATCCACCACACTGGAGACTGAAGGCACAGTCATTCGATCTGAGTTATGCTGACATATTAGAGTTACTATGTTAATAAAATAATAGATATTAACAGACATGAGAAATGTTGACTTGTATTAATGCAAGTCAACATTAATGTCTAATGCAGTATTTGATTGATTGATTGTTTATTTCAAATATATTAAAACAAAAACAACAAGAAAAATTAATATAAAAGAAAACATACCCCTTTACCCCGTCCTTTTACTTAACAACATTCCCATGACAGATCCCATAATTAACAAAATAAACTCTGTTCATTTCCTAACAATAATACACATGTCAAAAAAATTAAATGTCCATACAGTAATGACCATATCAGGTTTAAACACTGTCCATTTCATGACAATAATACACAAATCAAACATAATCTTTGTCCCTTTCTAAAAATAAAAACTTTGCCATAACCGTACACATATCAAAATAAACTGTCCATTTTATAACCATACACATATCAAAATAAACTCTGTCCATTTTATAACCATACAAATATCAAAATAAACTCTGTCCATTTCATAACCATACACATACCAAAATAAACTCTGTCCATTTCATAACCATACACATATCAAAACTAAACTGTGATTTCCTCACCAGAACTGAGCTGCACCTTAACCACTTTGCTGAAACCAGTGCATTTGGAATTATGCCCCAGACCAAGGTAAATACAAGAAGAGAGATATTAACTTGTTTTTTTCAATGCAAAATAGAAAATAATATCATATGTCTATAATGCCATTCTAATCACATAAAGAGCTGCATGTTTCAATCTTTCTGTATAAATGTACTTTTTTCACATTGTGTTATTCAGATGGCGCTCTCAGCATTTCTTAAAAATATGTTTAAATATGTATATATGTGAATATCTGCCAGGCTGAGGACAAGCAACGAGCCTCTCAGCAGTTTTCTAAACTACAAGCTGCTATGAAGGTTCTGGGGATCACTGCTGATGAACAGAAGGCCTTCTGGCTCGTCCTCAGTGCCATCTACCATCTTGGAGCTGCCGGAGCTACCAAGGGTAAGATTTGTGAATTCATTAAACTTTTACTGTTTACCACTACAACAAAAAAACATGTAGGTGTTAGTATTCACAATGTAACACTAACAGTAGCACAAACGGAAATGTAAAGGTGAAAGTTTACCTCTAATCTTTTAAGAACAATTCAATATTCACAGTACAGTGTATGATGAAAAAGGTAAAAAAAAAAAAAATACCTCGTATGACCTATGATAGGTCATTTTAAAGTAGGTACCAAAATTGTTTAAAGAGCGCTTCATGCTTCATTCATCAGTTTCAGATCATCTATGTGATGCAAGACAGCTGTAATCCAGATCACTGAATTATGCATTTGCTCATTTTAAAGATGTTAGTGCACATGTCGTCAGACTCCGCAATAGCACTGATTTATAGTTGAAAATACAGTAGGTGAAGTCATACCTTGTATTTGTACTGGATCACTGTCTCTGTGGGATGGGCTGTAATGAATAAACACATTAAACAGACGTCGTTCTGAAACACTGGAAACTAGTTATTAGAAATGATTTTGCTGATCATATAGAAAGTGAACAATGTATCTTCACATTACTTGCCAGAAGCCTAGTATAGTTGTCTTAAACATTCTGTCTTTGAGGATATTTAAATGAAATCTACTGCAATATAAGATGGTTTGGTTGTTTTCCTTTCCTCTGAGGTAATATGTCTAGCAGTATTTTAAAATGAGACATCTACCAGCTGTAACAGCCAATGATCAAAATGTAGATTCACTTTGTAGAGGTTAGTGTTATTCGCAGTTTATTTATAAGTATGAAAAGCTCTGCCTTAAAAAAAAAAAAAAGCTTTTATTTGTCCATTTCCAAATAGATGGAGGAAATCAAACCGTTACTGCATTTTGAATTATTTGTGTTGTGTTGTTTTAACGAGTTTCTGATGTATAAATTTAGCAAAGTCAAATGAAGGACAGAATCTGATTTGATCTGTTTAGCATTTCTATGCAAATCAGTTTACTAAGACGTTTCTGTGTTCTCTATTATGGAATTTGTTCACAAAGGCAGAGTAATTTGCAAATCACAAGGTATGGACAGGAGCAGTGCTCTGTGTTATGTGTTTGTATTCACTCTGCATACCCTGTACACACTCTTACCAGTCATGCAGAATTGCCTGCCAAATTATTTTCTGTCATCCTCTCCACCTGCCTACCAGTCTTTTTTTTTTTTTTTTTTATATGGCTGTGAAACATCATATAAGAAAAGTTTTAAAAAAATCAGCACTAAGTTGTAATCCGTATGGCATCTGCTGTGGGGAATAAAGACACTAAACAACTTTGTGCTGATGTTGAAATTGCTGGGTGACTTGTCTTGTATTGATAGGCTGCAATTCTCCTGCTAATACCAAGCGGGTACTAGTGGAATAAATTAAAAATGCATGATGGGATTAAAGTTATGACCAAGAGATTGCACAGTAGTAGTAATTACATTTGATCTCCATTTCTGAGAGAATATTGAATTTATTTCTAAAAATACTGATACTGGGTTACATTTTGACACAACAGTGCAGCTTTGTGGTGTAACACAAGAGGGCAGCAATGATCTCTGCCATACAAGAACCAATTAAAGGAGCCTCAGTTCATGATGAACTTATTTCTCTCTCTGGGCTGAAGAGTTAGCAGTTATGTTCAATATGTGCAAATAGAAAGAATATATTACATTCATATGCAGTTGTTAAAATGTATCTTTCATAGCCATGTACTTCAATTTTGATAAAAAAAATATTAATACTGGCCAACTCATTTTCCTCTGTGATGCCTTTTTACTGGTATTTAAATAAAATTGTAGTGTGGCATATCTATCAAAGCAAATTGTAATATTTGGTGGTCGTTACAGTATTCTTTCTTATCGAAATAAAAATATGAAAGGCTTTTGGAGTGCTGATGAAACCGTGAGAGCCCACTATTCTCTGTGTGAAAAGCCACACTTTCTCTCTGTTCAGTCTTAAAAGATACCACTCCATGGTGGATTAAAAGTGAAGTAAGCGGTCTCATATCTGCATGTTTCTATCAGCTTCTCAGCTGCTAGCATCAAATAGAAACATAACAAACAGAGGCCTTTTTGAAAGTACATTAATTGTGTCCCCGAATGATAAGTATTTCTGTCATCATTCAGATGATTAAAGGGGAAATTATCTCTTCAAATATT
>JAPQRQ010000007.1:13482409-13493123 GCA_037367365.1 Apogon talboti | reverse complement strand
ATATTTTCTGACATGGTAGGTTTTAAATGTGCAAACTATTGCAAATGCCCTTTCCTGATTTTCTATACTATATGTACAGATTAAAGCCTCAGACATTTTTAGCGTGCTCTTAGTACATGCTGTTTCCAGCTGTGTCAGAGTCAGCTTGACCAGAGACATAATCTTACCCTGTCAGAGACGGGGTTGTCACAAAGCTACCAGGCTAGCCATGTGCCTGGGGTAGTTGGCAGAAGGGCTAATGGAGGTTTTCATGCACGTGTCTCAGCTGGCAGGAAACAATTTGCACGTCATGAGTGGGCCCAGAAGGCTGCCTACCTGCTGGGCTGCACCCTGGAGGAGCTCTCCTCTTCCATCTTCAAGCACCAGGCCAAGGGCACCCTGCCCAGAGCCAGCGCCATCCGCCAGACTGCTGACGAAAATGGCACGGCAGATGCAGGTACAGCGGCACACTCTCCCCTCCTCACGCCTCACAGTCGCCCCCATCCCCCCCACCCCTTCCACTCCTTCTCTTTGTCACTCTCACTCTGTTTCCACACACACATGCACATACATAACCCTCCGCTCATCACCTGAGGGAAATTGCATGCTCTGTAGAAAGTAAAGCTTATCTTAGTAATGAATACCACAGCTTTACAATGGCTATTGACAGATAAGTACACACGCTATGTAAGGACAAGCAATTTTGGATCCACACTTCATTCATTGTCCTTGTAATCATAATTGCCTCACATTGATTTTTCACATGTGCGTGGACTCCGACCGCCACGCACAGTTTGAAGGACGACAAGGATACTGTTAAAAGTCTTATCGCAGCAGGGATGGACCGCATTGACCTCTGATTCACCTTTCTCTGTATCTATCCTCCCGCATGACACGTACAGTCATCAATGATTATGCACACATGACTATAAAGCTGCTACTTTGTGTGATTGTATGATGAGTTAGGAGGGCATAACAGGTGGCTATGGCCGTAAGGCATAGACATGAGTGTGTGCTGTTTGATCTGACCTGAAACACCTGAGCCCTAAATGACACTGCTTAATGGAGACAATTTTAGGCTCTGTTTGGATTTTTTTTTTTTTTTTTTTTTTAAAGCCTTTGGGCAAAATTGGCTGAAATACGATGTAGAGTCTAATTACCATAACTGCAGACTTGTTTGTACTGCATAAATTAGGAATTTTCCTCTTGTAATGCAACTAATGTCATTTGTTGATGGACATTTTTACTGTGAACTGACTATTTCTGGTTTGGTGTGTGTGTGTGTGTGTGTGTGTGTGTGTGTGTGTGTGTGTGTGTGTGTGTGTGTGTGTGTGTGTGTGCTCCCATTCCAGGCTCAAAGGCTACGGCCATGGAGTGTTTAGAAGCCATGGCATCAGGACTTTACACTGAACTCTTCACCATCCTCATTTCAATGATAAACCGGTTTGTATATCCACTCCAGCACATTACTAAGATCTATTTACTGCACACACGCTGCTAAACAGAACAGCTGCTAAACTCATTTTCACTGTTCCTGTAACAGCAACAGTAAAGATTTATTCTATTCACATTCAATACTTTAGAAAATATGACATGTATTTAATACTGTCTATTTAAATAAAATATAAACATGTACTGTATATTTGGATGTGTTGCTAATTGAGACACTCGGAATTGTCATTCTTTTAGCTGTGTCAGTGTGAGAGATTTTACATTTGGCACTTAAGTCTCAGTTCAAGAAAGAAGGAAAGATTGTTTTAAAGAGGGTAAAGGTGGGCATGTAGTATGGAGCGCTAAGGTTAGAGCTATGAGTCATGCACTGTATATAATCAATAAATATATTGCGGTATTGCATTTCTAATGTTTCTGCCTGTGCGTGTGTGTGTGTTTGCCCTGTATGCTGCAGAGCCTTAAAATCCAGCCAAAACTCCCTGTGCTCTCTGCTCATTGTGGACACACCAGGCTTCCAAAACCCCAGGCTGGCGAAGCGTGAGTGCGGGGCCACATTTGAGGACCTGTGTCACAACTACACTCAAGAACGTCTGCAGACCCTGTTCTATCAGCGTACCTTTGTGCAAGAATTAGAGCGGTATAAGGAGGTACACTGAACGTTCACTGAAAGTTCTCTTCACGTTGCCTCATTGTTTTCTTTCATCCTTCCATTTTTTTCTCTCACTCCCTTTGCGTCCTGCTTTCTGTCAGATATATCAACTTCAATATTGTATGTGTTAACACATCAGGTGCACTCTCCCTCCCACCTGTCACAAGCTGTGACGAGCCGAAGTGGTTCATGTGTTGGACCACCTCATTAGTGATGCCAGTCTTCACCTCTTCTTCTTAGATCAAAGTAAAGTTGCTCGCAACTGCCTTTGGGAGACACACCCAGCTGCATAGCAGTGATGTTACTCCCTTATGAAGGAACCATTCTTCCTCTGTCCTCCCTTGAAACCTGTCTAGCACTGCTGAGTGATAATAACCCAACATAGCTGTCCTGAAGAATTTAAGATGCACTATTTAAGGGAAATATTAGATCTATTTCCTTCCTTATTAAGGTGCCTTTTAAATCTCTGCAGCCCCTTTCAGAACTGATCACTACCACATATTATCCTTAATCTCTAAATATCCTTTCCTTTTAAAACTCAGCTTATAAAACACTAAAGTTAACCAAAAATCTTGATCATATTACTTTTAATGCTATGAACAAGGATCCTGGGATTTCCCGCCCACATTTCCACCCACATCCCCTGCCTGGCAGAGGGGGAATTATTGCATAAAGAATTGCATAAATCTGCAGAGTGTAATTTTCTCTTGTCAGTGAAAACATCTCAGAAATATAAGAAACTGTGCAGCTGTCATTGGAAACTGGGTCAGACTCATTTAGAAGTGCGCACAGTATCAATAATGGCGGCGGCATGCAGGTTAAACTATGACACACACAACAGACGTATATTTTTGAATTAAATGCTACTGAGAGCTGCAGCTGTATGGGTAGTTTTGTATTTTCTCTAGATGTTCACGCTCCGGAGCAGAATACAGAAATCATTTAGGCTACTTCACATACACACTCTACTTGAACACTGGCATCTGTCATGGCCACACTATTAGCACTGCCAACATTTTCCACATTTCCACTGCAGTCTGCACTTTGTCACTGTGAGCTGCTGTATGCCTGTTTTGCTCTGGTGAAGGTAATTTAGTATATTCAATTCCACTTCATCCCAGAAATGTTATTGTCTGCCACAGTAATGAAATCTTCTAGTTTGTCCACTTTCTAATAGGGAAAGCAGTCTTAACAAATGTCAAGAGTTATTACTGTTGAAGAAGAGATGTCCTACGTTTTAGTTTTCCTCCAGCTAATACTGGAAACTGCAAAAGTACATCCAAATAGGAAGTATACTCCTTTGGTTGGATTTAGTAAAAAGTTCCTCTGCTAAAAGGCTATTATCCAGCTGCACATTAGAATCACTCCATTCTTATTCATCATTATTACCATAACCATTTTTATCAGACCATTAATTTGGAGTCGACCAAATATGGGCCTGAACAATGATCAGGTCTGATATTCAGCGTCTTTATGATTGATGGTATTGTTAATTTTTTGTCTAATATGAGATGAGACAAACTATAAAGCAATCTCATAGGCAGCTAATTCCCCGCAACGTCACACCATTAGTTTAAATGAGACACAAATAGTGCAAATTTGCTTTTATTCTGCATTCTGGAAAACAATGGTCCAAAGATAATTCACTTGAATGTGGGTATAGGTTTTTTTTTTTTTTACAAAACTGCCTACAATGTACAGTATGTTCAACATTTTAAAATAATTTCACCCTGTTTTTTTTTTTGTTTTTTTTTTTGACTTTTGGGATTGAACTTTGCTTTGGCGCAACCAAAATGTAGCCCCTCTGTTTTCACTGTCATCAGGAACTCTCAAAACACATCAACTAATCACAATGGTTTTTACACAATAGTGGACATTAGACTGCTAACAAACAGATGTGTTGTAGAGTTGGGAGAAAAAATTAAATCTCGGTTTTATTAATTTTTTATTTTGATCGATTGTTTTCTGGTTGCACAAACTGAAGAACTGAAGTCCAATCTATACGTCATATTCAACGGGGAGAAACACATTCACTACTAATATATTACAGGAAGCAAATGGTAGCTGTATGATTTCTTTTTGTTAAGCAAGAAAAGCCTCCAAAATTTCAGAAAGCAAAATCTTCTAATTGAATTAATTTATTTCTCAGCTCTAATATGTTGGTAAAAACATAATATAGCATAGTGCCCACAACATGATCTGGTTGCACTTTGCGAGTAATAACCCATTAACGCTGAGATGAGAAAAAACATCCACGGAGTCATTAATACATAGAATTTATGGTCTCTCCAGTTTAACACAAAAGCCAACAATACAGTTTGAAGTTGAAATACTGATCTGTACTGTCTTGCATCCTAGTATTTGAGTAACTGACACAATAATTCAACATTTTACTGTGAATATACAGTATTTTTTAATTTTTTTTTTAAATTCTGGTTTCCTTGATAAATAATAATTGGTATTGATGTCAGTCTTTAATTGGCTACTATGTGAATGCCTTCCATACATTTTACTGATTTGTTTTTGCTCTTTAATAGACTTTCAGATGATCCAAAATATAATCTGAAGTTTTTTTCCCTTTTCTTTTATTCTCAGTCTCAGAAAAACAACAGTGCTTTTAGAAGTCATTTCAGAGTCTGTCAATCCACCTGTCTGTCTTCCTGCAGGAGAACATTGAGCTTGTTTTAGACGACACAGAGCCCAGCACCTCTTTGTCTGTAGCAGTGGTAGATCAAGCTTCAAGCCAAGCACTGGTAAGGAAAACACGTTTAATGTGTCTGTTGTCTTAATTTCTCCACTAATATTTACTGCTCTCCACATTTGCAGCCAGTCACTTATTTTTCCTTGATATTTTCATGCATAAATGCATTGGTATAATAACTTGCCTCTCAGAAAACCTAGGGGACTTGCATTTCTTTCATGATTTATTTCCACTTGGTAATCTCTGGGTACTCTTTATTCAACGATGAATGCAGTCTTTTAGCATCAAAAGTTTTCTTTATGTGAGTTTTTAAATATTGAAAGGTGTTGTTTGGCAGAGATGAGAAAGAGAGGGTCTGGGCAGGAAAAGAAAGGTTAGAGAATTGACTTCAAGAAAGAAAATCAATCTTTGGCCTTTGCAGCCTGTGATCTGCACCATGGAAACAGAAATGGCAGAGTTTAAAGAGTCATAGATCACTGTGGTATAATTCCAACGTGTTTGGTTTGAGTGCTTTACTTTTTAAAGGGTCCCCACTTTAATGGGGATGTCATCCGAAGCAGTGAACTGTAGTGCATCACACTAAAAACCAAAGCGAAAAAATAAACACACATTCTTCAAAGTCATTTCTAAAGTCAACCCTTGTGCGAGGAATGAAAGGACGTTTTGATCAAAGATTTCTTTTTACTAACAGATATTTTCCCCTGTTGTAGCTTAGATGTCCGTTATCACAAACAACCTTAATACTCAATTCATTGCAGGCTTCGTAGTTGTCATATGTCTCCTCCAAACTGATATGCTGCAGTCAGTGTAGTGTGTACTGCTGATAAGGATGTCTCCGGTGTCATGTCCTGATAGATACTGAAGCACTTTTTGGTTATGTAGGTTTGGTTCTGCTCCCAGGGTGGATATAAACATTAAACATATTAACCCATCTCTGGAGCCTCCTTTGATTTGCAAAACAATAGTACAATTGCTTAATCCAAAGATGCAAAGAGTGTGACTTTGAGAGTCTTTTTGTGCTAAAACGCTGAACTAAAATCAACATGCACTGTGGTTGCTACGGTGCAACCTAAGGAAATCATATATACCTGTATGCCTTCAATATACCGTGTATTTCTTCATTATATTATTTTATGACCATTGATGTGTATGTTACGAGAGGGTTTTATTTTCTTCTCTGTGTTTATACTAATTGTTCTACTAATTGTATTACTTTTTAATCCCTTCTCCCCAGCTACTCTCTGTATTCATGAACTCATTTCTGTTTCCGTTTCAATTATAAGAAAATGCTAAATTGATGATGCTATTAATCCTGCAACTGCTGATGTGAACTCAGAGTGGAGGGCAAAATAAATGCACACAGGGAAACAAAACATTTAAAGCTCCAGTAGGCAAGATGTTTTTTGATGCTATCATGCAAAAAGAAATTCATAATAACCTTTTAGTCTATTGTGATTCATGTGGTCTGGGAGAGAATTTGATCGGGCGCCGACCCCAGCCTGTGATGTGATACTTAAGCCAATTGACCCTTTAAGTCCCGCCCCCTCAGTTACTGTAAGCGTTGGATGTGAATCGTGTGATGCTGAATAATTACTATCTGCCATGTTAAAGAAACACCAGTACGGCTGGTTTCAGACATGTTTATACTTGCATATAACTGTATGCTAAGGTAACTAACATTAGCTAATGTCTTATCAGAAGGAGTTTTTATTGATATGCATTGATGCCAGATTATGAAAGTAGTTCTGAAGTACATTCTCTAAGTCTTTTATTTCTGCATAAAATAAATGATTGTATTTCCTTGAGAATAGCTGGTGTATATCTGAATGATTATTTAGTTACAGGGGTGGTCAAAATTATTAGAAGACCTGACAGATTTTAAAATATTGACCTTTATTTTGCCTCCAAAACATGATTTCATTTCATAATGTTCATGAAACATGCAGATGGCTGCTCTGAGCACAACAAACATCAGATGAAGTGAGTCCTGCTGTTTGTGTCCACTTTTAACTTTAATTTTTCATTAATGTGCAGGATATGCCTTGTACATTCAACAGAATCACACAGCTGTGTCCTAAGACTCTTACATCATTATTAATTTAACCACGATCACACCTGACAGTGATCACACAAGGAATTTGGCTTCTTCTGTTCTGTCTTGTTTTTTTGTAGGACAATGACCTAAATCTCCTTATGATGGCTCTATTCTATGGTTTATAGAGCATAATGATGACTTTATAGATGTTTAATTAGTTTTATGTGTTTTTTAATAGCCAATAAAAAAAAAAGGAAACCTCTTAAATATGCCAAGTGTTCTAATAATTTTGGCCACCCCTGTATATAATGTCACAAAAGAATTATAGAATCTTTCTCAAATTGTCAGACATCCCTGAAATAAATTACACACAACATATTAGTTTTAGTCAGTTTTTTTTGTGTTCATGGTCAGTTATGATCTTCCTTATTTTTATTATGGTTAGTCTGTATGGTCACGTTTTGCCGTAAGTTGCTTTTATCTTCAGAAAAGAAAAAATTACGACCCCCGTCCTCTAAACCTAAAATATGTCTGACTTATATGTTCCATCATGGATAGTATAAACACTGTATATTACATCAGTGTGTCCTTATGAGCACTTATAGCTACGATTCTATTAAATTATGACTTTAACTGGTGATAAAAATGGTGATGTAATGTTTCTAGTTGATAAATTGCAGACATTAATCACTGTTATACATAAAGTAACTAAAACTGTTTTTATATATGGGCTCCATTCACTCGCTGCTTAGGTCTTTATGTGTTCTGAAAGCTTGACAGGCCTGAAGCCTTGTTACAGGTGCTAATGTAGGACTGGTCAGTCGCTGATTTTTGGAGGGATTTAGTAAAAGGTCGATTACAGGTCTTGTCAGAAAGGTTGTCAGAATTTTGGCTTCACATTCCCACAATGACTTGAAATGGTGTTCATCTGTATATACAGTCGATGCTTCAGACAAAGAGGAGAAAGCTGTAGGAGGATGTGTATTTTCACTTTTGCCCTCCTGATTTTTACATACTTTAGCTTTGATAAAATACTCTTAAAATGTAATATATCAGGGATCGAGGTTGTTAGATTTTTAGAGACTGAGATGCATAAGACACGACGGAGCCAAAATCCCCAGTTCTATATTTATTTGGGGGATTTCTGCTCATGTGCAGTTGTTCTGGAGGTAAAAAGGATGATGTGACCATGTTATGGCGGCACTAAGGACCTCTGTGTGCTTGTGTATATATTTGTATTTGACAGGTACGTCCCGTGAGAACTGATGAGGCCCGAGGTCTGCTGTGGTTGATGGAGGAGGAGGCGCTGCAGCCCGGGGGATCAGAGAAAACACTACTGGGACGTCTCTTTAGCTACTATGGACCTGCTGAGGGCGAGAGTAAAGGCGAGTGAAGCCCCTGATCATTCTTTGTATCACGTATTATCTTACAGTAGTACGCAGCGATGTGTCACAGAGAATGGGCCCTGTGTGGACCAGATCATACATTAAACGCTATCTGACAGATTGACCAGCGCTATGGATGAGTTATAGAAATCCCATCTATATACGTAGCAGCTACTTCATAAGGTTTGCAGGGTTACACAATTTACGGTCTATAAAGTCTCTCAAATTGAACACAAGAGACTTTAAAAACACTATAAAAAAGGAGAGACATTTCATTTTAGTCCTTCAGGAGCTCCCATTTACATATGGGTCACATTTAAGCTTATCTCACAAGCATTTCACTCATGTATCTTTGATCTGGTCCAAGCTTCAGTTTGGGGGTTGCATTATTTATCAGTACATTGCTATTGAAACAAGCTAAAGAGTTGCTTGAAAGACACATTAAGAACAGATTATGTCTTTAAATGTTATTGTATCATTAAAGTTCATCTAGGATGAAATGAATCAGATGGCTTTCATAAACTCTTCAAATAGACTTTATAACCTTCTGAAGGAGACAGAGATTCTCACAAAACCTACATTTACATCAGGTCACACTTTCCTCCTGAAGAGTGAAAAGGATAATCATTTCCTGTTGGGACACAGTCATGGCACTGACTGGGTGGAGTACGATGCCCGCGGGTGGCTGAACTATGCCAAGCAGAATCCAGCCTCCGCCAATGCTGCCAGCCTCTTGCAGGACTCCCAGAAGTCAGTCTATCTTTGGTTGAAGTGTTACTTGAAATAATACTGATGGTTTGAAAACGGGCTGAGGCGTTCAATCTCTTGCAGGAAGGTCATCAGCTCATTGTTCATGAGCCGTGCGGGTGGAGCCACAGTTCTGTCCGGGTCCATCGCCGGCCTGGAGGGTGTGTCCCAGCTGTCTCTGAGAAGGGCCACTAGCATGAGGAAGACTTTCACCACCGGGGTGGCTGCCATCAAGAAAAAATCTCTTTGCATCCAGATTAAACTTCAAGTGGTGAGGGACATCGCTCGGGTTTTTTGACACAATTCTTACCTCATTTCTGCAACAGTATTTAAAAGTCAAAGGTTTATTATCTCACCTGTTTTTGGTTACTTATTCTACATTTACATTTAAAAAAAGGTGGGATCATTTTAATGGGGTTACAGCACGAGATGAGATTAATCCTCATTATGGGGTCCCATGAGAATAACACTATAGTTTTCTTTCATTTCTACCCAGACAAGGTGAATAAAATTGCAAAGCTGCAGTCAAAAGTCATAAAATATAAAATACTGTTAACAATACTATTCATAAAAGGTAAGAATAGAGTTGAGAATAAGGTCGGGAAGGAAAAGTCAGGAAAATATTATTATTTTTATTTAATGATCTAAAATAAGCACGATCACTGGCCAGTCGCCAATATAGTATTGAGAATCTCATGTGTAGTAGAAGCTTTGACTAGGGCCAATATAATAAAGTGCCGATTGCATATAGATCTGTCAGTTGAGGATTTGTCATTGGCGGTGTGCCCATTGTCTACCTCCAGACTCCCTAACGCAGCTCTTTCCATTCCAGGATGCTCTCCTCGACATGGTGCGGAGGTCCAGGATTCACTTTGTTCACTGCATATTGCCCAAGGCTGATGCCCTGAAGGCTCTAAGTGGATCCCTGTTCAAAGGAGGGGAATGTGAGACTCAGGGGGAGAATAGTGATACCAGCTTAATGCAGCTAGATGTAGCGTTGCTCCGTGCTCAGCTCCGTGGCTCCAAGCTACTGGATGCACTCCGAATCTATCGGCAAGGTGAGATAGCCTCTTAAATCAGATAATCAAAGACACACAAGCTGTAGATATACCAACCTTCTTGTCTGTGTAAAAAAAAAAAAAAAATCTGCTTAAATATCTGTAATTATTTCGCTGGGATTCCCTGCAAATGTCCATCACACGATACAGATGTTCCCCTTTTCCATATTGATAATTACAGGTTACCCTGATCACATGGTATTTTCTGAGTTCCGACGGCGCTTTGATGTGCTGGCGCCGCATCTCACCAAAAAGCTTGGGAGGAATTACATCGTGAAGGATGAAAAGAGAGTAAGTCAATCAGTGAGAGAGGGAGCAAAATGTAAACTTCCACCAGTAGCCAGGCGCAGTGAAGATTGATGTTGTGAAGAGGCAGCTTCATTACATCTGCCCCTGATTTGTCAGCAGCCGACTGACAGAAATAAACCTTCATTCATCAGGGCTATTGTAATGAACTAATCAACTTAACCTTTCATGCCTGTTGAAAAGCTAGATCAGTACTTTGGGTTAGAGAGTGCTCAAAAGTACAAAACACCATTAAAAGCAGACAGGCTCATCATCTTTGTGATATTTTTTTCGTTCAAAGTACTTTCCAAGGATTTCCTTAAATTAAACTCTTAGCTCATTGTGTTTTTTTTTAAGTTGTAACAAAATAAAAACCTGAATTTTAAGCTGGCAAAAGAAAACTCTGAAGAGAGTGTGATTGGG
>JAPQRQ010000007.1:13436077-13482399 GCA_037367365.1 Apogon talboti | reverse complement strand
CCCCCCCTCCACCTTCAGTAAGAGTTTATTGGGCTTTGATGCATTTATCCACTAAAAGAGCAGCTATTTGTTATTGTGCGCCAGAAAAAACACAAAACTTTGTTTTTAGAAAGAAAAGAATGAGAGAGAGTGAAAGAATTGGGTTAAGAGAGAGAAAAGCTCTTTTCCCCTGTGTCCATGTATCGGGGCTGAGTTTCTGTGGAAACAGTGGCAAACAAAAGCCCCTCAGTATTTGTGGCAAACCAGTCCTGGTGTAATCTAGATGTGGTCTTTCAGGCTGGAGGCTCCAGTGGAGAAGGGAGGCAGAAACAGGAGCAGACCTACAGTACACACAGGCTGTCAGATGCACAGGGAAAGTCTCCACACTGACTTGTGTTATTCTTCAGCATAGGACTGTGTTAAAGGGGTCAGGGAGGATAAGTCAGGAGTGGGTGGCTATTCTGGTGGACAATAATTGGTTTATGGTGTTGGGAAGTTGTGGCTAGCCATACTTTTTCGAGCTTATTGAATTTCACAACAAAATACAGATGGGAATTGATGTAAGGGAAGGAGGAAAGCTGTATTGTACTATTAGTTCAGCATGGCAACTTGGGGGGAACCGTGGTCTACTGAACTGTTTCAATGTCAGTAGAAGTTCCCACCGGATCCTGCAGTTGAAAAATTAAGTGTGTGAGTGTGTGAGTGTTTACATGTGTGTCTTTGTCCAGGCTGTGGAGGAGCTACTGGAGTCTTTGGATTTGGAGAAGAGCAGCTACCACATGGGTCTGAGTAGGGTGAGTAACACCTTGAATAAACATCTTCAAAATAATTGAATAAATACTTAAAATAACTTCTGCTGTGCTATCCTTCAACTTCACTGCTCTCAAATGTCGACTCAAGAAGCTGCAGGACTTGCATGCTTGTGTGTGTGTATTTGTGTGTGTGTGTGTGTGTGTGTTTTTTTTTTTTTTTTTTTTTGAAGGACACTTGCCGTTTGAGGGAGTATGTCTTTCATTACACCTGTCTTTCTTTGCAGTTTGTTTGGCTTCCCTTTTTGGAGGTTTGCCAAGCCTTGCCCATTCTTTCAGTCTTTTAGCCTGTGGCTACCCGAAACCGTGTCTCTACTCTGCTATGTGGTCGCAATTCCCCCTTTTCTTTTCAGGTCATCAGAGCAAATTCTTGCAAGTGATGGCCCTCTTTGTTTTTCACCACAACTGTTGTAAAGTAATCACAGTGAACCCTGTTTGGCACACTAAAGTCTAATTCTATCCCAGTTGGAAAATTGGCCATCAGCCAGAAAGCAAATCAAAGGAAAACAATAATGTACAAAACACTGTACCTTTCACATCCAGATATGAGCAGCGACCGGGATCCTTTTCAAGCACATGAAATCAGACTGATTTAAAAGTCAGTTTCATACGGTGACACACTTTGGAGTGTGAAATCAGCTCAATGTAGAAAAGCACAGTTGGCCATTCACAAAGCATTCCAGTGGCGTCTTAGCAACCTGTCTCAGTTGCATGCCAATTAAAGCAGCCTTAAATAACCTTAGAGCAGTGGAATCAAAGCTCTTAACAGGGTGAAATTAGCCATTATATACATTTAAGATGCATATAAAAAAAAAAAAAGCAGGGATGTGAGTTTTTGAGAGTGAGCTCAGTCCACCTGATGATGATGATGATGATGATCACGAAAGACAAAGAGCTTCTGCCCACATCCCCATAAATAAATTCTAATCTATGTAATGCATTAATCAAATGCATCACTCCCTGCTTGTCATTAAACCTCTTGATCATATGTAGTGGGTGAGCTTTAATGATAGTGATAATATGCTATGGTGTTCTATAACACATGTTCCATAAGTGTGCCATATAATTTCAGTGTTCAGATACATCCTGGATGCATGGTGTGCAACCCGAATGCGGGCTTGTAGAGAGTGGCAGTGTGCCAATATAGTGTCAGTCTGCTTAACCCACAATAAAAAAGAAAAAGTAAAACAAGGCACTGACTGACTGGCTTGTACTGCCCCATATTTGTGAAATGGTCCACCGTGTGGCATGCATATGTCATGTTCTGACAATAAAGAATAGTCCACAATTACAATGTAATGATATGGCATTTACCTTGATAATTAATGATATAAAATGTATATTATTGTCACCCAGCCCTATTTGCATTTTTTGCATTTAACATATGGATTCAACACCTTATAAAGCAGTGGGGCTTGTATAAAAAGACCTTGACGGTTTTTCCATCATCATCCATCCATTTTAATGGCCTGTAGCCTTCATATCTTGAATGCATCACAGTACCTAATCCCTCTGAGGTATAGGCAGGTTGTGATGTGATCTGCTTTCTATTGGCTGTTTACCCCTGTTTTACCTTTGGCCCAGATTAGGAACAGACAAGCCTGATTGTCTGAGATAATAACTTAATCACAGCTTTCTCACTTAGATAAGACTCATGGATTACACCGTTTCTTATTGATTAACTGTGTCGGTGCACTTATGTACTTTTCAGTTTTTCGTTTGCCTTTGTTTTTCAGCCTAATCAGGAACATTAAAGGTCCCATATCTTAACACTTATACCTAAATGATTAGACTTCTGGAATGGTGTAAACAAAAAGAGTAATTTGATTTTCCTCACTTTTCTGAGATCCTATCTGTGTCTCTGCCACAAATGGCTCATATCACATTGTGTGGCAAATGTCACTGCCCATGAACTGATTGACTAAACACAGATCAGCTTATAAGGTGGTGGCGATCAGATTTTGACATAGATTTCATGTAGACATATAGAATAACATACATTAACAACAAAATATAGTCATAATTAAAGACAAGTGTGTATATATAGCATTAGCCTCATTGCATAACTCCCTAAGGCATATTTTTGTCCAAATTGTGATATCTGCATAACTTTGCTTTCTTAACACTGCTGCCTCATTTTTCATTTTTTGGCTATGACCTGAAAAAAAAAGGCAATTATGCTATGAGGATAACAATGTGGTAATTATTCTGTCAGTGCTCGTGATGATCATGAGTTGGTCCCTGAGCTCCTTCAATGGCATCTCACTCCTAATGTGTGTGCTATGTGCTAATGCTAATGCTATGTACTGTAGTCCTATGTATGCATGTATTTGGATTTGTAAAATGCAAAGGCTGAACTTACAAACAGGGATAATAAAGCAAGTTAACCTTTATACATGTAAAGCTTCATTCACAGTTGATACTCCTCATCCAGCTCTGCGCTGGCCAGCTAATTGGTGTTAGCACACAGCAGCTAATGGCTAAACATGAGTGGTAAATAAAATAACACTGGCCAAATGACTACATCTTTACTCTCCGAAATGACTGTTAACAAAACTATTCTTCCGTTATGACTTGGACAAAGCTAACAGGACATAAACATGCACAAAGCCAGCTAACTGTTTCATTACTGTACTAACTGTAACCTAATTATCAGTGCAGTTATTAATGTGCTGTACATATCCTGGACAGTAAAACCTATCTATAATTAAGGCTCTTCTTTGGAAATCTGTGAACTATTTTTTGATGAACTGAAGCAGGAATATTGCACTTTTCAGAGCTAGTTTTACTGACATATTCACTACCCTGGTGTTGGAGACTGAAAAGGGGTGGGGCTGACAAATTTGATCTTAAATATGATTGGTTCTTCCTTACTAGATTACCAGATATGGATTTTCTGATTGGCTTCTTTTGTTTTTAGGGCACTAGAAGACTGGGCAAGTTTATTTTTTCACAGCTTTTATTTTACACCACTGAATTTATATAAACCTCAAAACACAATAAAGATGATTTTCATGATATGAGATCTTTAAACTCAATCACGCCTTGGTTAAAATAACTATTACGTAAACCGTGACAGATGGTTTCCTTTGCTGAAGTTGAAGAGCTCTCACATATTGTTTTTTATTTCTGTTTTGTTGTAGTTGTTCTTCAGAGCTGGCACCTTGGCTAAGCTGGAGGAACAGAGAGGTGAGCAGACCAAGCGTAATTTAATCCTGTTCCAAGCTGCCTCCAGAGGATACCTGGCACGCCAAGCCTTCAAAAAGAGAAAGGTAGGCAGACATCACACAGTTAGTATATCCTCCAAAAAAATATGTCAACAAACATGTGTTTATGGATCCAATTATCATATGAATAAAAGAACATAAAATGGACTGGGGTTTGGTTTTATAGACACACAATGCCCATGTAAAAATGTACTGGATAGTCAGAAAATGAGAACAAATAAAGTCTAAGGGTCCATTTTTTTTAAAATAAAATATGTGAAGAATGTGAGCTCCAGTGGCTTTGTTGTCTAGGAGTCCACCAGGAGTTGAGAGTTCTTTGTTTTGAGCTAATTTTAGAGCTTGTTTGCTCGGCTGTTGGGCAGATCTAATCAGCTCTGCTGTAAATCTCAAACTAATTACATTTTATATATTATATTTTTCTAGTCTATAGCCCACATTCCTCCCTCCTCTACCATGATCAATCATCAAATCAGCGTCTCCAATGTGATATTTGATAGGGACATATCAGTTTATATGGCGTTTTATCAGGCTGACTCCCTTGAATGTAGCCTTATCAAGTGTGCTGCTGACTCACACCCATCTGCAACGCCCATCTTCCATTTTTCTCTCAGCGTGTGATGGGTCCATCGCTCTGGACCTCACACACGTCCTCTTGTGATGTATGGAGCCCTGCAGTCCTTCTCCTCCTTGTGATTACTATTTAAGTGAACGTGCTGCTTCAGCTGGATAGTGATGAACCAGCAGAATCAGAGTCAACATCCAATATGACGCATTGCCCGTGAGCAGATATCTTGTTCCCTTGTAAATAATGCCACTAACGGACAGGAAATGGGAATTCAAGAAGGAAAGTCTTTTCTTTATTATGTGCAAAGGTTATTATTCACTCGATGAAGCGGACGAAGACCCTGGTGCTTCATAATATGCTGAAAATCCAGCAGTGAGGAACCATTCAAGAATTGCTAAGCAACTGTGCAATTACAAAATCCATTAGCCAAGATGTTTTTCCCCTTTGCCCTCTTTCTCCTGCAGATGTCTCTATAATAAAAAAAATACTTTATTTTTATTTTTCTTGTATTTAATTGCTCTAAATATTACTCCACTTATTTTTGTTGTTTAAACATAACGATAAGTCATACTAGTTTTAAACTTTTTCTCCAAAAATTTTAAGAAACTTCATGCTTTTGCAGCTTTCTTGATGTGCTAATAGAGATATCTGGGCTAAGAAATCCACCCTAAGAAAAGAAAAATAAGGCATTCACATATTTAAGCGCTATTTTTTTTAAAATAACCCGTGATAACATCACAGAACAAGATAGATCCTTGATAAGATGTTGTAAAGAAAATGCCATTTGCGCTGAGCTCTATCAGTTCACTGCTCTGAAAGGGTTCAGTCATGCAGTGGCTAGCTCCATTCTTTACCAATACCTTTTGATTTTATTTAAAACCTGCTGCACTTTTAAATTAAAAAGATAGGTCCATGTACTTATGTAAGCATCTAAGGTCAGTGTCTGCTGTGAAGTGTGAGATTGAGATATCACAAAGTACGCTTTAGAAAAATGATCACTGAGGAGCCGTGCCAGAACTGACTTGCCCTTCACTTATTTGACATTTGTTTCAGTCTTCTTTTCTCTTATTTTTCTGCTGCAATGCCAACTATAGTCCTCATAATTAGTCAGCTGTTATAAGATATAGAATCCCTGCTCCCAATAAATACCTGAAGGACAATTTTCCCCTCTGAATCTCATTCTGTTTTTATTATTTCTGATTAAATTAGTCGTCACCACAGTAATGAAAGGGAGGCAGGGCTGGCTGCTGTAGATTATTGAGTGAGTTTCATCTCCTCTCTACTCTGTAGAGGATTTACAGAGTGTTACTTTCCAGTCTTAGAATAATCATCATATAATATCATGCACTTGTGCCCTTGCTGTTATCCTGTTATTTCGATGTGAAAATTGATTAGCTCCAAAGCCTCCTGCTCTGTTTGAAGTATCCAGTCTTAGCAGGTAGTTGGATATCTGCCTCTGGTACGCTGGATGGCTTCAGCTGAAGCCTCTCAGACACTTGCTGGTTGATGTATATGGATGTGACAGAAAGTCGCAAGTTCCGTTGATTGATATTCCCTGGCATGTTAACCTTGTGAAGCTGTGCCAAGCCCATGTGACATTAAATGACAAAACCACAATTTTTCTTTTTTTTCTTTTTTTTTTTTCCTTCTTTCCTCCCCGTCTCCTCAAGGGGACACACTGACATTTTTTAAGGTCTGTTATTTTGCCTCAGCAGGCACTTACTGTGTTGGAAGTTTTGTCCTTCAGGTACCCTACAAATGTTTTTTTTTTCTTTAGCTATTTGCATTGGAATCAGCATAAAGCTACAACCGTGAGCTCTGCGGCCTAGTGATACCTATTCATTTGAACATTTCCAATCTGTTGTGACATTGCTCACTGAATGTTAAGATATACCTCCTTTCATTCGTTTAATACATTCACACCACATTGCAGATACAAGATACATTCCTCTGTTTATACTTTCAAGGCAATTGGTGTGAAACAAACAATAACATTGATGTTAAAGCAAAACTTGTATTGTGAAAGGTACTAAATTTCCTTAAGGTGCAAATGCTTTAAGCCATTAAATAGCATAATTGTACTGGTCTCTAATGGAAGTTTTAGGCATTTATTTTTCTTTGTGTTAGAAGTGGCACTGAGTGGTTGAGTTTGTCTGGTATTCTTGTACACAGTTATATGCATCAGCATTCAGAGGGCTTCAATGTATAAACACATGCATGCATAAGTGTTGTGAAAGGGTTCTGTAAACACATCTGTACCTCTAAAGCCTATGTAGTATACTGAGTGTTGTATCTAGAGCATTTTTTTTTTGTCTTCATCTTGGCTCAGAATTGTTTCTCATTTTACACTGCTTTACAGTTGTCACACCCCGTTAATGTGAATACCAAAACGTTTATCCATGGTGCTCATGTAGTATATTCTTTTGTTTGTTTTCTATTCATTTAATATTAAATATGACAAGTAAGACCTGTTTAAATTGTCTGTCAGAGATTTGCTGTATCTTTCTCCATGTTAAAGCTTTCACTGTGTGACAAATCCTAATTGGTCATAGAGAGTAGCTTCAGGGTGAAATGTACCTGATGCTGAGAATTGTGTTGCTCTAATTGGGTTTGCCCATAATCTGCTGCTGCTAGAGAGCCTCATGCATAAGCAGCATGGAAATCATGTAATACTTGGAATTAGCTGCCAACATGTTTGATTTAATTAATCAAAAATTAGCTTCCAGCCTTGGAACACACTCTGCAGAAACTCTCCAGAGGAGGCTGGCAAGTCCTGGGATCGCTGCTAGCCCAGAGACAGGCGTTACCGTATAACACATAACTGAGGGATGTGGTTCCTTCCAAACATTGTTCATCAGTATTGAGAATTATATGTTAACATTACATGAGCACTTTACAAAATATATTCCAGTTAGTAATTAGGGCTGGCATGGTTCCTCAGGATGCTGGGCACTGCAGACCATTGCAATCTACTTCTTCCTTTCTGAATTTAGCCTTATTTTCTGTCTCCATTCATTGCCAAACCACAATATACTGAGCATTTGCTACACTAAAGCTATATTGTCTCTGTTGTTTCACATCTTGATGAAACAGATGTTTGTGTTAGCATACCAGTTGACAGCTAAAGTAGCACATTTCTGTAATTTTACACTTCCATTCAATCTGTGTATTTCTTGTGCTTATGTTGTGGGCTACCCTTTATATGTGTGTCTGCAGATACAGGATCTGGCAATCCGTTGTATTCAGAAAAACATCACAAAGAATCGTGGAGTGAAGGACTGGCCATGGTGGAAGCTTTTCACCACCGTTCAGCCTCTCATTAAGGTCCAGCTCACCGAGGAGCAGATGAAAACCAAAGATGTGAGGAAACCTTTCTGTCTGTTACATCCCGAATAATAGGTTCCTCTCAGCTTGACAGCATCTAGTCACTATCTGCCAGTGCAGTATTATACTTCATGTTCTAGAATTTCCAGCAATACTTAACATTTTGCAGTTGTAGAATGTAACTTATATAACTACATTATCTGCTGTAGGAGGAGATACAGCAGCAGAAACTGAAGCTCGAGAAGGTGGAAAAGGAGCGAAATGAGCTGAGACTGAACACGGATCGATTGGAGAGCAGGGTGGGTCCCTTTGCCTGTGGCAGTGCATGCTGGGTAGACAGTGTTTGAGAACAACAGAGGATATTTTGTAGTTTTCTGCTAAACTTTATTTGTTGCCGTGTATGTATCAGAGTTATTATAATTAGAAATTTTCACTGTGTCTCTGTTTGGTTTTTGATTTCAGTTTATTTTTTAATGATTTGATTTGCATAAGATGCTTTATTTTTATTTTGAGGAATTGATTTGATTTAGTGTTAGCAATTTAATGTTAGTGTCAGTTTTAGTTTGTTAAGAATTATGAGTAAAGCCTTTATTTATTTAAATTGAAAAATACAAGATGAAAAAAAGTGCATCAGAACCAAGGATGGAGCTGCCACAATGTCCACAAACTTGTCAAAGCATTAAAACAAGAAATTAATTGACCAAAAGTGATTTATAAAGTGTTTTATTCTTCTACTCCACTACATCCTAGAGGCAATTATTGTAATTATTATATACAGAGAAGAACTTTTTCTTGTAGTGGAATATTTTCATTTTGGTTTTGTTAATTTCATTTTTTATTTTTTCATTTCTCCCATCATGAACCATTAACATTGGGAGAAGATTAAATGAAAGCTGATTTTACCCTCAATTATATTTGGTTTTAAGTTGTCTTGTATAGTTCATTCTTTTTTTAATTTAATATTTGTGTCTTTGAAATGGTGTTTTTTTTTCTTTAACTGTAATAACCCTTTCTCTTTGTGTTTCTGTGTAGATTGCAGACCTTTTGGCAGAACTTGCTGATGAGAGAAGCACCAGTGAGTCGGCATCCCAAATGCTAGAGACAGAGACTTCAGAGAGACTGCGCTTGGAAAAGGATATGAAGGATCTACAGGCAAATAAATGCACTAAATAAAGATAGAATGTCACATCATCATCCAACAATACTGTAAAATTTCCAGTGCTGATGGCAATGTTGTGATGCTCTTTTAACCTGCCTTGTGAATTTCCAGACAAAGTATGAAGTCATGAAGAAACAATTAGAAGCACAGGAGATGGAGGTGATGGAGGCTCGACTCATGAAAACATCAGATCTCAACGGGGAGATCGATGATGATGATGCTGGTTAGTAAATGTTTATCCAGAAGCGCTCATAAAAAAAATAAATAAAAAATTGTGGTTGAATCCTGTGGCATATTTGGCGAATTCAGCTTGACTTCTCTTTCTTCAGAATCACAGTCTTGAACCATTAGTGTTTTAAACAAATTAAATTTGTGTTGCATTCCCCAATTAATTGTACCTTGTTGTGACTCTGGCACCAGCTTGTCTAAGCCTGCCTAATGGGCGTGTCAGCTCAGGTCAGGAGCATAATTTACTGAACTGCTTGTACGCCAGCATTATGTGCACAGTTTGAAAAATCTCTCTTATACTAATTGCAACTGCAGGAATAAGAGGCTTTGTTTGCAGGAGACATGACAGTAAGACTTGGTCACATCTTGTATAAAGCTGTTAAGTATATATTCCAAGTTTGGGATTTACTGCTAGGGGATTAACATGTTCACTCCCAGGCATACAACCTATGCCTCTTGCCAAATGGACTCTACCTGCTGAGAAAGAGAGCCCCTGCTGAGGCCTCAGCAGACAAGCCATTACAGAGTATATCAGAATTCTTAGATGAATGAGAAAATAATCGTTGGGATCAGAGCCGGTGGCCCTGCAAGTTGTCATTATGCTATATATATGCTAATGAGCAGCACTGATGGAGGAGCTGGTGTTGGTATGTGAAGGAGAAATGGACAGCCTCTAAAATGATAAGGCTTGGAAATGAACCTGAACCTGAATGTCTGCCTGGCCGCCGTTATAGTTCTGATAGCCTCTGACAGCTCCAGAATTAGGGTCGGCTAAGAACTGTGGAAAGTGCCACTTAGACATGTCCTTCTCTAACTACTATTGTGGTGTGCTCTGAATTTGCACCTCAGGTTTATCCAAGATTATAGTTGAAGAGCAAAGGCTGCTTTGTAGTTTGCTGTTGAATTTCTTTGACCTTCTAAGGTCAGGATTTGATGAAAGAAGTTTTATTTCCTGCAAGATTATTTGATTTCAGTCTTTGAATGTGATAACCATCACGGCTCGTACAGTGCACTACATAATCCACAGCATCCATCATTTCTGAGCTTTTGAGCCTCTTTTTCTGAATATCTGGCTAGACCTGCATTAAAGGCAGTAGACACCCAAATGTCACACAGACATTTTCTCAACTGTATGTCTTCTCTCCAGGAGGTGAGTGGCGGATAAAATACAACCGAGCCATTCGTGAAATGGAGTTCACCAAAAAGAAACTCCAGCAGGAGTTTGATGACAAGCTGGAGACGGAGCAGCAGAGCAAAAGACAACTTGAGAGAAGGGCAAGACACATTTTTTGTTTATATTAAATCATTAAAGTCTATGTCAATGTACATTATGTATTATATTTATGCCCTGCTTAAATAAATGTCCTAACATTAATATGCATTAAGTTGTGATTTAAAAAAATAAAACAAATTGTGTTCGTGCATCTTTCAGTTGACAGAGATGCAGACAGACACTGAGGATATGCAGCGCTCTATGCAGCAGATGAAGAAGAAGTGCCAGAAAATGACGGCAGAGCTTCAGGACACTAAACTTCACTTGGAGGGCCTCCACAGCCGCAACCATGATCTGGAGAAGAAACAGAGGAAGTCAGTTCTTCCAGTGTTCACTCATTCAGTCTTCAATCTTTGTATACATAAAATAGGCTTCTATATTGTATACAAGTGCAATGTAAGGGCTTATGTCTACTCAACATATTGCATAAATGTGGTATATAATGTGTCTATCTACCCGTTTGTCTGTCCTTCTCCGTCATATGCACACACGCATTTGGCTTCTATGACATAACATTAATTTGCATTCATCTCCTTGATGCCTAGTACTATCACATATTGCTATTCTTATCTCTAACTTTAGTCTGATGCTAACCTTAAAACAACCCATAAGACTGAGGTCCATGTAGGTTTTCTTTCCTGTCAAGCCTCTGGGAAGCTCTGTGATACACATGGGTTTTGTTTCTATGACAACATATCACCATTCTGACCACCACTGTATGATAGACTACTTTACAACATGCTGGGTGATAAGAA
Organism: Apogon talboti; assembly: GCA_037367365.1. Classification (NCBI taxonomy): domain Eukaryota; kingdom Metazoa; phylum Chordata; class Actinopteri; order Kurtiformes; family Apogonidae; genus Apogon; species Apogon talboti. The sequence continues at coordinate 13,471,080 of JAPQRQ010000007.1, read as the reverse complement.
CACAACAATCACACAGCAACATTCTGTGTTTGGCTGATGTGCTCTGTCAAATTGGCTTTTCTGTCTTTGTTGGGCTAACTTCTAAGTTAGACAATGTCCAGAACAAACATCCTCTCCATTTTTATTGTTACTAGGATTTTACCATCTGATTGCTTGCTTGAGATTTGTGGCTAGTTTCAACACCCATCCGATTTCTGACAAGTCCAGAAATTCTCAACTACAACAGCTACACAAGAATAAGAGAACGCTCTGAAAAAGCATTTTCTTTTGTCTTAATTGGGAACAATCGAACATGCTTCCTCTCGGAAAAGACACACTATGTGGGTACCTTAGCCCTCAAATGTAATAATTTATGCTATAGGAACCTGCATTTAGTCACTATTAGGGAATTCTGTCTGTGCAAATGACTGCGGAAACTGATGTATGTATCCATAAAGCAATAAAAACCCACAGCACACACTCAGATGTGCTTCCTTGAGACTTACACTAACCTTAACCTAAGTCTTCATCCTAAAATTTAATGACTCTTTTATGGGGTTCGGCGTTTTTGCTCTCCACGTAGTAGTAAGACCCCACAGAATGAGTCGCTCCGTTTGTTGGGACCTCCTAGCTATAGAAACTAATGCCTACACACACGCACATTAAACAGAACATATTGCTCCATTCTCCTTGGACGGCTAAGTGCAGACACTTCGACCCATCCAGCAGAACACTAAAGTTTTCTTTAATTTGAATAGTGACTGAGATGTTCTGTAATCTGTGGAATTGCATTAGCTGAGAAAATGACTCAGACTTTAAGCACTTGAGAAGCTATCGCTGTGGCAGAATGTGATCTCTCCCCTGTGGCTAATTGAAGATGCTCTGTGGGTGAAATTATTTTCAGCTGCGCTCCAGAGAGAAAAACAGGGAATTACAACGAGCTGACAGCATGAAACACTTAGCTGTTAAGTTCACCAACCATAAGTGTTTCTGCCCTAGACAACTGAAGAAAACATTTTGCACATTATTACAACCCAATTGTAAATTGATGGCTAATGAAAGGGGATAAAAGCTGAGGCTAACAATCAGACTGTGTGGTGACGATAGCCTTGTGGCTTCTCCTATGCTCAAAATTGACCACGTAACGGGGCTGTGGATTAGTTATAGAAATAGCACATACACCACAGTATTCTATACTATCCTTTAATGTGTAAAAGCCAGTTGATACCAAATTACTTCATGTTAGGTATTGCTTTTTCTGCTTGATCCTCTGGATTCTATTGTCTCTGTATTTGACATTAAACAGGTACATATTGTCAAATATTTCCATCAATATATTTCTGTACAAAGGCCACCTATTGCTTTGTTGTTTTTGCAAGATTGTAATAATAAGCATATTTATTTCTCAGTAGGTTTCCTAAGATACAACAAGAAATTGCAGGAAATATATATACAGTATTAAAATACACAAAATCAGAGCATGGCTTCTATAGGTAAAAAGCCAGTATCAAGTGTGATGTGGTCTTCCACTTATTACATCTTAGGTAGAATGTCAAATAAGTAATGTGTCTAGTGGATTATTTCACAGCCTCACAAAGTTCACTTTTAGACCTGGGCTGTCTCTTATGCTTTTTCTCAGTCCAGATGATCCCATACAGCTTCTGTGATATTTTCATTTTTCATTAAATCTTTGGTTTTATTGTTGTTTGCACATTTTGTTTATATATGGTTGTATATTGATGCAGAAACTTTCTTATAACCTTATGTATTGTTATAAAACAAGGGGAAAAGGAAAGATTTTTAATTTGCTGTTAACTGGTCAGCCTGTGTAAATGTAGAATTGTTTAGTTTGTGAGTAAGTACCTAATCTGTATACATGTTTGGGTGTGTATTCCAGATTTGATGTGGAGCAGAACCAGACTCAGGCTGAAGTGCAAAGAGAGAGGGGCCTAAGAGAGAAATTGGCCCGAGACAAAGATATAATGACTGGTGAGATATTTAACCTCCGCCAGCAGCTGCAGGTAAGCTACTTTACTGCACGTACCCCAGATGTACTTTGATGTCCTCTCTGGGGACAGAATGTCTGGTGTTTCTGCCTCCTGTATGACATAACTAGGCTGGTCCAGATGTGCGCTTTACTTTGTCTCTTTTATCTGTAGGACAAGGACATGGAGTTGTGTGCGGCAAATGCGAAGGTGCAGCAGCTGGAGGCAGAGCTACAAGATATCTCCTCCCAGGAGTCCAAGGATGAAGCCTCACTGGCCAAGGTCAAGAAACAACTCCGTGAATTGGAAGCCAAGGTGAAAGACCAGGAGGAGGAGCTGGATGAACAGGCTGGAAGCATTCAGATGCTGGAGCAGGTACAAGAACAGATTTGGTTCTGGAGATTCAGATAATTATAAAAGTTTAATAAAAGGTTTTTACATATGATCGTCTTTAAAGAGCAGCTCTGCATAGTTAAATAGTTAAGACGTGTTAAACTGACATCTACTCCCCATCACACTAAACCAGAGTTGGTTTGAAAACATCTGACACAATTGCTGTCAGTAGGTTAAAGTCAGATTGAAATGAATGTGAAGAAACCCTCAAAGTGTCAAAGTCTGCACGGTGAAAGCCCAAGATTACAGTGAATAAATACTAAAAGAGACTTATTTTTGAGATGGAAGGGGACTGAAAAATGAAATTCTGTCCTAATAAAGTCAGGAAGAGTTATTAGCTTTCAAAGCTACTATTTAAAGCAGAGCCAATAATGCTGGCTCTTGCTTGTTTTTGTTGCTTGGGTTTTTCAGAGCCTGTCTTTGCACGTGTTTTGCCTCATTGTATATGTGTCTTTCTTGTACCTAGGCTAAGCTGCGTCTCGAGATGGAGATGGAGAGGCAGCGGCAGACCCACTCGAAAGAAATTGAGAGCAAGGATGAAGAAGTAGATGAGATCAGGCGTTCCTGCGGCAAGAAAGTAGGCCCTGCTCACTCTGTCTCTGACCCTGGGCAGTTTGTCCCGACTCTATATGTTGAACTAACAATTCATCAGCAAGGCAGCACCGAGAATAACCTTCTTTTAAAGTGGAATTGAGTAGAGCGTTTGCATTCGTGTCTATGTTTAAAGTTTTTTAATAGTAGCTCAATCAGTCTACTGTAGTGAATAGGAATTTGGATGTGACCTGTGAGAGCAGCCATGTCAAAAAGGATCGATTTTTTTGGTTTTATTTTTTTATGTAACTTTGTTGATGTCTAATCATCCGCCTGTCATGTACCTGCAGCTGAAGCAGATGGAAGTGCAGCTGGAGGAGGAGTATGAAGACAAGCAGAAAGTGTTGCGTGAGAGACGAGAGCTGGAGTCCAAGCTGCTCAACGCCCAGGACCAGGTACTTCTATCTGTTTGCCCCTGGTCTCTGTCAGTGCAGTTAAGTGTGTGTGATTGAGTGTGCCTCTTCTTTTGATTGGAAAGAAACTGCTGTGGAGTCCCGAGAGGTGCTATGGTTTTTCAAGGAGCATAGAAATATAGGGAATGTGTAACAATACAGTCTAGAGAGGAGTGTTTTGTCATTTAGGTTTGCCAGAGGGATGTGGAGACGGAGAAGAGGCTGAAGAAGGACCTGAAGAGAACTAAAGTCCTGCTGGCTGATGCACAGATAATGCTAGACCACTTAAAGAGTAATGCTCCCAGCAAGAGAGAGATCGCCCAGCTCAAAAATCAAGTATGTTACTCTATTGAATATGTGGCATGCTGGTCAAGACAAGAGGTTACAGAAGTTGATAAATCTTCACTTGTATTGTATAGATTGTTGTTTGACTTGTTACTTGGACATATACTATACTCACTCTTTCTTGGACTTTTTCCTGTTCCCTGTTTCTTACAGTTGGAGGAGTCAGAGTTCACTTGTGCAGCAGCAGTAAAGGTTCGAAAGAGCATGGAGATTGAAATTGAAGACTTGCACATCCACATGGAAGACATAGCAAAAACCAAGTTATCAGTGAGTCTGTAGTCTGTCAGCTGTTTTTATGTAATGTCTTTAATTCATTAAGCGCCCGTTTCTGTTTTATTGTGCTTTGTATGTGCCGCAAATGTGCACATATTCACACAAGTGCACATCTACACACCTGTAATATGACCAGCCTTTTCAACCCACAATGATCAAACATATTTTTTGATAAAAGAGAAATTGTTTGCGCTGAATGTTTCTTTGCCCTTCTTCTAATGGTCACATTAATCCAAATGACAAAGAACAAACAATGTTTAATTAATGGCTTGTGTCTATCAAATTTTTAGTCTCCCTAATGCAGCAGAGCTTTAAAATTAATATGCATCCAACATCAAGCCATGGTGGGATATTAAAATAATCAATGCCCTTTGGCATATGTCTGATTTCAACATTTTGCTCTAATGGATAAATAAGCTTTGTAGAATGTTTTTTTTGCTTCCATCTGCTCATTAATGGTTGTCTCATGAGAGTAGCGCCTGTATTTCAGACTCGTAGACTGAGGATGTTTGTGTCTCTAGGGATGACACACAGAGTGCTGTGTGCCTGCGCTCGGCTTGTTAATTGCTGCATTTATGGCAAGGGAAGGTCTTGCAAATGTCTCAGATTAGAGAATGCATATTGAGGGCCTGAGTCTCCCTCCTGAACACAGAGGATGAACTCTAAATAGGACATCACCAGTATGCTGCACTGGCTGCACTTTTTCCCTGCCTAAATGAGCCAATTGATTATCTCCAATTGGTCTCATCCTCGAGCCAGAAGCCCCGTCCAGATTATGTTTCAGTGCCATTAGATGAGATTCCAGGACTGCCAGGGCCTGGCCAGCTAATGACCATTTATCATATTCAATAGCTCATGAATAAATCCTGTCATTCTACACTAAAATCTGTTTCCTTTTCACTTCGTCCTGCAGTTGGAGGAGCAGGTTAGTCGTCTGCAGAGAGAAAAGAATGACCTGCAGTCTCGTATGGAGGAGGATCAGGAGGACATGAATGAGCTGATGAAGAAGCACAAGGCTGCAGTCGCCCAGGTAACACAATGTGCCCAACACAAACAGCGAGCAGTTTGAAAGCCTTTAAATCGATGTGTTAGAATGAGTGGTTCTCATCTATCCTCAGACTTGCTGCTCTAGATGCTTTACTTCTGCCAACGGTCATAAAAGAGGACTGGTGAATTAAAATGAACAGTTGCTCAGTCCAAAGAAATAGTAAAATTCCTTGCATGTATTTGGATGTGGTTATAAATATGTGTTAATATATTCTTTTCTGCATATGCAGGTAGGGTAGGTGTGTTGTTGTGGTATTCATCTCATATACTCTGTAGCATAGCCTGCTCCAAAAAGGCAATCACATGACATATGATTTGACAGGGCCATATAATTTTTAATTAACTGTCTATAGTAATTTGTTTTTAGAGATAATACAAACACTTATGGTGTTTCACATGCACATGCTAACCCCGACACTTTGAGTACTGACTTTCCGGGTTTCTGTGTGCTAGTCTGCCAGAGACTTGAGCCAGATCAGTGACCTGCAGGCCCAGCTGGAAGAGGCCACAAAGGAGAAGCAGGAGATCCAAGAAAAGGTACAAGGAAGCATTCAACAGCACTGTAGCCGCCTGCCAGGAGCAGGGCTGCTGCCGCCACACGTCCTTCTGATTAGAGCTCAGCTTTTTACAGGGCTTCTCTGATTATTGCGATGAAAAAAGCGCCTCATTTCTTTTTCTCAAAAGTGCCTGCAATTTGCATTTAAATAGTAAGAATCAGTAGAAATTTAACGTACAAGGGTTTTTTCCCCCCTTTTTTCTTTTTAACTATATTTAAAGAAAGCCTCACAAATGAACCCAGCAGTTACTTTCCTTTCTTTAGCTAGTTAAATAAAATTAAAACACTCATGCTGATTGTCTCAAACTTTTTTTCAAAATAAGACGCTTTGGTGTTTCTCATTTGTGATTTTTTTTTTTTTGTCAGTGTAAGACTCACTTTAGTCATTTTTTTGTTCAAGACATCAGAACTTTGTCTGGTAAATGAGCAGTTGACAGTTGGACATGAGTCCAAAACAGATTGTTTGGGTTTTAATGGCTTATAAAAGCATAATAGACAAATGTTACATTGCCAATTTTTTGCTGGATTTTTGTATCTATTCCTGCAAAATCCAGAAGAGAAAAAATGCAATTTATGTGCTTGTATTTTTTTTAGTATAGAATACTTCTAATTTTCTCTTAAAAAAAAAAAAAAGAAAGAAAGAAAAACTGGACCTGTAAGTGATAGATATTGTTTTAACTGAAGAACATGTGAATGTAATGAGCATAAACAGTTGAGTGTGGCGCATGGCTTTATCTATAAATATATGGCATAAAAATATTTCCACAGCACATCTCACACATCACATATATACTGATGTTTATTACAGTGTAATTCCTTCGCTCTCAGTTTGTCTCATAAAAAACTAATGTGTCCTTTTAGATTTCTGCTGTGTGTTTCTATTTGGTTAGCTGTTGTTACTGTGCTTTATTAGATAAAAGGGTGAAACTCGGCATCGATGTGGATTCATGCGGTTAAAGGTTAATGCACCCGATTTACTCGGTGCTTGCAATATTGCTTTTATGTTTTGCGGATAACCTCTAACATGTCATGTGTGGATGTGTTGATGTTTTGCTGTTGATTGGTGCATTTGTTCATTAATGAATGTCATCTCTGCTGTTTTAAATCCAATCTAGCCTCCCTCTTAGGCCTAATATACAATAGACATAATAAATAAAACCACTTGCGACTGAATGTTCTCCAAATATAATTTCACTAAAGATCACAGCTCTTTCCCGTCCTTAACTGCAATTTTTTTTGTTTACTACATCAAGATAAATCGCTTTGGTGCACTCAGCTTCTGCAACGCCCACCCATTAAAATATCCTGGCTACTCTAGAGACACAGAGGTAGTAAGACATTTGTTAAAACCTGCCAGAGAGTCAGTGATAGACATCTAAAGCATCTGACCTTGAAGTGGTTATCTCATCCCCAGGAGGAGGAAAGTCTTGTTTCCCTAGTAATATCAAAGAAGAACTCCAAATCCTCCTTGTCACAAATGCAAAGTCCTTCATTAGACGCCATGCTGCCTTTTGGGCCAGTTTTATTGCAACGTATCGTCCTTCCTTTTATCAGTCATGAAAAAATGATTCAGATGGAACAAACGTGTCTGGCATGAAACTGGGCTCTTTCCCAAAGCCTGTGAAATGACTGTGACTCTGTTAGCCTGATCCATAAGCTCTTCTTTTGACCATTTGTGGAAGATTGGGAGCTTATCTAGCGCTCATTATTTAGACTGCAAGCACAATATTTACATGTGGCAAGTAGGATTAAATGTGAGCAGAAAAGGATGAAAAAGTCCAACTTTATTTGGTTTTGGTAGATACAAATATATCGGCACCAAGTACTTTCATAGTCGTTGCTGAACAGGAAATGGAAAAGCAGTGGTCAAGAAAGGCATGTTGAGCAAAGCTGCTCCTCAGGGGAGTAACGGTGTATTCATATGTATGTGTTTGTGCTGCTTTCCCACAGATTCATTCACTGCAGAGTCAGCTAGAGTTTCAGGAGCAGTCCATGGTGGAAAAGTCTCTTGTGAGCCGTCAGGAGGCCAAGATCCGTGAACTGGAGACCAAGCTGGAGTATGAGAAGACACAGATCAAACGCTTGGAGGTGAGATAATCTCCCGTGTCTTGTAAAAAGTAAAAGACATGCTTTGTGAACCTATAAATGCAAAATTTGACATTCAGTTTTCTATCTATGAAGGAGATATGAAGCAAAGGCGTGAGATTCCCTTACAAAGTGTCTTCAAGGGAATAGTTAAGAAAGCCATTAAAGCTACAATATGTAACATTCCCTCATTTAATGGTGTAAGAAAACGACCAGGTCTGCGTCATATATTTTGTTGATGTTCTAATTCAGGGGAATCCATAATTTTGGTTGCCTGTCAACAGAGTCGTATTCTGTTTACTGTTAAGTCAAATTTTTAATTAAAATGACATAATGAGAACCTATGTCCCACACTGTAATGCAAATAAAATTCTAATATGTTCTAATATGATTTCAACCTGAGTCATGTCACAATTTTAACAAAGGAGGTGGTGAAAACAACAACTCCCATAATCCTTAATATTTGCATCAGTTATTGCTCCATTTTTTTATTAACGTCATGAACCAGAACTTGAGAGTACAGCTAATGCAGAAGTTGTATTAACCCTTTAATCCCTGAGACATTATTTCTGTTAAATGTGCTGCAGTGAATTTGCGTCTGTTTCAGTGTCGTAAAAGCTGCTGTGAGTATGTGCTTGTGGTCCTTTTCTTCAGTGGTTTTGTTGTACTGTGTGTTTTATGTTCAAAACAGGGTGGAATAACAGAAAAAGACAAACAGAGGAACTGAAGCTTTACAGGTTTTTACTAAATAAGACACTCAGAATGTACATCAGTAAGAGATTTAGGATGTTGAACATGAACTGTGAACTGAAACGCACAACAACAAGGATTTGAATTTTGTTCCAGTAGTTTTTGTTTTGGGATTCTTTTTTTTCTAACTCAGTCCAGCTGGTTTTTTACACCAGGTTGAACTGCAAAAAACAGTTACATGGACAAAACTCGGCAAAAACACAGTGACAAGGAAATTGGTGTAAAAAAAAAAAAAAAAAAAAAGCCCAAATGTATATTTTTATAGCGAGTCGGTGTCACTGAGCATGCTCAGATGTCTGTGGAAAGCGCAAGGTCTATTCTATCAGAGCCTATTGAAAATGTTCTTATTGACCAAACGGTTGAATTTTTAGGAATATTTTAAATAAATCATACATTCAGAATGCTCACCACAGACATGTCAGGAGTTAAAGGGTTAAGTATAATAATACTGACAGGTGCTAATGCTAAATGTTCTTGTGGTCAGTCTTAAAATTCTTCTTCCATTAATAAGATTTTAGAGCTAATAGAAGTGCATAAATTAGGTTCTGTTTTCTAATAAAACATATTTTTTTTTATCCACATCAGCAGCTCAATTAAAAAAAATAAGTTACAGTGGTCTCTGTCCATTTGTTAAAGGCATTGTAACACACTAACACAGTATAAAACACTGTATATTTCATCTAGAAAAAACATTATTTTGTTCCGTAACTAAAAATGTCATAAATCTTAAATCCCAATAGAACCATTTGGATTGTATAAATGTTATGTCTATTCACATAATTTGTTCACCTTAATTCTTCCTCAGAGTCTGGTGGGTCGTCTGAAGGAGAACCTTGAGAAGATGACAGAGGAGAGGAACCAGCGCATTGCTGCAGAGAACAGAGAGAAGGACCAGAACAAGCGGATACAGAGGCAGATCAGGGACATGAAAGAAGAGATGGCAGAGCTGTCCAAGAAGGAGGCCGAGGCGAGCCGCAAGAAACACGAACTGGTACGACAGGAAATGATCTGTGTCCGGTAATACTTTGAAGCAGACAAGATTCGATTACGCTGTCAAACTTTCTGTGCTGTAATGAATTCACAGGAAATGGACATAGAGAGCTTAGAGGCTGCAAATCAGAGCCTGCAAGTGGACCTCAAGTTGGCCTTCAAGAGGATAGGTGATCTACAGGCTGCCATCGAGGATGAGATGGAGAGTGATGACAATGACGACCTAGTAAACAGGTAGAGTACACCTTGGACACTTGAAAGTACTCAGAGACCACCGACCTCCATTGATGCAGCTACTGTAAATTCCCCACAATATGTAGGCCTGAAATGACCTCGACATTCAACTTGTAAAGTCCAATATTTTTATGACATCAGCTCTTGAAATCGTACACATATGTGGCATATTAGAATCAAATCAGATGAGTTTCGACTGAGATATACAGTCATTTTGTCGAAAATGTGTCTAATTGTAAATAGTATGATTTAAATGGATTTTTCCCCCTTCTCATGACCTTTTATGTAGAATAATAAAACGTAGACAAATCTGAAGAATTTAACCAAAGTTGTGGATGGTACAGTGTTGACAGACAGACAGCAATAAAATCATGACCCTTTTGTTGTAATTTTTCAGCTGACACAATGGGCTTTATAGAGGCTCTGTTTGGATCTTATATATTTGGAGGAGATACTCTGCTGTAGCTAGAATCCTGGAGTAAAGCAGAAACAACTTGTTAAAAAAAAAAAAAAGAAAACTCCAGATTTTTTTCAAAGGCTGTCAATCAGAACTTGTACTTTTTTTTTTTTTGTACTTTTTCTCCCACATATTCCTACATCAATGCCTCTCTAACCTCCTTTACACACCCAAGTTCTCCATGTATTTCTGACATTGTTTAATTTGGGTTTCTTTGCTGTCTTTTGTCTCCACTGGGTTCCCTGTTTGGTTATTCCTCCCCTCTTTGTAGAGAGGTTGAGGGTTATGCTAGTCATGAGCCCACTCAAGTAAACACTGCACTAATACAGACCTCTTAAAAAAAAAACATTCAACGTTCTGCCTTTGTTTGAGAAAGAGGCCAATAACTTGCAGTTTACACAGTCACTCTTTTTACAATTCTGTACGCGCACAACTATAACACTATTTATTTGCTGTTATCTATTTTGCCCTCCTATGCATTGTTTTTTACGTATCTCACCCTTTCTGTTTTTTCCTTGTTCCCTTTTTGGGTGTCTTCCTCCTCTGGCAGTTTGCAAGACATGGTGACAAAATATCAGAAAAGAAAGAACAAAACGTGAGAACGGAAAATGCTTCCTTTGTTTTTGTCATTTACGGTTATTTTCAACGTGTTTTCTCACCCATTTCAACTGCATGAGAGAGTGATGCAGGATTCCTTATTCTTTCAGTTTGTCTTGTTCACAATAAGACTGTGTGGAGAAGTAATTTTAAACAGAATGGAAAAAACCATGCCTGTGTCATGCATCTGCGATAAAAGCTACGCCTTAAGAATGCTCCTGATGTTTTATTTTCTCATATTTTGTGCCAAAGGGCTGACGTGTCTGTTCACAGTTGGCCTTGCTGGAGATTTCAGACTTGTTTTTCTACCTTTCGAGTAACAAGAAGTCATCTGAAAAGTCTGATTGCATATTGCATCCTTTGTGGGAAACTGGAATAGTAAATAGACAAGAAATATAAAGGACACACTCCCCCTTAAACTGATGCTACTGCTGTGGAAAATACTAAAAAACAGCTATATTGTAACAGACTTGCTGTAAACCTGCATCATTGTCCCCATGAACATTATCAACCACATCGTTTGCACCCTCTTCAGACTCCCTCATCTTGCATGTTTTAGACTTATGCACTGAACTTGCTTTTCTTTTTTGCCTGAATTCTTTTCCTGTCATGTCTTTCCAAAGCACATGGAGCAAACCCACTTCTCAGTGAGGTCAAAAATGGAAAATCATTCAGCAAATCGTCTTTAAAAGAGCTTAAAAGAGATTACTCCTTACAATTTATACAGCTGAGTTGTTGTTTCTGATCTGCCCTTAGTGTGGTCAAACTTACCGGTGCTCTGGAAAACCTGGTGTACAATTTTACATGTGATTCTTGTGACTGTTAACTGTTGAGTCAACAACCACAACAGAAATGGTTTGACTTAATTGCATGTGCATTCTCTACTAATCAAATGACAATTTAACACAATCAAAATCATCTTTAGCCAAAAATGTCTTTATACAGGTTGTATTTTCTCCTTTCTGATGATTCCTTTAATTTCTTAAATTGTACAATTCCAAAAACAAAAAATGCAGAGAGCTGTTGTGAAATACTCGACTTTTATCATACCAATGTTCATCTCGTCTTGCTTGGGAAAAATGTTTCATCACTGATTGTAAATGTTAGACATGTCCTAACAAAGGAAAAACTTGCAGATACAACCCTATTTTCTCTCAGTTTTACCGAGAGAAAACAATTTCGTGGCTTGTTTAATTTAAACCTTCATCAGAGCGCATTAAAGAAATGGTTTCCTCAGTTTGAAGCAGATACAACCCTCTGCAATTTCCTGCCTTAACCTCTGATTGCTTCTTCAAAGTGACATGGCATCACATTCTTCATCACTTTTGTTTTTATTATCCATTTTTCATCAGACAATTCATGTGTATCGATGCTTCACTTTGTCTTTGTTCCACTCAAGGAAAATAGGAACTATTTGCCATGCTTACTTAATCACATTTCCCATCCTTAAACATCATTACATCAGCAGCATGGTTGAACAATACTGGAAGAGGTGATTTTTCTTGTAATTATGAAGTGGTTTTTCTACATGGTTTACAGTATCATTCAATATTTGTGTAGTAGCTCCTTCAATAACAATGGCTCGATTGTAGCACGATATAATATTTATGGAATTTCAAGCTTCTAGCGGACTGCAGAAGGTTACAGTTAAGTATAGAGATGAGGTGTTTTGTAGGTCTTTTCCTATTCGATGTATACTGTTTAAAAGTTTTCATCACGGGGTCGTGTGTGCTTAACACAAGGTGACAATTGTCCTTCAGTGTGAAGTGAATTTCTCGTCAAACACAGTTAAGTGTGCACGAAAATAACACCCTTTGCACTCATTTGGTGATATGTAATTAACCCTTGTTGAAAGGATTTCATAAAAATACAGTGTTGGAACCTAAGTGCTAAACTGATAGAACCAAGCCATACGAGATTTGATGCTGAGCTTAAGTATTTGTGACAGAGATTTACAACCAGTGCAGGCCAGTTGTCAGAAGCGATTAATGTTCAGTTCTAAATTCTTGGGGCTTGTTTGTATCTACGAGCCTCAGGACTGGTTAGCTAGTAGTGTGGGGCCAAGGACAAATCGTTTGTGACACCATTTGCAAAGCACTCAATTGCAAGCCACCTTTTATTTCATTCATGTGTGTTAGCGAGTGGGGATGGAGACAGATAATTTAGCTGTGGGCTGGTTTCGGTATTTTGTTGTGTAATAGATCATGTTAAAAAGTTCCTGCATTACAGAGCTGACAAATGAGCAGCCTGAGTAATCAACTTGCTAGTATTAATCAAGCTATTATCTGTTTTTTGGGAGGGACTTCCTCCACTGTATTTAGCATGAGGTGTAGGAGAGGTGACAGAAAATAAAGGGACGGCATATAATAGCTGGACTTTGGTTGAGAATGGTAGCTTGCTGCCTCATGAAGCACCTCTCAAACTCTGAAATGAAAATTTTTTTGGTAGACATTGTTGCCAAGCTTTTAGGTCTCTTTGGGATCATGGGCACCTTCTATATAAAGGTTGATAATAGTAAAATTAAACATACTAGTACTCTTAGTAAGCCTGAAAGCCTGAATAACACTCGGAATCATCAGCTTGTCATGCCTTGTGCTATAACATTGCACACATAGTCATGAACTCACACACAATCACAAAAAACCTTTCGAACAAACACACACACAAAAAAAAGGGGGTAGAGATAGGACACTATGTTCTCAAATGCATTACACAGTGCCTGGTGACAAAGCAAATGGCATGTTGTTCTCTAGGAGACCTACATAGATGGATGTCTAGTATGTGGACAAATGATAGAGCTCAGCAGTCTGTCTGTCATCTCAGACCACTTTGAATATTGTATTTGTTCCTCGTAAGCATTTTGTAACATGTTTCAGGGATCAGATAGATAAGCTTGTCCTACGAGCGACTATCTGTTACATCCTGCACCGTTGCTCATTTTTTAATGGCAGTCAGCTGTCTAATATACAGGATGGAGGTAAATCTTGAATGAAATAATAAACAGACTATGTATTTGAGACTGATGAAACATGACAGTTTGAAAGCTCGGGTAGGTAAGACCATAAATAATCGTAATTGATACAAGACAACTCACACATACTTACATCGTTGCTATTAATCAAGTAGAATGTTTTCTCCTTTATACCGTTCGCCCTTCTATAGTGTTTTTAATATAAATTATGATGTGTCATTCTAAAACCAAAAATATATCATGGGTGATGTAATTTTCTCTGAAGGCACACACATGTCAGATGTAGTTTAAGCCATCCTAATATATGCATCCTTGTGCAGTTTTTAAAACTGTGATGTGAACATTTATTTTCACACATTATGCACACAAGGGATATGGTGTAGCTAACATCAGCCCTGGGAGCGGTGTGTGTGCTCAAAAAAAAAGGTGGGACTTTTACATAATGCATTTCACACATTCTGACTATTAAGGCAGAATTGATGTTAAGGTTATTTCATTCTACATTCCACCTCCTCGCCATTTCCTGTCACATTAACCTCCCCACACAATGGGATGCATAATTCAGAAACATTCACCATGGATTTGAGACAAATGAAAGAGGATTGACCTTATCCAGGTGGGATCTACTGTGCTTTTTCACTTGGATCCACAGGTCCCTGTATATTGATTGTCATGTCAAGCGTAAGGCCACAGGGCTGTCTCATGGCTCCACTCCAATAACAATCACCATGAGCAGGTGACATGCCACACAGATGCTAGCAGCCCAAAACCAGCCAAACAAGTTAATTATGCCTCCAAGAGCCTCATCTACATTCTGCCTCGATTTCCTTTTGCTTCAGTCATCTACATCTATTTAACATTCTGTTGAATTTCTTTGTATCACTGATTATCAAAACTAAATACCCATAATCTGCCTGGATTGCATAAACTCACCCTTTCTTCCAATTATGCTGAATGTATATTGAATACATAAACCTACAAAACCCATCTCTAATGTCAGAACCTGCTTGTCAAAGTTTTCACATTACAAGTCTGTTTTAATTCTGTGACTTCTTAAAATCCTCCTAACTTGACGCTGAATTATCAATGTTTTCACAAAGATTGAGTCTTCTTATATATTTTAACAGAGTCAAGAAACTTTTTATCTTCCACCTTTTTGTACTGACAGAAATCTGACTGGTTAAGGTGAATATTTTGACTGTGGTGTGAACTGCTCTTATAAAGTCTTTTCTTCACAGTGGGGATGAGACAGAAACAGATTCCGAAGTGGAGGACCGGGTGGATGGTGTTAAGTCTTGGCTGTCGAAGAACAAAGGCTCCACCAAGGCCCTGTCAGAGGAGGGAAGTCTGAAGAGCACCAGGTTAGTTCTGTCATCCCTTTGCATCATGACGGATAACCATTGTATCTCCCTTTGGTATCACAGTGATAAAACTACCCACATTTCCAGCTCTAAAAAGGCGCAGGATTACCTGGGGCACTTTGCAACAGGAGGATGGGTATTTCATGTGATTAGGTGTCATCTCTCTCTCCCAGTAATCTGTCTAATGACAGGAGGCAGAATAGGAAGCGGCTGCTGTCAAATTTATTGAAGTGGCCCGTGGCTAGTTGGCATGCCTGCTAAATGGTGACTCTGCTTCAGTAACATAGATCTTCTCCTTGGTTGATTACCTCACTTTCTGTATACTGTACATAACCGCAGTCCCCAGAGTTAATACATATATTTATTCTCTGGTCCCAAGGGCAAAATGAATGTGACAAATTCACTGTCAAACATCGGGGATAAATGTGAAGTTACCAAAGTCACAGTCTCTCTGGACTGAAGTACTACATATTATATATCATTTTTGCAAAAATTTAGGATGTTTTGTCACATGAAAATCTGAACCAAGATTAATATGGTCGTGGTAATTTTACTTTCACTCTACCGATTTGGGAGCAGACTTTAATAACCCTGTATCTACATCCTGCTGTCATCACCTCCGTGTGCTTAGCCTCCCAATACTTGACACTGACAGGTTTGTAGACAACTGTCATTGGATTGTTGTTAACTTTTTATGTCTTCTGGTTTTATCTTTTTATTTGGTTCATTACTGATGCTAGCATGGTTACATTTATTTAAAGTGATAATTGTGAAAGATCAGACCACATGAAATGTAGTGTGAATGTGTTTTTTTTTTTCAGTTTTATTTGAAACATTTTTTTTGTTTTGGTCATCTCGAGTGTCACTTATTCAACTCTTTAGATATGCAGCAAATGCAGATACCAAGGAGGTGAAGGAAGGTAAAGAGAAGCTGAACGAAGGAAGCAAAGAGGGGAAAGAGGTAGAGCAGAACAGATCGGTGTCTGTCATGAGTTCCCTGAGCTACAGGAAGCGTTCTAACCTGAAAGACTCCATAGGGGGCACAGGCGATGAGAGCTCCCTTTTTAGCACTCTCAAAGAGCAGGTTGATACACCGGACCACGCCTCTATTCGCAAGGCCAAGTCTAAGTCTGGAGAACTGCAGGAGGACTGGAAGAGGAGTCAGACACAAGAGGACATGGATGACAAAGGCTCTGTCATCTCCATGGCCTATTCTGAGGCAACCAGCAGAGCCAGGAAGGGCTTTGAGTCCCGCTGGACTTCCCGAAGCAGCCCCGAGTTTGATAAGGACTCCATGGTATCCTCAGTGGCTCCCAGCAGGATTTCCACCCGAAGGAGCATGTTGGACATGGACGATGACAATAAGTCGACTATCAGCAGCGTAAGCCGCTCCAGTCCTCGATCACTCCGTCGCAGCAGTTCTTGGAAAGACGACAGACGAAGCAGCTCCCGTTTGTCCCTTGCTCGGAGCTGTGGCCTTAGTGAATTTGGCCTGCACGATGATGACGACGATGACGATGGCCGCAGTGTGGCTTTTAGTGAAGCAGGAACTTCATCATTCAGTCCCCGCTCGTTGAGTCGCAGTTTTTCCAATCCAGCTCAGCCATCCTCCACTGACAGCGCTCTGCCAGATTCATCAGATATTAAGACAGTGGCACATCGCAACTACCTGGACCCTGACTTAGAGGCTGCTATCAACGAGGTGCTGAGCTTCAAACCCATTAAGTTCAAGCGCAGCAAACTTGATGAGTCCAGTGGTGAGGAAGAGGATGAGAAGAAAGGCCTTGGAGCAGAGGACAGTAGAAAAAAGGGGGAAGATGAAGGCCTCGGCTGCAGCACATCCAGTTTGCTTCGTTCTGGTTCTGGTTCTGCATTGGATTACAGGAATCGACCCTCCAGCACCTTGAGTACCAGCAGCTCCCGTAGTCGTAAGGATAAGAAAAGTAAAGTCTCTCTATCAGATGAATCCTCTTCAGATGATCGTCACAGCAAAAAGAGCTCCAGAGGGAAGAAGGCCAAGAAGTCCAAGAAGAAATCCAAGAAGAAGCAAAGTGAATCAGAAGATTCCTCTTCATCTTCGGAGTCTTCTGAGTCGTCGTCTTCCGACTCGACCATCTCATACCGCAGCTCCAGCAGCGTTAAAAGGGCCCCGACACAAGCATGTGATGAGGAGAGGCCGCCATCAAGCAAGAAGGACACCAAAAAGAAGCAGAAGAAGATGGATAACTTGGTGATGAAGTACCTCTACAGGCCTGACAGTGATTGATACCAACAGAATGAGGTGATGCTTGGTGTGATTAAAAACCCAGGAGCCTGCCAGTGTACTAACTCAGTTTGCAGTGCATCCTCTAATACTCTAATATTGGCTAGTATTATTGCTGGAAGTTTTATTTTCAAAAGTAATATTAGAAAAATCATAACTGTGTGCGATAATCTTTGATGTAACCAATCTTGGTCTGTTTTGTAGATTTAAGATCACTTTTGATGTATTTATAACAGTCGATGTTTTGTTACACTAATGTGTCACGTCATGTGGTCATGTGTCACTGCAAAGACAACAGTCACATTAGTCTTGTTGCTTTTACATTTATTTTATTGCACTTATAACCCTAAAAAAGATCAGTGCTGGAAATGCTCCTCATCAAATGTACTAATGTTTAAAAGTAGGATCGCTTTTTGAGTTTTGTTTTCATAAAGATGAAGTGCATCTCTGCGAGTGCAAGCTGTTTGTTTGAGAAAATGTCTAACTGCCGTCATTCTTTTGCACAAACAGATGCTGAAAATTAAATCAAATTGTTATGCGACTTCTATTTTGATAGTATTTGTAGTGTAGAGTGTGCATCATAATTAAAGGCTAAATTTAACTCTGGGTTTCAAAAGACTATTTAAAAAGCAATTTTACAGTCAACTCTGCTTTCTTTGTTGCTTTAAAAAAATGCAAATAAAAAAAGCGTGAGCCTTTTTTGGGAGAGTATATGTCCTTGAACATGTTTCTGTACTGTTTTTTTTTTTTTTATTAACTAACATAAATAACTGAAAAGTGTTAAGTAGGATAATTATGCTTCACAGACATTTATGCTAAGATTGTTTGATAAAAAAGTTCAATAATCCTGCCACATTTTCCAGGAGCACTACTTTCTAATACACTGTTACACTTGTTAGTGTGCAGGCATGTTTTTGATATGCTTTTCTCATATGCTTTATTTGCTTGTAGTGTGTTATACTAGCAGCTATTTTCACATTGCATCAGATCAGAGGCTTTACAAGATATTCTCCTGAAACATCAAAGATCAAATTATTGATAATTTAAAAAATAAAAAATTTGACTTGTACTAAATGCATCTGATTGTACATCATCGGTTCATACTACCAAACATCAACTTGAACGGTGCTATGTTTAACACTCACACAAGTTTTGACACCAAGTTAGAGCTATCGCAGTCCCCCAACAAGATGTCACAAGGCGTCTAACACCTCAGAATACGTAAGTTATGCATTGCAAATCAGAGCAGCTCCTATCAGCGGACAGCATGTACTATGTGGTAGTGTGTAGGTTGGACATGTTTTCATTAATTCTTACTTCCTGTTCTCCATGTATTAAAAAAGCAGTGCTCTTGGCAATTTAATGCCATCTCTACAGTGAATTAAGCTGTTATTCAAGTTTTAAATTGGATAATCCTCATAGTCATGAAAACATGAAGCCTCTGTAAGGCTGTGGTTTTAGATGACCTTTAATAAGTGTTACACATATAGAGAAAAGTGACAGATTTTCTGATGAATTATTGAGCCCAGCAATGCAGCAGCACACTTTTATTATTGTATTATTATATGTAAAAAATGAGCTATACTTGTAAATGCATGGAAAGTAAATATTTGTCCCTGCATGGTGTTTGCACTTGGTATAAGACAACATGGAACTGTGATGTTTACCGTCTGGAGAACAGTGTAAACTCAGCCTAAATCACTTGTGGTTTCTCATGTTTTAATAGCACCCGTTTTTTCCCGTCTCAACTTTTGAGTTTTGTTTCTACTGTAAACAGGCAAGTTGTGATCTAATGGTGTGTCTTTTTGCTAATCCCCATAGTCCTCCGGTGTGTCAGATGAACCCGAGTCTTGGCAGAGCTGATGAAGAGGATGAGGGGGAAAAAGACTCCAGTAAGCAGTCCCTGAGGCAGAGCGATGGAGAACGTGTCGTAACCCAGACTCCGGTCACCTCATGCTCCGCGGACACAAAACACATAGGGGGGACATAATACTCTTCTCCAAACTTTAACACTGTTTCTCAGCAATAGAGAGAAGCCGGCTGCATCCAGAGGCAAGGACAGGGAAGAAGCAAAGTCAACACTGGAGATTTAGTTTGGACATTTTTTGTGTGCGCTTCACTTTTTACTGCTGTGATGTGACTCTCATGGCTGATATGTGTGTTCTTTTCTTGCTTTTTTTAAACATTAAATATTGAAACTAAGTGTATACGTAAATGAATTCAAGACATCCAAGTTAAGCACTATCATAAGAACTTTCTGTCACTACTTTATTTAAAAAGCTGCTTTTCAGGCAACTTTAAGCTCTCTTCTGAACTGTAGTCTGACTATTCAGATAGCTCTGCCAAGAGGATTTAGATAAGCCTGCTTTGGCTGTACTTCTCCAAGAAGGTCTGACCAACTATTAAGACTGCTCTTATCTCTGTCCTGTTAATGTGGACTAAAGCAGTGGGAGGAATTAACCCATCTTCAATTAATTATCTTGCTTTTAATGTACATTTACATGTTGAGATTCTAGACTGTATATATGGAGAGATATTCAACATTTTTTTCCGACAAATTGGCATATTGTGTTAATTATTAAATTGATTTCTGTCATAAGAACCAAGATGTTAGATAATAAAGACGAGCTGTGAAAAAGGATTAAAGCAAGATCAAAAAAAACTAATCAAAACATGTATGTATATTATACGTATATTATATTTGACATCTAAGCCGTTAAGCTAGCAAAGTAAGATATTATAAGATACTGCAATGAAAAGCACTGTATGGGGATAAAAGCTTTATGTGACACTGTCGTAACTGTAGGTGAACTGCATGCTGGGAATTCATTTGCTGTGGCTATTTAGTGGTAAGGACATACTTTCATCCACTTGAACTAAAGGAGACTGTATTTACTGCTTTTTCAGTTGATATATGCGCCCCTTTTTAAGAGATGCAAAGACATAACATAAGTTATTCTAACCTTTAGGGGTTTGTTATGAGTGAATTGTGCAGATTGTCTTTAAATAAGGGTTTTTTTGGCTATAGTGATTTGAGCGATAACCTGTGAATTCATTTTTACAGTCTTTACAGTTCAAGGTGCCAAATAGTAACAGTTGAAGAGTATTTTATTTTGCATGTGGGTAAATTTGGTAAAATTAAAAGGTAACTGTTGTACTATGAGCAGGTACTCAAATACTGAATTACAAGGTTGTGTGCATATTTTAGTATCTGAGAGAATTCTACAAGATTTATATCTTACCACCTCTGACTGTTCTGTGCTCTCTATATATTGCAAGTTTGAACCAAAATTTAATCAAAAATACCCTTAAATTCTGCTGTTATTAATTTCCTTCGTGTTGTTTCAGACCGGGAAAGACTACATTTTGTCGTGTTGTAGTCTAGAGATATGAAAGTTGCAGTATTTGGCCTTACAGAATAATAATAATATCTTTAGATGATTGTAACCTTATGAATTTTAAACTCTATTTAAATAATGTCTAGGTAGATGTTAATAAGGAAGGATATGTGTGAGCTGGTGAGTTTGCTCATGTGCAAAGAAAAGCTTAAAATGTCTGGCTTGCTATTTGCATATCTTCTCAGAAGAGGCTAATCTGCATTTCATATCTTATTTTCTCTGCTTTTCTTTTTTTCTTAGCTTGAGCATATTAATGTAGAACACAGGAAACTTTGATGTCAGAACTTCAGAATAGAGACTTGTTAAGTGGGTAAAATGTTTTCAAGTTTGATGTCATTTTCTGTAAGTTGGAGGTGCTGGCTTTACACATTATGCATCAAGACTTTGTACAATTCATTATTTTCGTTGTTTTTTTTTTTTTGGAAAGGCTTGTCTATTTTCATTATTGATCAGATCACCATTTGTTGAGATTTTTTTTCAGAAAATAGTAAATAAATTCAGCTGTTTGTTTACAGATCAGTGTTTTTTTGTATGCTGTAATTATATATACCTTGCTGATGTATACTTTTGTTTTGTTTTGAATTGCTATCACAAAGCAGTTGGAGAAAATCAGGTTAGAAAGGAGGCAGGACAGTTTGAGCAAAACAAGTCATTGATGTGTTTGATTAATTTTAGCTCATTTATCCTGGAGCTTCTCATCATACTCATCCAGTTTTCCTACGAGACTGCAGTGGAAACAAACAGTTCATAGAAATGATTAATTCTGAGCAGTTGGAAAAGCAGCCTGAATGTGTCTCACACTACCTTGCCACATTCTGGTTGTTAGTATGACTGCGGCACGTCTACACAGTTCAAAACCAAGCTCGGGGCAAATTCAGGGAGATCAAAAAATGAGAGCAAGCACGATCTTCCTCACCACATCAATCTCCATTCTACATAGGTGAAGCTTACCTAGATTCAAAGGCATTGATAGTTTTATTTTACCACCTTGGTTGACATTCAGTGTGTTTTGCTTTAAAGAATCCCCTATTTATCCAACCAATCTGTAATCCTCATTCCTATACACAACCTGCTCTTGTGCCTCACTCTGTGCCAGGGAGCTTTTTCTGTAATTTCACTTCACTTGCGAGCATCCTCTGGGTGGCTGCATGTTTCTGCTTAAAGGCTTTCCATTGACTGACAGATTAAATTCTGCTCCCAATTTTACTTATTTTGGCTCTAACACTGTTTCACAAACCACTGGAGCAGGAAGTCATTAGCTTGACAAAGCCAAGCAAGTCTGTGTTTACGGTGCCACCCTCCCTGTTATTTAAACAGAATGGTTTGGCCGCAGACATTTGCTGCATTGGAAGTTTGTGTGGCTTTTCTGCCATCCACACTAATTGTATCCCTCTAGTTAGCCAGTCACTAGTGCCATTACAGTTCGTTGATTCCTCAAGTCAAATCTCAATTCTTCTTTTTTCTTCTCATATTATTTACATCTTTTTCGTAATCTGTCTGAAATTGTGTATATTCTTGACATATTCAACTACTGTCTCATCCTTTCAGACCTCAGTGGCAGTATGGACAACGATGCACTTTTTAAGATTACTAAGGAGATGGAAAACAGCCAAAATGAACTCGCACTGATTCCTAAATAAAACCGTGTGCCAGTCCTAGCATAAGCAGCTCTATTTGCCAAGCATCTCTACGCTTTGACCTTGGTTGGAGGCCAACCTGCTAGGCAGTGAAACATGTGGGGGTGCGGTTAGAGGGAAGTATGTGTTTATCAGGCATCATCCTCAACTATTAGCTCCCCCAGTTTTCTGCTAGATGTCTGCTGTCAATAAAGCACTGATTGGAGGCACTGGGACACTGCCTGCAGGGACCAGGTGAGGAGGCTGCGTTCATTTGCAATTCTGAGATGAAAAGACACAGCACAGTGTGCTGCTTGGGTGCCTCTCTTTGTTTGCACATATCATTTCCACTCTAATGAACACTGCACAGTAGTGGGCCCTTGTAACAAGGCTCAAAGGTAGGCTCAAACATTGTTTACATTTTGCATAGGTCTGTGCAGGGCCCTGGGAACAATAAAAGCATTTTTCTCTTTCTAAAGTGAATAAGTTTTAGCAGCCATAGCAATAGGAAATCTTTGATTTATTTTGTTTCATGTCAGTCCTCGTAGCTACAGTAAGCATGGTGTAAACCCCAAAAACAAATTGCTGAAATCCCTGGAGTGGAAAAAGGAAATGTTTTAGTGTCTATCAATAGTTTCAGTGGTGGTTTTGTCTCTCTATCTTCACTCCACAGTATGCAGGTGGCTAAAACCTCCTGCTGTGTTCAGTTCTGTTCAGTGCTTAGTATCCCTGCCAAAGGAGAGTTGATGCCCCTGACGCTCTCACTGTATGTCTATTTGTGTGGGTGAGGGGAAAATTAAGTCTCAGGATGTTCTTTACAGCAGTCCACTACATGGAGGGAGTAGTGGAAAGAGCCAGCAATGTATCCAGTGCATTTGTCAGTCCTACTGAGACTGTCATTGTATGCAACCAAACTCCAAATTCCTAACCTAATGGTTCCGGTGCATAAATGAGCAGTAAGGGTTATAATAATGCCATATTTGCCTAGCTTGGCTAATATTACTGCTTTAGCCCACTGCCCTGGCTGCTCTCCCCGCTTTCTGCTTTTCAACCAACATCCACCCCAGGTCTACCAGTTCATGCTGCGTTTGACTTTACATCTCTGATGTCACTAATTATTGTAGTCTCTGATAACCCGTTCTACTCTGTTCACTATGGGGGAGTGTTGATCTAGTGCTCTCCCTGCCTGAGCCTCAGGCTTCCACTAACACACATGGGCAAAACCAAACTGCTGAATGTAACTTAGAAATTACGTTTTGCTTTTGACAAAAGCTGTCTCAATTCTGTTTATGAATAACATTTTTTTGCCATTTTGAATGTTGACGAATGATCAGCATTTAATAATTATGGTGAAACAGGTAACGTTATAACTGAGATGTTATTTTAATGAGGCGGTACAATTATAATGCCAAATATTTTGATTTATTTTATCTGTTGCAGCCCATTTACACCTAGTATTAAAATGACCTTTTTCCACATCAGGAAAAATGCAGGCTAATGCAAGATGTAAATGTGCTGTGATTGGATTTTGGAATCTGCCTGACTACATCTGGAGGTAGTCTGGCTCACTTTAGGGTAAACACGGTCTGCACAATGTGCTCGCATCTGTACAATAATCAGTGTCTGAAAATAACACATAGCAATGTGAGATATATTGACTTACATCTGTAACCTTTGGTTCTACATCATCATTATCTTCTGATCTCTGACCTGCAAATAACACTGGGCACTCACTCGTATCACAGATTAGTTACTCTGATGAACATTAACAGAAAGAAATGGAAGGTCCACATCCCTGGAGGCATAAATAAATGAAATGCTAATAGCTTTATATGGTGACCTTGTGGTTTTAGTAAAACTGGACTGTTCCCACTGACATGGGTGCATTTTAGTGATGGGAAACTTGGATCATTTTAAGGATGCAGACCGTTCTGAATCATTCACTGATAGGAAATGGGTTGTATGTGTGACTTGTCAAAAGTCATGTGCCACTCTACATGAGTATGTGTTGTTATTAGGTTTTAATAGTTGCAAGTGGTGTATGGATGACGCCGTTTAGAATTTAAATGTAGTAGGACTCAACTGATCTGAGTCATTCTTGGGGTTCACTGAAAGATCCAAGGAGGGATTCACTCGACCATCTCCGGCGCATTTATGATGATGATTCACACCAACGGTAGAGCAGGTTTCATCTAAGGTGGCTCATCATAAAGCTTAAGGTAATAATAACAAAAGCAAATAATCAAGAATCACTAATTTTTTGAGGATACTATCTGACCAGAGGCAGACTAAGAGAAATCAGGCTCTGACTAAAACACAAATTTGTTATTTTGCTAACAATGACATTAAAATGGGAAAGATTATGTTGCAAATGCATATTATAATTGGCCACTACCGACAGACATCTGATCTCAATGAGGAGGAAGTTTTTCCTCGCCACTGTTTGCTCCTGGAGGATTCTGTTGGGTTCTGTAAATTGGCTTGAGAGTCTGGTTTAGACCAGCTCTATATGTAAAGTGTCATGTCATAACTTCTGTTATGATTTGGCGCTATATAAATAAAGTTTGATTTGAGTTTGATTTGAAGATGAGAATGCAATAATTTCACAAACACAATCTAAACACATAACTTTATCTAGAAAAAAGTTTCACTTTAAATACAACTCTAAATGACAGATTTATGAACCTGCGTGGATTAAAAAAAAAAAAAATTAAACTCCCACTCTCCTACTATATTTTTATCTCTTTGGCGATGGAGAAGAGTTGTCAGAGAGAGAGAAACAACAGTGTTTTGCATTGTGACATATAACTTTCTCCATGCAGTACTTGTTTTTTGCTGTCAAAAGTATGCATATATTCCAAAGGAGCGACTATACTGTCCGCGTCAATTAATGGCTTCTGAGCTCAGACAGATGGGAGGGTTGACATGGGTGGGGATTAGTGACAGAGACTTGTGGAGGAGGCGGCTGCTGCTGTAACTGCAGTTCCCTCTTGCACTGATCAACACAATTCTCACAAAGCTGTTGAATGAAAGCGGTCGCTCCTGCAATCAGGCTATAAACACCGCATGCCTATATGTGTCTCAACAGGAGGAGAATGTCAATGCACAAAGCAGAGAAACATACTCATAAGGGTTTGTTTCTGCGAGGGGCTTTATGTAATGACCAAGGGAGTCATAAATAATTCCGTTCTCTGTATTCTTTGAAGCTAGATGCATCTATGAGGTATGCGTTTCTAATGATCCTTGAATCTCCAGATCCCGCTTCCATCCACGACGTCATGTTGTCTCCTGGAAGCCGCCCAGTTCCACTTCACGGTCACCCAAATACTGAACGGGAATCTGTCCAAAATGTACCTCAAGCTACACGCACCAAATTGTTTTAGACATTTTTTTGGCGATGTCATGCCTACAGTAGCAGCTTTTTCTATTGAGAACTCAAACTAAATCATCTTTTTGACTGCTGAAGTGTGAAAATATACATCACGTTGACTTAACCAGACACTTAATAAAAATTCCAGCTCTGTCACTGGCCATGTCACTGTGCTGAGAGATGAAATGTTCCGGACCTGGTGCCAATATTTGACAGCTTGGTGGTCTTTACCGCTAAACTCACCAGTGCCACAGCTATAAAGTGATAGATGGCAGAAATTAACTATGCATCTAATTGCAGAATTTATTAGCATAACTAACTGAGCAGATGGAAGTCATTGGTGTGTTTGGAGTCACTTAATTCAAACCCCAGGATATTGCATTGCATCAGTGTCCAGAGGAACGCATTCTTCTACAAAGCAGCATTTATTTTAACTAATACAAAAGCCTTGTGGCAATTTGGCTCCGGACTGATACTGTGTCATTGACTTTTGGCATCTACAGAGAGAAAACAACTGTGCACAGCTTTATTGGACTCTGTAATAGCTCTGGACTCCTCTGTCATTTACCATACACACTTTGGAGAAATGTGAGAGTGTTGAAGATAGCTATAAAAAAACCCTGAATGTTTTAATTAAGTGAACAGCCCATTCAGTCATGAAAAAGGTTGTAATATCAGTGAAACTTCTCATTCAAATAAGACAAACATCCACAGAAATGCTAAGGAAGTCACAGAAATAATAGAGTACATGAGGTGAGAATGTGCTTCAATTTTAACATCAACCGCTGCTTATTTTGCATGCTTGTTTTCACATGAAGCCTATTTCAAAACATGTGTGATGACATTTTGCAAACGGTACAAGCTTTCATTTCTGCAACGACTGGAAAGAAAGACCTTTTCACTCACATTTGGTTCCTAAACCATTTCTTTTCCAACCTAACCCCGCTAAAATTAGGGGAAGCAATTTTAAGCCGAAGCAAAAGCAATAAAGCAATTCAAGGAGGAGAACCAATCAACATCCAACAGTGCTGAATTGAATAGAGATAATTAAGCAATGAAAAGATCTCTTAGAATTCCTGAAGTTTTAAAAGTAGCGCCTCAACCGTATTCAGAGATTGGCGGTTAGACATTGACCGAGTCAGACAGGATACTAATGTCTGTCCTGTCATTCAGTCCTCCCTTTTAGCGAGCTCCATCTCACTGCTCATCTGGGACTGAGTCTGAGTGACAACCCACTGACATTTACAATCTCTCAGCCTCAAAGTGTGGGTGAGCATGCCTGTATCAAAATATGAGAGCCAGTGAATGGTCTTGGGTGTAATTTGTGTATATGTATCACATTACTACAATCAATTATTTTAAATTGATGGTGTTCTCCATTTGCATGTTGTTGAATTTCCTCATGGGGATAAATAAAGTTGATCTATATTTAGTATCTGTCCTGTACTTTCAGTTTAACCCTTAAACGACTAGTGTCGTAAAGTTGAAGTTCAATATTTTTGAAAAATAAAAATAAATTATTTTTTTAACAAATAATTTTTTCTTCTACATCTGACATTTCTGAAGTAGTTTATGACCATTTGCTGTCACATTAACCTTCTAGATTTTTAGGTAAGAATTTGGTGTTTTCCTATATTTAATTTACTGAACAGGCGGACATTCATAAAAGTTGACAGTGAATTGAAAGGTTATTATATTAGGAAATATATAATAGGATACGCCAAAGCAAAAGTGATTTTTTTTCAACAAAATTAATCATTAACTGATTGTAATTAACTCTATTGAGGATGACATGTTTCCACATAATGGAGCCTCTCAACAAATATGTCATATTTGATGCTGCTGAAAAGTTGAGAAATTGCATTTTACTTGAATTATTTTTAATGTATTTGATAGGATTAGTTGGTCATAACTTCAACATTTTAGATCCCTTGATGCTTTTGGTCACTGGGGGTTGTTCTGGTCTTTGAAGGTTGTTAATATTTCTTCTGTTCAAGGCTGGCTCAAAATAACCCTTGACTTTATAAGAATCTCTTTGTATACACACACTCGACAAGGGTAAAAACAATATTTACTAACACTACAGGATAAGTTATATACTCTGTGAGAATGTTTTATCTGTTCCTTCCCTCCTGCTTTGTATTAATTTTCACCTATTTACCATACCAAGTTTCAAAGCTTATAATTGAAGAACCACAAGACTAAAATCAATGAATGATACCTCATTTAGTTTCAGAAAATGTCCTTTTTTAGCACATGGCTAAAATACAACATTAGCTTTGATCGCTTTGAGGTGATTCTTCCATTAATTATGCTGTGGTGCACAGGAATACTGTAGAATTAACTTAACTACTCAATTGCATAGACTTCCGTAGCAAGACTATACTGACAAAAGTTTTATTGTATAAACTTCAGTACTTTTAACCCATAAAAACCCAAACCTCCACTGGCGACAAAAGTATCTACTGATCTAAAATCTTTATTACCTGTTGATGTACTAATCCTATCAATCCATGGAAATAATTGGTTCTAAAATACAGTTTGTCATCTTTTCATGGTCATCAGATATGACACATTTGGACGTTCAGAGGCTCTGTAGTTACCATGGAAACACCGTCATCTTCTACAGCACTGATTCACCAGTAAAACCCATGGAGTTGGCTCAATGACAGTGGATGGACACAGTGGGTTTATGTTAAGTTAATAATATGTTTTGTTGAAAAAGTCCCTTTTTATTCAGTTTTCTCTGTTTTTGATACAATGACATTTGAATTTACTCTGAGCTTTAATGAACATCTAGATTACATATAGGAAATTAAATATAGGAAAATAGATGATTTGCAGTGAAAAATGCAAAATACAGAGGATGATATTATAATAAATGGTGATAAATCAATTAAGAAAGGATGAATAGAGAGAAAAAATCATTTGGGAATTGACACAAGAGTAACACTGGGTTGGCTGCAGTGCCGGCGATCCGGTGAGAATGCAGAGGATAATGTGTGACTATTTTTCCTACCTGATCGCAAAGTCTACAGTGTTGTCAAGAGACTTTCCGTCCAAGCAAAAAGTAGACTAATAGACAAAGGACTACAGCAGGTGACACTGTAAAAACAGAAAGCTCATTTTCTTGCAGAGACATTTGCAAATACAAAAACCAGTAGAGTCCAGAAATTCAGTTGCCTCCATTTGTGTGTAATACTTCATAACCTTCACTATTTGCAGTGCTCATTGAAGGGCATATGCAGTTAGATGCACCTCTATGTTTTCTCTGCGAGCTTCTCTTTTCCAGAACGCTGCTCAAGCTCAAGCTTCTGTATGAGTATGGAAGCTTCCCATTTCAGTGGCACAAATTAATCTACACCACCTGTCCACCTGCAACAGACCTCATACAGTACAAGGGCACATGCATTTATTTCACTCCTACCTGCAGGGCCAAATACACAGAGACATATAGTTTAGAGATGCTGTCTCTTGCTATCTGCTGTTTTTCCACCAAAGCAATACAGGATTACAGTGAGAGGTGTATTCTCTTCTATACTTCTATACTACCCTTTCTCTGTGGAATGATTTTATACCATATAGGTGAGGATGAAAAGGCTGGTTTCCCAACAATATGAAGGATATGACTAATACATTTTCAAAGTTACAGATAATTTGCAGGCACTGTATATACAATGCATCATAGCCCAGTTTGTGATTCCGTTCTGACTACCTTAGAATTAGATGCTAAAGAATTATCGCGTTTACCATCATTTTCATTGCTATTTCTGTAATGCACAGTTAAAGTGAAGGTACAGTATATGGAACATTTGCAGGTAAGGTGAGAAATGTAAGGAGCACAATGTACAGTACAGTTCATCTGAAGCTCCACAAAGTCAGCACTTAATATTTCTTTGTGTTCCCTTAATCAGAAAAGTTCGACGTGTAGAGATGAATAAGTGGAGAAGGTCGTAGTGCAGCGTATGACTGTGAACAGCTATAGCTACAGTTAATCTGTTGTTTTAAGTGGCGGTCTGTGAAAATCAGCTTTCAGCTCTGCAAGAACTATTCATCATTTAACACGTTCGCAACTTATTGGCACCACATTTAACTTAGTGTCCACATTTCTCTCTTGGAAAGAAATAAAAAAGGGTATTGAAAAAGATACAATTAATTTTTTTCTTATAACCCTTAAACATCGGTAACTTCCAAATTAATTTTCTCCAGATTTAACCTTTCTGATACGATTTATCATGGCTTAATATAATATTGTGAAAAGCAAGTATTTTCTGAAGTTTAATTTATGAACATGTAGATGTTAATAAAAGCTTAGAGTAAATTGAAAGGCTAATGTTATATCAAAAGAGAAAATTAAAGAAAAAGTGATAAAAGTGATGTTTCAGAAGATTATGATGTTTCCATGTTCACTATGGAGAATCTGAATGTCCAAATGGGCCATATCTGATGATGAAGAGCTGAAAAACTGCATTTTACCTGAATTATTTATATGTGTTGAAAGCATAAATGGTTTAATAGTTATTAAACTTTATAGATTTAGCTTGTGGTTTTAGATGGCTTTTAGGTCTTTTAGGGTTAAGTTGCACTGTTTGTTAAGAAAGTGCACAAATGCAAAAATATAATTGATCATTTTTGTTAGTCCATCATTTGTTTGTTGTTTGCACGTACACTGACTTTTTTTTTCAATTAAAATAAACTCTGGCCTACTAACAATTAACTAAAACCAAAATAATCATGCTTATATGTTTCTTACATAGATAAATTTTCAAAACTCTGTATTAGGATGCATGCTCAGGAAATTACCCAGTTAATTGTGTCAGATGAATGTAATTGCACTGTGCAATGAAACTATCTCAGAGACAGTTGGAAGCACTTTCCTTGTTTGCCGTCTAGTTGGGTTTTGCACAGAGACTGCAGCCTGCTTTACAACACGGTATAGATGGTTGAATGAGAGCAAACACAGAAAAAGCTTTCAGAGTTTCTGGCTTAACGAAAAATCCACATAAAAAGTTCCACTAATAACATGACTGTGACAAAATATGGATCTGTGAATACAAAGAGAAGATATTATTATAAATCTAACTGCAATTCATTGATGTTTAAAATACACTAGCAACATTAATGCTATTTCATAAAAAGAGCTATTTTGACTTGTGAAATCTGCTATCACTTTCACTTTCACTCACGGTTTCAGTTCCATTCATCCAAAAATACTCCGGTTGTAAAAGAACTAGGCTACACTTCTGTAACCACTGCCAGATCCTTGATTGCACCATAAAAAGCGATGCCTTGATATGCAGGGCTAAGGGGGCATAAATCACCAACAGACTGTCGCTACAGTCACTATTGAGACATTTTCTTTCAGCTATATACCATTCATTGCCAGGATATCTCTCCATTAGGGAGGAGGAAAGAAAAAGAAAAAGAGACTTTTGTGTGTTAGTCAGTGACATTTACTTAATGAAAAAATTTCAAGGTTAGGTAGTGTTTATAGCCAAGAATATTTAAGCACCATTTCCTGACTTTCTGATTAAACTCATTGTTCAAATTAATTAGTGTGCTGACACTTTACCTTCTGATGCTTTTGACCTGTGTATAAAGCGTGGAGTCTGCGAGAGTTACACAGCACACCAGTGTATATGTAGGATGGTCTGTCAGCTTGTCCCTCAAGGGCCAGTAGCTGCAGCAAATCACAGCGGCTGCCTCAAATCGAGCGGTCTGGGTGATGGATGGCCTCTGGCATGATGTATGGCCGCTTTTATTCCCACAGTCCTGTATGGCTTGTGTTTGGTCAAGTGACCTCCCCTTCCTGTGCGTCCTCACATGTCCCTGGAGCCCGGATCTGCTGTCTGGGTGTAAATATGATCCATGCTACTACATGGCAGATGGTGAGTGATGGGCCTCATTGTCACAGGGACGGAAATCAGATTTTCTTTGGCTCTGGCTCCAGCCTTGCACTAGGGCACAGCAGAGGGTACACAGGATGCACTTATTTACATTTGCTTTGTTTTAGGCAGTTTTCATACACTCTTGAGATTATTACCCCCACTCAGCAAGATTATGCACAAAACACCACACCAATTTTCACAAAACAGGGTGAACAGGTAGGGCATTAACCAAGGGTAAACCCTTTACATTTTGGAACAGATCCACAAAAAGCGGTGGAGCCAGAAATCATTTTAACTAACAAGTTACAACTAGAAAATATCTGCAGAAATGTTGAAAGTGTTGGCTGTTTACCGCTGATTTGTTCCAATTCCAGTTTCCTCAATTCACCCAACATTCCCCTCATGTTCCCAGCAGTTAGTCTTGTTATGCAGCAGTGCGGATTTCTCAGGTGTGAAGGTAGAGATAAGTGACATGTTAAGTGAGTTAAGATATTTTTAACACAAGTTTTGATTGAAAGAAAAGAGACATGAATGTGCATGTGTGGTTTGGTAGGTGTCAGACTTTTACGTCTCAGCCTATCACTTGCACAAAATGATTCAGTGCACATCTTCATCCTAATGTGTCATTCCAGAGATAAGATGTTAAAGATCATCACAGAAATAGTCTGACTGTTATGAAAGAAGCAGAAATGCCTTTATTATTCCCTCATTTGGGAAATTCCATTTTGTCACTCTGTTGTTATTTTGTACACACCCATGCACAAATGAGAACAATATACGTGTACTTAATGTGTAAAGAACTGTCAGACTGAGTGCTGGGGTTCAGCGCTTTGCTCAAGGGCACGTCAGTAGAACCTTAGCGGTGAACTGGCACTTCTCCAGCTACCAGTGCACATGCATTAACTTGGATGGGATGGGACTGGAAACTTCTTCCACAAGCAGATCAGACTCTGGTCTCCCTTCAGAGGTTCCCTGACATGTTTACACCTGGAGATTGAGAAGTTTTTGTACAGACCTGCTATTTTGGACCGAAAACTGTAAAAAAAACCAAAAAACAAGCAGAACAAACCCCACCCCTTGCATGTATTGTAGCTTATTTTGGCATCGATCCAGCTGATGTCATCATGTCTATGCATGTGCTGATGTCTGCATAACAATTGCCTCTATATATGTGCCAAGTTTGAAGTAAATTGAAACAAAATTGATGTTTTTATACACATTTGAAATTTTGCCCATTATAAGTAAATGGGAAAAAAAGATAAAAAAAATAAAAAAATTCATAAAAAATTTTAACTTTGACTTACTTTTCCCAAATGTAATCACATCTGTTCTGGGTCATTGGCAATCCATAAACCCAATTTGGTATGAATTCAACCAATAGTTTTGCTGCTAGAGTGTTAACAAAGAAACAAAGGAATAAACTTTGCCTCCCCTTCGGGGCCGGGTTAACAAAAATACTAGAGTTTCACTTTCTTTTCTTTTATACTCTATACTTTTTTTTTTCAATAAACTGCAATTTCATAAATATTGCAACTGATATTGAAATATGTGTTAACAAAAAACAATAGTGCTCAAGACCTGTTTAAATTTCCATAGATCTTTCTACATTAAAGCAACATTGTGGCCTTAAAAAAGGTGGGGTTTGATCATTTTTGTAATGTATTCCCACTGGAGATTAATGGGAAATCATCCACACTCAAATCACTGATAAAAGTCGCACCACACCTTTCCTGAATTTTTCATATATTCTGATGTGTGATGTATATGTGTATTCTCAAACCTGTTACAGGCTGAAATTTATACAGAAGATCAAGAATAAGAAGGTACAATAAAGAAAAAAAACATGTTGGATATTAATGTGTCTGTTTACACATAGCAGGTGCAATATACATAAATAAATACATAAATGACAAAACCACCAACTGGCAACAAGTGATGCAAGACCTTTGTTACCACGGTAACAGACCTTTGTTACTATAGGAACAAAAGTCAACAAAGGTCTGCTTTGTTACCATAGTAATTTTGCCAAAAAGCCATAATTTGTTTTTCATGCTTTAATCATATTGTGGAAGAAAAAGAAGGGGAACCATGTTGGTGTTAGATCAATACAATGAAAATTAAGTTCAAATATTAAAATATGTATATGGCCCAGGGCATGTTTGCTAAATGATATTAAACATTGAAAACATTCACTTATGTCTTATACTGTTTTGTTTAAAGTACTTGCTGTTTGCATCTTTGATCAGTTGGCCTATGATCTGGAGGGGGGGGTGATTTCTCAGTGTGCCATCAAATCATGTTATGATTCTTACTTTTGCTGTCATGAACAACAGTGTTCACCGCACCATACCACTGAATAATGGGTCAGTGAACTTCCATAACAGAGAGAACTGCCAGGCGCTGACACAATACATTTTCTCCCGCTATAGCAACTCTGGTAAATACACAAACTGAAAAATTAGATTTGGCAGGTCATTCAACTCCCCCTGCGGATCTGCAACTTTGTGACTGCAATGTTATTTTTTTGCCTTTATTTATTTTTTTTCAAAATAAACAATTCACCTCAAATGCTCCAAGTGTTTCCAGCACTGACCATTTCCTTTAACCTCTTCATATCTCTTGAAGTAAAAGATTAAAAAATACAAAAAAAACCCAAAACATCTCCGCATTCATCAAAACGTGTCATTCCATTTTCATACTGAATTTGTAACATAAGATTTTTATTTTTTATATGACTGTGGAGGAGCAATGACGAGGCCAAAAAAGAAAAGTAAACCGAAAGTGAAAGAGTTAAAGCTGGAGTTGTGGATCTAATGATAGAGGAACTGCTTTTGCTCCAGTGCTCAAGTACGTTTGGGTGGCGTTAGTCTTTCTTCTAACTTTGCCCAGAGCTGGTGGGACTGCTGGAGGATAACGTCCTGTTCTCAGCTCTTCCAGGTTATTCATGTATGTCCACTGCAGCTCCCTTGGCAAAAGGGAAGGACATGCACATGCTCCTCTTAAAACTGAGGTGGTGCTTTCTGGACAACATCAGCAATGACAGAGCATCAGTCCACATAATATTGAAATACTTATATATTCTATGCACATTCATCACTGTTTATTAACCCATAAAGACCCAGTTCTACTTTTGTGGCAGTTCCCAAATGATTTTTTTCTTTATATTTAACCTTTCTTAGGCAATTTATCACCATGTATTATAATATTATCATCTTTACTTTGCAATTTTTCAGTGAAAATCAGGTATTTTCCTGTATTTAATTCACTGATCATGTAGATTTTCATAAAAGCTCAGATTAAAGTTGAAGGTTATTATATCAAAAACAGAGAAAACTGAAGAAAAAGTGACTTTTTCAGTAAAAATATGAATAAACGATATAAACCAAGTGTGTCCATCCACTGTCATTGATCCAACTCCATGGGTTTTACTGGTGAATCAATGTTATAGAAGATAATGGTGTT
>JAPQRQ010000007.1:13422917-13435160 GCA_037367365.1 Apogon talboti | reverse complement strand
CAAATGGGTCATATCTGATGACCATGAAAAGATGACAAACTGTATTTTATACCAATTATTTACATGTATTGATAGGAATAATGGATCAACAGATGTTAAACAATTTAGATCAGTGGATGGTTTTGGTTTCTGGGTTCATTTGACCACTGAGAGGCAGACATGTATGAAAACATTCATTACTAAATTAACTGCAGTGCTTAAATAGTTTTTTTAATG
The DNA here is from genome assembly GCA_037367365.1 of Apogon talboti. Lineage (NCBI taxonomy): Eukaryota > Metazoa > Chordata > Actinopteri > Kurtiformes > Apogonidae > Apogon > Apogon talboti. Next base: position 13,434,944 of record JAPQRQ010000007.1, on the reverse strand, counting down.
CTACTGGGAAAAAAATATACAATTATTTTTCAGCAATTTGTAATTCAAGTGGTCTGAGAGGAACTGTGCATCTTCTCTGCCTGTGTTATCTGGCTGAGGAAAATCTAAATGATTGTGGTCCAATTTTTGTTAGTCACAGGTGTTTTCAGATATTTATTGGGTACTAAATGGGGTCTTGATTGACAGCTGTAGATACCAATCACTGATCGGATTCCCAGCTCATCTCCCAGGTTCTGTTTGGACTTTTGTATATTCTCCTCATACCGTGCAGCTTTCCTTTGGGTCCTCTGGTTTCCATGCGATCAAGAATGTGTATTCTAGGTTAATTCTCCTGTCAGTGCCCTTGACCGAGGTACAGGCATAGATCTGGAATCTGTGCCTTCAGTGTTAGCCCACTACCCCTTGTGTATACTAGAGTAGATGAAATGCAGAGGTTGAATTTTCCGATGGAGACAATAAAAGTGAACTTTATCTTACTTTAGATTCCTTCAGAAGCAACCTGGCATAATGGAAGCTTGAAATAGCGGCTTTACTTTTCCATAACAGCATGAAACAGCATATTTATGTCCTATCCACACTAACATGGATATTTCTATATATTTTATTCCTCCTTTTTTTTTCTTTTGAATTCTGTCCACATGCATTATCTTACAATATATCTCAAAAATGACTATAACCTGGTAAATGCTTGTTTCTATTGAACTTAAGGTACATGATTTAATCTGTCATGAAACTGAGCAGCAACTTTATGTTACATTATAAGCTTAATTTACTTTATGTGTTGGTTCCGGTTGTTGAAGCCTATTATTTACTTTGGATTTGGCCATAATGACAGTCTTTGCCAACCTCGATCTACAGCTCTGATACAATGATTTATACATACACCCATATTTGATATTTCCAGTGCATGTTCATTATGTAAAGCAATAATAAACATAAGCAAAACGGGCTGTGATGCCATCATCTTCTAATCTCTCCATTTTCCCTTTTAAAAGTCTGTTTTTGTGTGAGAATAGCCTTTTATTGTCATTGCATATGGGTGTACAATGAAATCTGGGGGTGCAACTCTGCATGGTAAAAAAATGCAAACACAATGATAATTATCAAGCAAACATTTCTGAATAAATAACAGCATTAAAATAAATTATTGAAAAGAATACTAATAAAAGCAGATTAAAGTCTAAATCATTACACTTGCATCTGTGGATACAATGTAATTTTGTGACTGAAATGTAGATAGATATCTGCATTAATGTGGATGTTGTGTTTTGAGTTGGACTAAGTGGGAAAATCCTCTTGATTTAGACTCTCGCAGCTTTAATGTGATACTTGTTTTATGAATAATATCATCTAGATCTGTCTATTATTACGCTTTGGATATTTGATTTTTTTATGTTAATGCTCATATAAATCATATTCATGTTTGTTTTGTTCATATCACACACATAAACACATATTCAGGTGCACACACTCACACTACGTACCTACACCTTCCCACACAAAGCTGTGTGATTTGTGTATAAAGTGGAAGGAATCCTGCTGCTCCTCCAAAATTACATTCTGGCAGGTGTAAAAATTTGCTCTGCGAGAACACTCCACACAGGTTGATTGTACACCTGCTTGGCTATTTTACAGGTGCTATTCATACAAACAAAAACGCCAGCTTCCTCTGAGGTTCGCTCCCCTGTTTCAAACCAAAGAGTTCGCCTCCTGCCAGCATGAGAGAAAGCTCATCATGTTAATTTCACACACCGACTGAATCAGCTACAGAACTGTACCACTACCGAACAGATGAGATTCACTAACTTTTTGACTAGTGCTGCACTGGCACGACTTTTCTTTGCCTGAAATGCAGTGATTAATGATACCGACCTGGTTAAATATATAAATATAAATATATCTGAAATGACTTTAACTGATTTGTGGTGACAGTTGTGACCATCATGATGACACAATGGAGAGACAGACCATATGTTTTAGTAAAGGAACTATACCAACAATAACAGATAAGTCATTTCAATCTTTGGCTCGTTCATCCATCAACAAATAGCATCCAACCTTCTGCTGTATCAAATCCAACAGAATATTTTTGTCCAAATAAAATGCCTTAAAGCTGTAATACTTACCATTTCCACATTCAAGTATCCCACAAACAAGGCCTGTGTCATACATTTTGTTGGCTCGTCTTTTTGTTGATTTCCAACTGAGCTCAAATCCAAAGAAATCTGAAATTCTATTAAATTCAAGTCTATTTCTGTATTTTCAGAATCAGACATTTCAACAGTTTTACAACAAATTGTGACTGTCTTGACTTGAAAATGTATCTTAATTCACATACATCATGTGTGTAAATTATTTGTTTTATTTGACTGTAATACATTTTATTTATTTTTTGACTCTCTATGGCGTCCCATTTCACAATTCCTATTATATATAGTTTTAACACTGACTGACATCTGACTTGAGTTGTTAATAAACTGAACTGGACTGGTGGTAAAAAAACATACATCATACTGTATATTATGTCAGTTTTGTAATTTTGTAAAATTAGTGGCAGAAATGACATTTTTAATTAAAAAATTACAGGCTTTTATTCAGTCTTTAGAAAAAATGTTGACAGTTTGCGCTGAAAAATGTCAGGCACTCTCAGTTAATGCTTATAACATAGTTTTGTAGTTAAATGAAAATAATGACTGATTAGGGCACGTCGTCTTCTTTTTTTCCTCTATATTTCAGCCACATCCACGCTGTACCTGCCTACAACAGTTAACAGTGCGGATGGGTTCCAGCGTCCCTGCAACCCTTCTCAGGATTAATTGTTTCGGAAAATAAATAAATGAATGATTGCTGATCACTAAAGTTTGACAATATTACACATTTAAAACACAACTAACCTTAGCTATTAGTCCTAAAAGACAGATAAATGTGTGTGTGCAGGACCACATACATTAATTCCCATTAACACCCATGTGCAACTAACAGTGTTTTATTTTTGGACATATTCAAAAATGCTGTCTACTGAATATTAATGGTGCTCTATAGGTTGCACACAGGTTAATATGTGTCCTTTCAGATGATTAACTAAAGACTAATGTATAATTCATGAGACTGGCTGTTCCCCGCTCAAGGCTTAGCCGTTGTCTCAGGTGTCCATGTTCGAAGGAGTGAAAGTCACCATCAGGAAGGCTTTTTTTTTTTCTTTCTTTCTTAGTGTGAAAGCGAACGTGTTTTCAGTAGAACCTTAATTAAGTTAGGGAGTGTATTGCAGGGGTTTTAATTGACTGCTTACAGCCATTTCATCTTTATTTTCTTTGAATAAACTGATAGGAATTGAAACAGTATCCCCACTGTTGTTGAGGTTATTGAGATTTGTAAAAGTCAGTGCTTTCAGCCGGCATAAATGTGTTACCCATAACTGCCATTCATGTCTATGTGCTGTACAGAATTTATGCTGTAATGTGAAAAAAATCTATGTTATAAGACCTCACTCCCACTATCCTGGATGTACCATATTTTAAGTGGATTTGTTGACTGTTTTAGAGCTACTATAAGCAAACACTCCTCTATCACAGTAGGCTATGGCAGTCTCATCTCTAGGCACTATTTTGTAAAAGGGATGGTAGCTTGAGAGGCAACACTGGTGAAATAACGGAGGGAATATATCAGAATGGCCAGAGGCTGTGGATTGTTAGCTAGCTGAGTGAAGCTGCTTTGCTGTACTAGTTTGCAAACCCCTGGGCAGCCAGTCCATGTAAACAGAATATTTATTTAATCGCCTTCTTGACATGTGGGACTGTTCCATCTCAAGTAAAATGCTGCACATGGATTTCTTGCATTCTACTTACTCCTGGAGCCAGGTTTCTCTTAGTGTGTAAACCTGATCTTGCTTATTGATTAGTTGGTATATTGATTGAAGGGAACATGTTGGTGGAGGATGCTGTTGTCTGTTTGGTTATGAAAATATTTAGCTATTCAGGTATTCAACATGAGCGAACAATTTTGGAATGCGCTCCCGTTCAGCGCTGGGCTAAATTGTATTGTTTATATGTGTGTGCTTATTCTGGCTCCTATCATGTGATAGCACATGTGTGTTGCACCACATTGTGAGTGCTCCCACTGAGCTGTAATAACACACCTCACTGCTGTCTGAAATATTCATAGCGAGGTAAGTCCATCACTCTGAGTCAGTCACATGGATTCCTTATTATCATCCCCTCTGCTCTCGCCTCCAGGTCACTTCTTTTCCTCCTGCCTTTTGCTGCATCCCACTCACCTCTCTGCTCCTGGCTGTACCCATGCATAGCCACCCAGAGTTAAGCCTTGAGCTGTAAATGTCTCTGTCCCACCGAGTGTAAAGAAAAAAAGCCATTTGGTTTGAGGCGGATTGCATGAGGCTTCATCTGTGTGTGTAATATTTCAGAATTTTCTCGATGATTAGGTGAAAATCTAAAAAAAACCCTGCATGCAATTAATACCTTCAACGTTGCAGGGGTTATATTGATATTCCAAACTCTCAACATCAGGGGTAAATCATGTATCAGAACACATTTAGGAATACTAAATTCACCAGCAAATAAATGCTATGTATCCACAGACTGTATCCCTCACTAAATAAAGTATAAACCTTCTTGTTTACACACATCTGTATCATGGTATCATCAAGTTTTCTTCTTCAAAAAAATCTCATACCTGTTTTTTTTCATAGTGGTAAAGTAACACTGTGTCTTATAATCTTCATGTGCTGCATCAGCTGATAGTTTACATTATAGCTCTGTTAGTTTAGCTCTTTAGACAGAAAAAACTTACAATAAAACTGCAAATTACATCTGTTTTCCAAACAGTTTGTGTGAATAGGTGCACTACAGATCTGTTTGGAATCACCTAAACAAGGTCAGCTCTGTCACAGTTTGTTCCGAACAAACAGCCCACTTTGCAAAAATAATCAAACTCACCCGTATAGAAGAAACTCTGCAATTTCAGCACCAAACTCCATTCTTTTCATTTCCAACTCTAAAAGTTGTAAACATCTAACTTCTAATATTAGGTCATTTGTTTTAATATTTCAAAGTAGAAGTACTACACATAGCATATGCTGAGCCAACATATTAGGAGCACAGAATTTTTATCTAGATGACCAAATGCTAAAGATTACAAATTACAGTATAAATGATTTATATACAGTATGATTTCCCTTTTAGGGAAGTTTTATCACAAAGCACATAAATGTTAGATATTGGCTACAATACTATAATAAAATGTCTCAAACTTTGCTCAGCTATGTACTGTGACACTGAATTACAATACTTTACTCAATAGTCAATTAAACTCTCCACTGGTTAAGTCTGATGTCTAATGTATAAACTCAATTCCAGATCTAAAACGTCAACAGCAGAGGTGTCAGTATGCTTGTTTGATAACTTTAGTGAGGCAACAGTTCATTGGATTTGTTTAACTCAAATTCATCAATTAGTGCAGTTTTCCATAGGTAGTGTTTTATTTGTAGTAGATCACAAGTGTCTGACATACTGTTTAAGCTCCTGGTCTGTGTACAGCAGCGCATCGCTTCTGTTCATTCTCGGCTGTGTGCTGACATAAATCATTACTTTATTTACCTTCTCCTACGCAGGACAGCACAGATAAAGTGCTGGCAAACATAACAGATCTGAAACACCTAATAGAGGCTTATTCTGTATCAGGGGAACTCATAAAGATCCAGGTTAGTAGAATGGGAGCTAACATTCACCTAAAATTAGCCAACACCAAACTTAATTTAAGACTTGTGAATTTGCTTATTAACTTCATCTACTTTCACTGCTCTATATTATAACATTGGAAATGGTAGAATGACAAGTGGATGTGTTTTATGGACTGGCAGAATACAGAGTAATGAATGGAAGTGGACCTGGAGACAATGAATGATATCACAGCTTAAAAAGTGTGTAGTTAAGTCTGTGAATGAAGTCATGTCAAATAAGATGTTATGTAATTAGTTATGTCTGTGGTATGTTTGTAGTTTCACAGCATCTGCACTGAATTATTTTTTTCAATCAAATTTTAACTTAGCTATGTTTGGACCACTGTCTTGCAGAATGCAAAATAAACTCTTGGGCGAATTTACATAAATTTGAACACATTTGCATAATCATTCTGTATGTTATGGGGAATTGAGCTGCCTCGGCGGAGGTTTACACCCTCAGGAGTGCTTTCTAGTTCTTTATTTCATTGTATTTGTGCACAGTCTGAATCGTAAGATTTCAGAAATATGGCATCCAGAGGCTGTCAGTATCAGCAAGTCATTTTAAAACTATGACAAGCAAAAAACTTATTATATACAATATATATATATATATAAAACTTTTATAAATGAAATATAACTCTCTTACTTCAGGTAGAGCACATATTAAATTCTTTATGAAAACATCTCGCCAAAAATCAGCAAAATCACAGCTAAATAATGTCCAGAACTTGCAGGAGCAGAAGTGAAGTCTGGCAGGAGAGGAGCAGCTTATTGTAAGTGTCTCTTCATGGCCAGTGCTCAACAGTGTTCATCATCACTCCACAGCTGAGACCATTCAGTGAGGTCAAAGCCAACGTGCACCAGGTCACAGCCTCAGCCAGGCACCATCAGTCAGAAACAGGCACAACTCACAACAGAAGAGTTTCTTTTCTTTTTTAAAAGGTTATTTTTCCAGCGAAGATTTACTGAGCTCTACTGTTTTCTTAAAAAAAATAAAAATACAGAGATTCATGCACATTCACACCTGGGAGCTTCTTACAACAATCACGCTTTCTACTACTTTGCCTGTGGAGCCGGGTGTGAAAGCAGCTTGCTCAGGGGCACGCAGATAGCAGCTGTTAAAGGAGGATTGTAGGCTCAAATCAAGACCTGTGTGTGCCTCATATGAATATGACACATGGCTGTCATTGTTTGAGGACAATAATCATTTCCAAATGATTGGTGTAATGTCATACCCACAGATGAGACACCGACCTCCGAGGAAATCAATGAGCCAGAACTTAAATTAAATCAATCCTTGGAAATGTCATGCCCTAGGTTTCAAAGGTCTCCTGTACTGTATTTAATCTCCAAGATTATTCTTAATATTGTTTACACATTCTGTAGTAGTTTATGCAAATGTCAACAAAAATTGACAAGGAGACTGAAAAATCATGCTGATTTTGTATCTCCCAGGCCAAACACCAAATAGAATGTGCTATGTGGATGGAAAGTATAAACCTCATTTCTTGCCAAGACAATGTTTTCACTTCCTTTGAATTTATAATAATACACAACACACAAAAAATGGGTTGTTGTGCCATGTAGGAAGCTCTTATTTTCAAGCATTGAAAAAGAAGAGTTTCTTTCTATGAGCATGTTAACTCTTACTCTGTTTTGTTGTTGCATTTTACCACCAGATCATGATTATGTGTACAGCAGAAGGAAGGAAGGAAGAAAGTCAATGAATTCAACTATGCAGGATTAACTGTTCTGAGTAAAAAGAGGACAAGAAGTGAACAAATACATAAAAAAAAGGAATCCAGATCATACTTTGGTTGATTGTTACTGTATATTGAGCCTAATACAAGGAAGCCATTAAAAACTCACTGTGAAGAGCATTAAAGGAAATAGTGAAGCATGAAACTAATGAATACAGCTGACAGTGACAAGTACACAGACACAACGAACAACATGGAGCATCTTTCAGCTGAAATGTCAACATAAGACAAATGATGGTGAAGTCATAAGCTTAAAGATAAACCTGAATATACTGAAAATAATGACAATAATAGATAGGATTTTAGGCATTTTGTAACCCTGTATAAAATAACTAGATAAAATAGTATTCTCAGATTTTTAGACACATAAAACATTGAAAAGAAATACTTTTGCTAAAGTGGCAGAACAGAATGTGGGAAATTGTAATTGTACCTTTATATATTTATTTATGCATTACATATAGACAGACATATAGTCATAGATTTTGATTAACCAAGAACAGAAGGAGGAAATCATGCACCAGAACACACTCAGGACTACAAAAAAGAAGCAACAAACCAACACTATGTATCCACAGACTGTGTTATTTACTAAATAAAGTATAAAGCTCATTGTTTGTACATATATGTATTAAGGTATGATCAGGTTTTCTTCTTCAAATGCAAACTTATAGCTGGTTATTTCAACGGTCGATCAAAATAACACTGTGTCTTATAATCCTCACGTCCTGCGTCAGCTGATAGTTTACATTATAGCTCTGTTTGCTTAGTTCTGGTTTTAGACAGAAAATGAACAGTAAAACCACAGATTACCTCTTTTTTTCTGTACAGTTTGTCTTGTCAATAGATGAACTGAAGAGCCATTGTCCAATCGATTGTAAGAACTGTCACAGTTTAGTTTGAACCACGGGTTAACAAACAGCAAAACAATAACGTCTCATAATAACTTTTTATCTTCATAAGCTTCATAATCAAACTCACCCGTGCAGATGGAGTTTCAGCATCAAACTCCATTCTTTCAGTTAGAGCTGTGTCCAGGGGTGAAAATAGCAACAGTGCCTCTAGGTTTTATCACTTTGCTACTTCCTTTGATTCTAAAAGTTTTTTTTAGCGGCTCTCATTCCATTTTGTCACTTTCTGACATTTTGGTCAAAGGCCGCATGGGAAACCTGAAGAGTGGTCACATAAGTCTTCCAGACCAGCTGTAGTTATAGATTTATAGATTTCTCTAGATTTGTCATATCTCTGCAAGCCAATACATTTACATCTTTGGCAGAACTTCAGAGTTCTTTATTCCAAACACTCTAATTATAATTTAAGGTCAGGTTAGGTTATCAGTGATGCGAACAAAATTCAGAGTATACAGAATATAGAGTTTGTAGGTGTGATAAAATATAATAAAACAATGTTTTAATAAAGATTTTCAGGATGTTTAATTAACTGAACAGATGTTCATTAAGCGAGGTGCTAATTTAACCTGTGAATATGTGTTTTAAAATGAATTTACATTAACTAAAAATAAAACGCAAACAATGTTCCAAATTATGTTTCCTGCTCTTTCACAGAGAGTTTTAGATATTTGTTAACCAGGCAACAGCACAAGGTGAAAACCTGTAATAGAGTGATCATCCATCTTTCTGACGTTTGGTATTTCAGAGGTCCTCTGTCACCTCCGTGGCCATCATCAAGCATCAACAGTGCGCACCATTGTGTTTTTGCAACAATGTGATATACAGAAGACAGAGATCCTGGCTCTTATTAAGGCAGAATTATTCTTAAGGCAACTCACTTTAACTTTATTTTTCAATCATTTGTTAATCCATGCGTCACTTAATGTTGTTATATCAGAAAAGGTAATTGCTACTTCCATTTACTGCGCAATAAAATACCCAGTTACACGTATTCCCAGCTCAGACTCTAGACTGTGTACATATCTTCACTAAAAGAAACATACAGATGAATAAATATTATGCTACAGATATAATGTCACAGCTGGGTTCTTGTGTCACAGATGATTGTGTTGATATTAGGACAAGATGCAAAAAAATGGGAATCCATAGAACAGAAATGCTGATAAGCAGAAAAGCATATATGAATTGTCTTTATACATTGGCACAGTTCAGTCAGAATGTCACTCTGTCATTTCCGAGATGTGTATGAGAGCGAGAAAGACAGAACAAGGGAGAGAAAAAAAAGTCTCATGGAACGGCACATTTTTGCTGGAAGGAACAAAAGAAATCAAACTCAAAAAGTAAAATTGCCTCGTGAGGCTTTTTAATGACTTCCCTTAAACAATGTGCCTTTTAATTCGGGTTGTACATTGTCGAATGCAACAATGACATTCAAATACAATTTAATGTGGGGCGCAAAAAGAAGCCTAAACAATTATTGTACTTGTCGACTGCTTCCCATTTGAGTGATTACTAATATCTTTTGAAGAAAACAACATGACTTCCTCTTCATCTCAGCTGTCAGTTTGAGTGTGAGAGCTGAACAGTGATTGCCTGCAGAAGTCTGTGTTCTCTAAGGGCAGACAGCACCTTTATAACTGTGAGTGGAAAACAGCCATTGAATTGAGGAAAGTGAGGAGAGCAGTAGGCAAAGATGAAAGCTGAAGCCAAAGTGGTAAGAGTTACATTTTGTGAGTCACAGCCTGCATGGTTTAACAGGATGTCGCTGGAGCCAGACTGTGGACATCTGTGTACTCGCAGTAGTGTACATGTGGAGTGGGGGAGAAAAAGTATCTATCACTCAACATCATCTGCACTTAACTTCTGATTAGGGGCTCATGTGACTCAAGGCAACAACCTGTGACCAAGCACACACGGTATATGGCCGACGCTAGCAGGAGGGGGAGATCAGTAGGATGGAGGTGGAGCTGTTTGTGTGACTGTTGTCACTTGTCAGGTAGCACGGCCACTAGCCTTGAGATACTTGGCTGTTGTCTGAGAGTGCTTTATCATCTTGATAAATGCAGCCTTGGAGCAGTGCACTATCAGCATGCTCAGAGGCATGAGACACACTCTGACTAATGAAAAGAGAAGGTCAAGGGGAAGGAGGGGTACACAATAAGGTGGGGGGGGGATAGAAGAGAACAGGCGAACAGAGATGTGGATGTAAAAATAAGGGACAACATGTCACAGACACCATGAAAGCTTTATGTGTGTGTCAGTGTGAGAAAAATGCTAATCTACATCCTGTGTAAGAGTGGTCATGTGTGTTCCTGTTATAACATCTTGCATGCTGGCAGTGAGTTTGCTTGTTTGTTACATTTTAATGAGTGGTTTGCTGAATGAATGTAATGTTGGCTGTTTAGTATCCAGTGTTGGTGAGTCACTAGATATAATGGTGTACCGAGACTGGAATTAGTCAGTCACAATTACTGAGGAGAAATACATCACACAATAACAAAAAAAAAACATCCATCAGTTTGATAGAGAGTGTAATGATCAGACTGTGTTCCAATGGACAAAGGTCATGAGGTCCGATGAGTCCACAATGACCCTGTTCCAGAGTGATGGACGCATCAGGGTGATAGTAGAGGTGGATGAAGTGATTACCCATCATGCTAAGTGCCTACAATACAAGCCTGTGGGGTCAGTGTTATGGTCTGGGGTTGATTCAGATGATCAGGTGTAGGTTCAGTAACATTATGTGTCATTGCCAGTAACAATGGAAGAATTAATCAGGCTCAAGTTGTTAAAGAGTGGTTCAGGAGCGTTGGGACATCATTTTCACACATGGATTAGTCACGACTGAGTCCAGATCTGAACCTTATTGAGAACATTTGGAATGTACTGGATGAATCATTAATGCAAGATTTTAGCCAAAACTGAATAAAGCTCTGGATGGAAATAGACTTTGTGATATTTATTCTGAAATTACATAAGCACTGTGTGGCATAAATGCTGCTTTGTCATCAAAACTAATGGTGATCCAACAAAATCTTGCATGTGTGATTTATTTTCCCCAGTATGTATAATTCTATTACAGTTACTGATGATTAAACAGAGGTTAGCCACATCGGACTTTAGTATTTTAAGTCAAAAGCTTATAGAGTATGTTTATCCTGTAAGGTGTCAGTTTTTCATGTATTATTATATATGAAAAACCAGCTGTAAAGGTTCAATAGGCAGCAATGTATACAATATTGTTTGCCACTACTGTCTATTACACTGAGGGGATCCCTTGTTATATATATTCATCTTAATAATCATCATAGCTTCGTAACACAATATTTAATCACTGTTAGTTGTTTTTTTTATTTTTATTTTTCACATTTTTCCACTGTTTGCATACACACTGACTCCTTCAGATACAGTACAGTGACATTTTGTGGGGTGAGGCAAACCCTATATTGATGAAATCCTTTATTATAGGCATGAAGAAAATATTGGCGGTGACCATGTTGTTGGACAAGAAAAGCTCTCCCTGCTGGATCATTTTCCTTCTGAAATCAGAAAAGGGTTCTAACGTTACTGCACTTGTGATAAATGTTTATGTCGGTATTGAGCACTATAATCAGGTTTA
>JAPQRQ010000007.1:13407477-13421479 GCA_037367365.1 Apogon talboti | reverse complement strand
TTGTGTTATTTACTGTGCTTGTGGAACATGCTATTTACTTAGCATTATCATCATCATCATCATCATCATCATCATCAGCGTCGCAGTTACTAAACAAGGTAAAGATAGAAATGACACAATAGCGCACACCACTTACATTATGGCAAAACTCATTGCAAAATTTGATCATATTTCTATATCATGCATTGAATTTTTATTTAGATTTAATTACCTGATTGGTTGTCTTGATAATGCAGATGTCATTGAATCTGAGTGCATTTATTATTTCATGTCAAACAGAATAATTCCCACTTAAGTGGTTTCTCTGATGCAGCATGGTATGACTACAAGTCTAAGGAACATGGTAACGTCCCTTTAAATCAGCACTGGGCATCATCATCGTACAATCATTTTGCCAGTGTTGCTTATTAAATATGCAAATGCCATAAAGAAAAATTTTTCAACCTTGAAATGTTAGCTCCCATGGAGGTAGGAAGCATAAGACTGAACAAAATGAGTCAACCATGTTTTGGTCTTATATTAGCCTCTCCTCTCCTCACGAGGGATGTGGATTATACGCATCAGAATCCCAGCCTGTTTATCCTGCTCTGTCTGTTTACACACAGTGAGGGTTAGTTTAAATAAATTGGAACATTAAAAAAGAACCCAATATTATTTACAGATAACATTTTTAATCAAACTAATAACAAAAACCAATTAAAACTATCAAGCTAAAACTAAAATAAACAAAAGCTTACACAATATTAATATTTCATAGCTGAAAAATATTAAAAGCAGTACAGAGGACAGGTTTTCAGCTTTGTCTTTTATATTCCACTGGCAACAAAATCCCTGCATTATTCTGCAGAATAGAGCCAGGTTACATGAAAAGACTAATCTAGTGACAGCACTGACATGGACTTCAGCATATTCTCTGTTGAGCCTAAATAAAATCGACATTGAAAAAAAAAAGGTTATTTTAAGCATATGTTTATAGAAATTATCGTTTCTTCTATTGTCATTGTCATTTTTCTAGCATTTTGGTACTGAAAGATGTTTTGAAAAATCCAACATTCATTTCAGAGTAATCAAGGAGAAAATCGTGTTTCTCCTGGAGAAAGTCAATACTATTGTAGATTTATGCCCCTTACAAAACACACAATACCACCTGCTTTTCTCCCCTCTGTTATCAAACTTCTGTGAATGGTTGCTGAATAATTATCGCTGGCATGTGAGTGGTAATGACAAAGAAACTTTCAAAAACTCTTTAGCAGTCTTTTCAGCAAAAAGAAATGGTCAACCAGAGCCATTCCACAGCTTTATCAAACTGTTTTTACCGTGAAATGAGCAACAGAATGATACAGCCGCTATCTTATTTATCTTTCCTTTTTATAGAACAAACCCTAACATTACCCGTCTGTTTTTGAACAGCAAATTTCACAGTTTTCTCCCATCTAACAGCTGAATTCAGATTTGCATAGCATAATGCAAGTCAAATAGCAGTAAATAAAAGTGAGCAGTGAACAGATTTCGGGACAGTACTCTAATTGCGATTCCTGGCTGAAAGGGGTCACGGTTCTGTGCTGTGAATGTAATGCAGGATGATTAGCCCTGAATGCATTTGTGAGTCCTGTGACTGTGATATTGTTACTGTCTGTGACTGTAATATGGGCTATAATTTGTAGGCTGTAATACTGTGTGGGTAGAGACTCATTGATAGCATTTGGCACACACTCTTGCTTGGATGAAGCACTTAGCCAAGCCAGTCAATCTAAATTCCACAGTACAGTAGACAGTAGGAGTGTGTTTGTTAGCTGAGCATGCCATGTAATAATCACTTTGTCCTTAAATATCTAATGAACAGTCATCATAAGATGTTTTTACATAATCCTGCCATCTAAGATTACCTTAATGCTTGTAAAAGCTCACTGCTGATGTGTGCCTCATTACCTTGGGACATTGGTCATTTCATTTCAAGGGTCTGATTTTCATTAACTGCTCTGCCCCCTACCCATTAGCAGAATGAAAGCTCGGCTGCAACCATCTGGCTGCCAACTAGACCTCAGGGCTGCTTTATAGCTCCGCCGAGCTTCACTAAGGGGAAAGTTGCACTGTTAGAGCCTTTTCTCAGACGAGCCAGAGGGAGTAAGGGAGTGATGCAAAAAGTGCCCCATGCTTGGGGATGAAGGGGGGGAAACAGAGAGATAAATTTAGACAAAAAGGGAGATGTTGGTGCAGTGATAGAGGAGACTGAGAGAGGCAAAGTGAGACAAAGTCAAATACGACCTGAAAGAAAAGTCAACATAAAAAAAAACAAGAAAAGAAGTCAGTGAGAACAAAAGGGAACTGAGTGTAAAATGAGCCTGTTTGAAACGATCTTGACGTACAGGATATTTCTGCAACCTAAAAGGAAATTAAAAAAAACAAACAAAAAAAACCTCTTTCTGTTAATCCCCTGACAGGAGTCCCAGGGGGCAGAGGTGAGACACAAAGTAAGAAAGTCATCCATCGACTGACACACATCACGCTCGCAGGGGGACACTGCGCTTGTAGACACTAGGAGAACAGATCACCTAAATACCGCCCCACTGTACAGTTCTTATTTTTAGAATAAATAGTCCTGTTCCAAATAGCGTCTGCTTACACATGTGATTTTATTGTCTTTAATAGAGCCTGACTCAGGTTCTCATCCACTGCTTTTATTCCTACTTGGTTTCCAACCTATCTCTATTCTCGTCTCCTAATTGCTTTTGTTTTGATATTGTTTTGCTGCTTCCTGCCTGTGAATACATGTCAAGCTGTTGTATTGTGTACTGGGTGACAGGATTTATACAACAACAATTAGAAAGTCATAATGTGAACTGCTTTTTTTTGTTCATTGCACTCATTTTTGCATGATATTCATTATGATTCATTCACTAATTTAGGTTACTTACTGGCTGAACAGAATGTAGGTAAAGCATACAATAATAGCAACCATTAATAGGATAATATGACCTAGATAACCAAATACCAGTGATGGCAATTGTCGGTTCTGTCTAGTACTTATTTTAATGCACTAAATGGATAATGAATGACACTGAATCTATAATTTATTGCTCCTGTCATTCACACTGGACAATGACATCCTACCTATCCTGATTAAATGCTGCTAGAACAATGATGTAATGACTTATTGATCTTTGAGATGGAACTGTATTTTCACTTGCTCAAGCTGCACACAGAGGTCAGAGGTCAATCTCTGCTACAACAACAGCCTTTGGAGCTTGTAAGAGTTCATCATCCTGCTCTCTCTGCTTTAATTTGGTCACTTTGAGAGAGGTTGAACCTTTATCCTCTGAAGAATTTGTTTCTAGTCATGCTTTTCACTCATGCTGTATGGATGACCCAATATTTTATTATTTTTGGTTATGTGGCTCTTTTGGTCACCAATTTAGAAAACCCTGCATTATCTATTAAATTGACAGGTTCCCTCAGGCGCTGTTGAAACATTGAATTCTGACAAACAGATATGAACCTGAGGCATTAAATGAAGCCCAAAGAGAGTCAGAATGTGCCATGACCAGTTTAGTACCTGAGAGTGATCTCACCCCCACAGTTGAACACGCATAGAATGTCCTAAACTAATTCTACTTAGCTGCTCTCCCAGCTCCTGTTCAGAGTGGTACATGAAAAAAATGGAAATACTAATGCTAATATACGCCACACTCATATATATATATATATATATATATATATATACACACATAATATATATACCCTACAGAAACGTTCATAAAAAGGCTGTTTGCAGCTATTTTATCTTTTGTCGTAAAATACCCTTTAACCAGTCAAATGTGGGACAAATCCTAACCTCAGATCCACCTGGCAGTGACACAGACCTGTCTGAATCACATCAAATGGTAAAAGCCTCTTTCACTGTCAGATGGTGCCTGCTAACCATTCTGTTGTGTCAACATTAAAGCTTTTTCTTCCAAACTGGCCATTGATAAGACATCAAGCGACTGTTTATGGCAACACATTGTTTTCTGTGCCAGATGTTATCAAGCATCTTTTCTTTGCCCAAACCTGAGTTAAAATGAGCTGTAGGTTTTGTTGTGGTGCAAAATGAAGACTTCCATGCCTCACTGAGCATTACTCACATCCAGTCTCTGTACAAACATATTTACATAAAATTTTGTGAAACCTAGCTCTGTTTAACCATATATGTTTAACCATATATACAGTATGTATGTAGCTCAAAAGAAGTGTAGCCTGGTAGAAATAGGTAGACATTATTTCCACTACCTTAAATAGTATTTAGTTCAAATCCAATCTATAACGAAAAGCATAGATACATAGTACAGACATCATTTGGTTAAACAGAGCCAACATAAACTTGTACATCTGTTTGCAACCTTTTATGTGTTATAAGCAAACATTAGATGTTAAGAGTTAGTGTATATAGTCACAGCTTGCAAATAAGAAAAAAATGTCAAAATTGAGTGTTGTGTTATAGCAGTGTTCTTTGCTCAAGTCAATCCTGATGAAAAACACAACACTCCCTTGAAAATTAAAATAAATTAAATATTTATCAAAATATCAGGATGACTGGAAATGTTACCTACCTAATAATATATGCCTCTACACCAAAGACTCATGCATTGCAGTGTAATGTTGTAAATATATGTTTATGCGAGTTTCAAGACAATTTTATGATATATTTATTCAGAAATGGTACTGAAAATGTATCTCTATTGAAAGATCAAAGTCCTTGAATCTCAAGAGTGACAAAATATTTAATAAAGAGACAGTTAAACTAAGCTTAGATGATGTGTAACCTGGAAAAATGTGCAGCTCAGTAAAGGACAGTCAGTATCATGATATTCATTCATCAATATAGCTTTTTGTTCAACTCCAGTTGATAATGAAAACTATAGATACATAATACAGGGCATATATATTTGGTTAAACACTGTGACAGTAATCTAGCAATGGAGATTCTAAAGGTTTTGCAAAATTTTATGTCGCAGTTACACTTTATCTATCAATCATAAATCACATTTCATGACAGGAGGTAAAAATATTTCATACCATCTTCATGGGTAACAGTGTATATAGTCTGTATTATGCATATATGCTGTTCATTATCAATTAGGCTTTAAATAAATGGTATTTTCATGAGTAGGAGCGGATGGAAAATAACCAGAAGAAAATATATACATGATGAAATGTTGTGAATCATATTGAGCTGAGGCTAGTGTTATGAGAAGGTATACAAGATGCAAATGGGTCTTCATTCGGCAGGCAGTGAATAAACTGGTCCAACTAACTTTGAGGAGGCTGTTCCATGAGCGGACGCTAGGAGCTGTCCGCGGTGCTGAAGCCTCGGCTGCCTTTCTCTCCATGTGCCGACAGCTCACACCGCCAGGAATCCGCTTACAGAGCGTCCAAATTAAACAGGGACCTCCGCGTTTCACTTCATTATTCTCGGCTGTCTTCATTCCGCCACTTATTAAGGCAGTGCAACAGCTACACGGTCGTCTTCGCTTCTATTTCACAGACGTTTAAAGCGCGTCTGCTTTGTTTTTGCCCTGGAAGTATTCTTCTTATTTTTTTCTTTCTTTGTTTCTTTCTTGTTTTTTTTTAACACACACGGACGTGTTCTGCAGCTCTGCGAAGAGCGACCTCGACTTTAGTAGACATGTGTGTGAGACAAGACTGTCCATTTAAGACCCTCATCACGGTTTTGGTGTTTGCTGCAGCTGTGGGCAAAATACACGGTCAAGGTAAGAACTTGGGTCTTGTCCGGACTTTGTGGGGATTGTTCCGTGTACTTCTTTCTGTCAAACTGCACAACGCGATGCTAGAGCTGAGTACCTGGCAATGAAACCTGGCTCACGACTCCACAAGTGTGTATGGAACCAGTGCTTACAAAAAGATTTGTCATATTTTCTTTTAGTTTCAATCTTAACAATTAGTATACAAAAACAAACCACAATACTGTTGCTTATGAACTGCAATATGCAACTGTACTTAAATATAGACCTAATTATTGTTTCCTACTCGTTTTTTTTAAATGCAAATAGAAGTGAATAGATTCCTCACCTTTTGCTGTAACTGTGTTTGACGGCAAGTTACATAATGATTGACTGCTGATCACAACTTACAGATCTTCTTTAGGCCCCTGTAACCGGACATGCACGCACAAACACCAACCACACACACACACACACACACACACACACACACACACACACACACACACACACACACACACACACACACACACATACATATGTCATCAGAAGCTGGATAACAAATAGACTAAAGGAGAATCAAGCTTTTATTTAATGCTAGTCTACTCATCGTGGCCGACTTTATTACAGAAGACGCTTTTATTTATCTTTTATATCTGCAGTAAACAGTCAGAAAGAGATGTGTTTTGGGCACCGAGGTCTGTGTGACAGACGGTGCTCAGTAATAAGACTCTAATCCTTAGGAATTGCTGAAGATTATTGACCAAGCTGTTTGACACAGTTGAGTGCCTGTGGGAAGCAACGATGGATTCATGCACACTGGCCTTGGCCTAATTATTTCTCTATTGTGTATCTGCCCCCTCTTCATCATTATAAATACGCTTCTAGTTTGACTATCTATGTTAACATGTCTGCACAGTTTTACTATTACCCTCTCTGTGGTCACAGTTGTGTTGTTTGTAAACATATCTTGCATAAAGACAAACTCCTTAAACAAAACATACATAATGAGGGTTATGTGAGGAAAAACTCAAAATCTTCATAAATCATTTTAGCTGGAAACAGTTTTTCTCTGTCTATACAGATCAAAATACCAATTTACTTCATAAAAATCATATATTTTGCAACACAATCCTCCAGGTACAGAAAGTGCCAGTAAATTCACTTCTTTTCTGTATCTCCTTATGGCAAAACGTTATATGAAAGTGGTCCGTGTCATATTGAAAGTGAGCAAATTTATGAGGAACAAGTGATTACTGAACAATGTGAGAACTGTGAAAATGAATTCATATTGCTTTGGCTATTTCAGTCATTACATCTCAGCCCATCCAAAGCCGAGGTGCAATTCTGGAACAGTGCCTGAAACAGTATTTTACTCTATCAACAATTCAGCAGATAGAATATCGAGTAGGGGGAAAGGTGCTGCCGCTCAACAGCAGAATTTCTGATCCTTACATAGAAAAGTACAAATCCATTTATTTTGCTGTACATCTCACTACCAGTGAAATACATCTTATACTGGTTAAATGTTTAATTAACCTGTTCAAGTAAAAACATACTCAGCAGTTAGACTCCTGTATAGCAGTGCTGAGTGGCAGAAGATGTGTAAATCTTTTAGTGTTTTAAGTTACAATTGCACTTATCCTGAGAAAACACCTGCATTACACGCTCACTGCTCAAAACTCTAGGGAGAGGAAAAATGCACAGTGAACTATTTTTAGGGGAAAATAAAATTTAATAGCTTCCATTAATGAATCCTCTGCTGTTGCTTAGCCAGCAAATGGTCAAATCACTCTCAGAGGAAGGCCATTTCAATTTTTAATCGCCAAGAGTTTGACGTTTTACCATTGTCTGAAGTTTTAAGTGTGTAGGCAAGAACGTGGATATGTGAGGATTTGGTTTATAAGAGGTGTTAGCCTCCCGCTTGTGGGCTTTGAGCTGTGAAGTTGAATTGGTCTGCAACAGACATTTACATTTTTGCAAAACATGTTTTTCGAGGAGTCATTTCTATAAACTCTATGTACATGATTTAATTCTCATTAGTTCAAAAAAAAATGTACTTAATCTTTTTGTATCACTTCAAGTACAAATAATTGCTATATGGTCTAAGGTAAAAGTCATTACAATTAAATATCCTTTACTGCACTGCACATTTCTGCTAGGTTGCACTTCTTCTAATTTTAGTTTCACTGTCTCTTTATTAAAGATTTAGGCACCTTTAAGATTCAGGGAGCTTAAACTTCCAATAAATATAGAATTTTGCATCATTTTTACATATATACCAACTAATTATCTTGAAATTCTGTATATATTTAAAACATTACCCTGTGATGTATGAGTCACTGGTGTAGAGGTAGATTTAATATTTCCAGTCATCCTCATGAATTTATTTCATATATTTTACTTTCCGTGGGAGAGGTTGTGTCTGTAATAAGGTTTGACTTGAACAGAGTACATACAGTGCAATAACATGACACTCAGTTTTGACATTTTTTTCCTTATTTGCAAGCTGTTACACATTACACTATCTCGTACCGTCTAATGGCTGCTTGCAATGGATAAACGGTTGCACACAGGTGAATTGAAGATCTTCATTGTGTTTTTGCAAAATATGTCTTGGATATTTTTAGCCTCACTTTAAATGGAACTGAAATAGTGACAAGGATAAAAAGAAAAAAAACATACCATAAAGACATGTAAGAAATAATCTACCACTGATCAAAGACTGTACATAGAAATGTTGTTGGTACTTGAAAATATTATATATAATTAATTATATTTATTACTTTCTATCTTCAACAGGACTTTCATTAAGATACTTGTTTCCTTATGCTTATTTTTGTAAATGTGAATATGTACATTAAATATGCACATGAACATAAAAGGGTTTTAATTATCACAATGTAAATCAACAAGGGACAAATGGACATAACTTACTATGAACATTAACTGGTATTGGCAACTTATGGGCAAGAAGAGGTATAAATAAATCAAATATATACTAAATGTAATATAATGTTACTTTTAAGTCACAATTCCAGTGCAATTTTTAACTGTAAAAGGCATAATTTTGCAATAATATATGAGGTATGTATGTTAATGTAATATTTTAGGCTGCACATGCAACTAAATGAAATACACGTGTAACATTACACACACTTACACTAAAAATATGACTATCAACATTATTACTAATTCACTGTCAACAAAGCAGCAAGATAAGAAGTACATTCAAAGTGTTTAAATAATTATGCCCACTAAAGTCCTGACTGATATTTAATAGCTAATCATGCATCCATTCAGAGCGGGGGAGTTTTTGTTGGCCCTTGTGTGCCTCTTCAAGTTTTACACAATTTAATGACATTCAGCTGAGCCTATTATCTTTATGCTTACACATTATCTTATCCCGTTGACAATGATCTTTAATGATGTGGGAGTTGGAGAAAGGGATGTTTAATGCATCTTAAAGCTCATCAAATGAATTATGATCTCCTAGTTGACAAAGTGTTCCCTAACATGACATTACAGGCTTCATAATGGAGAGTTATGATTGGTGTACTAATGTTTTTGTAAGTCTTTGTTATTGTAAAGTTATTTTTTTCCTCATAGTTCATGCTAGTTGAGGAAGTAGTAGTTAAGTAATATTTGACGTTATCATACGTTTCTTAAGTACATCCAGTACATCTGTAGCAGCCAGTATCTTATTCTAACACTTTTAGATTTTAAGCATGAATTGAACTTGTCTATTGGACTTCCTCTCTATATTAGCAACAAGAAACTTTTGTGTTGACACCTGTTACCACTACAGCAGAAAGAAGCGCATTTCATTAAACAAGCGTTTTGTTTGTGCTTGTTCATCGCAGTAGAATGAATCCCCTCTTTGTCTCCGTACCATCAAAGGTAACAACAGTAGGTTCCTGTTTACCATGGTGCAACTAACAGTCATTCAATTTACCAACATCATGGGAATAAGATGCCATAATTTTACCTAAGGGTAGATTGATGCTTTGAGCTGTGTGCAGGAAAAAATCTGAACATCCTATAATTCCAAGGGAGGTAATAGAAATCATTCGACACCTGTTTGTTGGATTGCCAGTGATTAACTTCATCAAGGGCTATTCAGCATCTGTGTGCTGTCATAATTAGTTTAACTTTCCCAAGGCCTGTCAATGGTAAATGAGAGTCATTATGCCAGAATGCCCCTCTTCAAGGCTTGGCGCCTGCCTGCCTCAGCCCCTCTCTGTGCCTGTCTCGGTCTCTTTCACTGCCTCCTAGGTGGAGCTCACAGCTTGGCTGAATGCGACTCATTTTCAACTCTTCATGTGCAAATGCCTCTCTCTCCATGAGAATATTCTATGCATCCTAATTTGAGTCATTGCCTCATATATTCCTTCCTCAATATTGTGGAGGTTTATTCTCCAAAAGGAAATGCATATTCTGAATGATTCTTATCACTGTTTTGTTTGGAGTAGTTCCTCTGCAGCTGGTTTTTCCCTATAGAAAATAAAAGCTGGTGCTCTTGCATGAGGATGTACATCAGATAACTGGAGATTATTAAATGACTCCCAGTATTTTCTCCATATTCTTTTCTTCTTTCATGGTCACATGTATTATCAACATTATAAAGCAGAACATTCATCATGTTTAAAACACATAGGATACATTTTCCACTTCAATTCTTTTTCTTTTATATTTTTCTTTATCTCAATTAAGGCAAAGATGAGTGGGCTTGTAATTTTTTGCTCTGGAGAATATTTTTAGGTCCTTGTTTCAGCATGAACCAACAAATTGACTCGGTTTGATTGATTTAATATTCTCCATGACTACAGACAAATGTGCTTTCTCCTTTTCAACGTGTATATATTTTCTTATTTGTATATTTTTTAAGCCTAAGGAGTAAAACAATAAAACCTACCTTCAGAAGCACATAGTATGCTTTCACTTCTTAAATCATATGAAGGAAATTAGTTTGATCAAACAACTTATAACTTGATTTTTGTGAAAGACTTCCAAACAATTCTGTCTTTTTTAGATTTTAGATGTTTTTTGGGGTTTTTTTGCATAACTGTTCATAGGAAATCTATGTTTTCTTTGAAACCATGCAGCAACATATCAGACACCACACTGAACACAGAAAGAAGAAACAAGTTTTTTCTTTTCTAATCTAACAGTCATCCTGCCCTGTTTGTTTAATCACGTTGACAGTTTGGATAGACCTGAAATGGGTTCTTACACTTAGATAATTATGTGAGAGGTTTCCTCAACACAATCATCTCTTCATGGATTTAAAGTAACAGGTTTACAATGAAATTGTCAACAGTGATCCTCAGCATAGGAGAGAAATTTCCTCTGGATCTAAAACAGTCACTCTAGTCACACCTCATCATGAAATTTCAGTCTCAAAGCACAAGATAGGGGTTGGACTTCCTGCAGGGAGGGCAATGGACTTAGAAAACGTGCCTGGGCAGTTTTGAGGGGGAGAAGGTTACCCATTTAATATATTCTAAGTGACGAGCGTTCTTCTAGCAAAACCCTAAATGAAGCTACCACTTTGTCAAGGCAGTGCGCTGCCGGCTTACTTTCTCTCTGCTTTGCCTTTGGCCTTGTGCCTTATCGATCCCACCAGTCTTCCACTAAAAAAGCCCAGCTAGCCTCCTCCAGGCCAATCCTCCTTTCCGCACCTCTCACGCTCTGCTTCGCTGTGTACACACCTCCCTAATCAGGACTGGCGTGTTTTGCGGCTGCAGAGGGGATGACTCTCTGAAACGATTAGGTCTGGGGACAGCTTCAGCTCTCTTCCCCTCTTCTCCACGCCAGATCCCATCTAGAAAGCATTTCATCTGTGGCAGTGGAAAGGCTTATGTAGGGTCGGAGAGTGCTGTGTGAAAAGCAGTAGGTAATAGGCTGTGTAATGTGTTTGGGGGAGTAGTTTTAGTATTCACAGTTAGTGCTGACCTCTGGCAGGCTGAGCCACCCCCACAGTAATTTCCTCTGAAAAGATGTAATTGAATTCATCAGGATGAGTAAACATATTATAAGTAGCAAAGAAAGATAACAATGTTGTGGATAGATCAAGGAAGGGGATAGTAGCTCTACGAGTAATTGAAAATAGTCAAAGACAAACACAAGCAAAGAAAGTGCGCAGGAAAAAATGCTGCAGCTTTTTCTACTTTCCTGTCCGCAGGGCTTCACATTTACTCTGATATTGTTTCTAGTGACATCATTTTAAATACAGCTACTGCATATCATCTGAATATCACCCAGAGTTCTTGCAATAAAAATGTAAAAATAACATCCCGCTGAATTGAAGTTGGTGTCAGTGGCTAAAATAAAGCATTACTGCAGTCACACGTGTCTTTCTAAACATTCTGTGCAGCCAACATCTTGAGTTCAGGCAACACAGACACAGAGAAGAGGGACGTGACGTGACCGCGAGCCTCTTCTCTACAGTGAGATGTATTGAAGTGAGATCCCAGAGGACCTTGTGTATAATTTAGAGGTTCTAAAATTGACCGCCATCTTCAAAACATCGAACATTGTCAGTCTGAAGCGACTGCTGGGTGGTCAGGCAATTGTCTCTCAGTTATTGTGTAGCCTTCTGTCGCTGCTTCTCTCCCGGTGATGGAAAGCCGGCTCATTGTGGCCATTTTCATCTGTCAGAGCAGCGAGCCACCTTGAAAAAGAATACTCGCCCTTAAGAATGGATTAGTAAGCCATGAACAGCTGGAGCTCTGCTCAACCACGTCATTGATTGCTGGGCTATAGCCGTTAATGGTAAAAGCTACTCTGTGCATTCACGGTATATTCTTTTAAGTGTGTGGGTCAAAAAGATAGCAAAGGAATGTTCAGTAGCTTTTACTGTCTGTTATGGTTTTCCATTTTGTTTTCAGTTTTTAAAGCAAAGATGTAAAATAATAAGTCTTTTTTAATCCTGAATCACGTCCATATGGTTTTTCCTTCGAGACATAAATCTCCAGAACAGAAAGGAAAACAAAGACTTTCGAAGTAGATGTAATTAAGATAATCACAAGTGCTAAGAACTACATTTGAAGAGCAGAAAATGACATTATACTTTTGCCCTTGTGTGAAAATTCTAAATTGTTTTCAAAATTGGTTTAATTCAGACATCTGTTCAGGAGTAAAGAGTTAAATACACCCAGTATCATTTGGTAGATGTCTAAACATCACTGGGTGTAATTTGATGTTTGTATAATTATTTAGCAACGCCATAGCACTGTGAGGGTAAGTCTAAAAAAATCTTAATTAGTTTGATGTAAATGCAAACCAAAATAGTGTGGAAATAGATATCTGCATGTATTTCTGTGTTTGTTTTGTTGAGATTTGAGCAGGTAGTCTTCAGGAAATAAATGTGAGTCAATGTAAAGTCCCAAAAATGCTCGAACACCCAATATGTACATGTGAGAGTATGTTTCTGTGTGAGAGCATATGTTGTCTGTTGTTAAGCCACTACTTCTTGTTGTTTTCTTCTTGTTTTTGTTTCAGCCAGTGTGCCCACGCATTCATTCACGCATTCAGCGTGAATAATTAAAATGATCTGAATAGATTACAACTCAAAAATCTCACTACCCTAACATTGTGCTCCACGGCTAACAGTGATCACTGCAGCTTAGTTCCCTAATCACTACTTTTTATCAAATGGATTCAATATTTTTCTTAATTAATTATTATTTATTTAATTGTTAAATTTCATATATGCTCAAAAATCAACACACCAACCTCTAGATATTTTACTCTTTGTTCTTGTGCTGTATGTGTGTGAGAATGTGCAGTGATTGTAGCACAGCTTACCTTATTTGAGTACTTGTTTACTCAGAGATCAGTTTTTAAACGTTGCTTAGCAGCTTGGGGGAGGTGCGTGTATTCAGCCTATGAAGCCTGGCTGCCTGTACTTGACTTCGCTGGATTACTTCTGAATTATAACAGCAAACAGAGGAAAAGAATTCTGACAGTAGGGGATGAAGGACTGGGCAAGGGCTTTTACACAGTGTGTGCATGGCAAACTAATGTACTCAAAAAGAGACTGGGCAGAGCTATGCCTAATATTTTGATGGTTATATATAATAGATTGTGACATTTCTCTCTCTATAAAAATAGTCACGTCAATAATATAGTCCACAGGATATGTATATATAGTATATTGCTGTATATTTCAATACGACTTTAATTGATTATAATTATAATAATGCGTTAGATTTCTATAGCGCTTTTCAAGTCACCCAAAGCGCTTTACATTATTGATGCATTATTCTTTTGCTCTCACATTC
>JAPQRQ010000007.1:13379827-13407377 GCA_037367365.1 Apogon talboti | reverse complement strand
GACAGAGCGGGATTCGAACCTCCAACCCTTCGGTTATTGGACGACCCGCTCTACCATCTGAGCCACGGCCGCCCCAATTATATAATTTTTTGTTGTTAATAAGCAGTACTGTAATAAACAATGATGCAAGTTACCTAGCATTTTATCATGGTTTCTGACATTTGTTTTTTGGCGGGTATATTTCTAGTTGCATAGTTTGCATGAATCCATAATTATTGCAGCTAGAATAATCCATAGATATATATGATGCTGAAATGCTGTTGGTGAACTGTGTCACAAACACCAGGCAGGGGGACTTATAAAGAACTTATAGACTGAACTATAAACCTGCAAAAAGCAAAAGGGAAATAAAAAGAAAGTTCACACGCAGACAACACAGAACAACAGAAAGCCAACAGGCAGGTAGGCAAGTAAGCTGTCAAAGATCAGACAAAAAAAAAAAAAAAAGGTAAAAAATATGGAAATCTGACAAAAGACAATAGGCAGCAGACACATATGAGCAATAATGAGCTGTGAGGCATGGGAGCAGAGGAGGACGTCAGGAGGACAAGTGAGGAATGACTGTCAGAAATGAATACATGCACATTCACACATATTAGTTTTTGTTATTTCAGAGGTCAGTGCTATATATAAATGTGAGGTAATGAGTAAATAAACCAATTTAGTCCTGGTGATATAAACGGCACGCTCATATGGAGATACAGCTGATAAGCTCTGTAACAGGAACATACTGTATCCTCATTTATTCCAGCACAAAGCTAAGAAAGAGTTGAACTGAAAAATGTACCTGGATTCTACTTGCCGGAAGGTGACACTGCTAACCACTGTGCTACACTGTGCTGACTACAAATATACCCATTTCAAAGAATCCCTTAATTTCTGCCTGTCGTTATGTTTGGAATAATAGGCAGCACTTCAATAGCACGATTTCCATCCCCCAAGAAACACCATATTTCAGCCCTCAATAGTCTCTATATTGTTATCATTACAGGTTTTAAGAGGCAATCTGAACAGAACCAAAGAAAATACCTGAGATTTATCCTTTTTAGCACATTCGCATCGTGCTGGCCCCCCTGTATTTTTTTCATTCCCAACATGAGTAGCATCATAAGCACATCTCTGGTTCCTTTCAGTGGAGCCTGTTCTGCTGGAACAAAAAACAGATGTTTATCAGCAAGAAGCTTTGGGAGAAGGAGAGAAAATATTCCATGAAGGAATCATCTGGAGGCATTTTTCAGAGCAAATGTCCATGCTGCTGCTGTGCTAACCACTCTCATGCTCCTGGGGGTTTCTCCATGTGTGCTGCTATATTTTGCATGAAATGTTTTTTTTTTTCTTTCCCTATGCTTTTGCCTGTATTTTTCATCAGAACAACTGGAATTTTCATCAAGTCAAGACGGTTGTTGAGACACCGAATAGATTCTCCACTCCGATATCTGCTGTCTTGTATTGTGCGGTGACAGTTAACTATGTTTTTGTAATTTGTTGTTTTGATGTTTTCTACTCTGAAATCAGTGTAAGACAGTGTAGACTATGTAATATTTGCTCCAGTTGAAAATTTCACAAAGAGAGGAGTAGACCATAACACAGCTGTATGTACTATATTCTGTGTTTTCATGGCAAAAATTGTGCTTTGATTCAGCAAAGGTAAAACCCTGTAACAATTTGACAAGGATGGGGCAGAAATAACTAAGCGTTTGGAACTGCAAGTAGTAGGAAATCTCTTTTTTTATCTCATGGAAGAAATATGTAATATTTGGACAATGAAGCATGTTAGTATAGAAAGGTTGCAAAAGTTTTTCAATAGTGTGTCTCAACCGGCTGTGTTATTTTCGGCCATACTGTACATAATAGAGACAAGACTTGGTAAATAGCTTGTCACTGACCGAAGCTGCTTGAAGGTGACATGTTTGTGTGTAGCTGAACTTATTATATGTCCCTGTCAAAGCAGCTTCATCTGGTGAGTAAACACATCTAGTCAAGGTTTTAGCAAAGCTGGAAAGAATCTCATCACAAAAGTGCACCACTTGGCTCCAGTGCAATTACCTTCTGTAAATGAAGCTCAGTCTGTCCTGTGAGTTGCTTACCCCGTGTGCAGCCAGTTTGCACATACACTGTGTCAACAAAGCAGCGCCGGCCTCTGCTTGGAAGGTGCGAGGCTGTTTACCTTTGTTGCTGTGTGGATTGATGAGGCGGCTGAGGCAGAGGCTGGGGCATGATGTGAATAGTTGGAGTATTACTGTGGAAAGAGGTGTTTCCCCTCAGAGGCAGCTAACTGAGTTTGACAAAGCTGTTTCTGCTGAGAGGCTGTAGGGACGCTCCCTGGCCCTGCTCCAGGAGCCCTGGCTCTGTGTGTGGATGCACATTTGAGCTAGTGATGAAAGGTAAAGCAGAGACAGGAGGGAGGAGGCAGCTTCCCACAAACATGGTGAAAGTCGTGTAAGTCAGAGAATATTTAATATTTATTTAGACTGGAAACTAGCCAGCGAGCCGGACTTGACTCGTCTTTGTTATTTCCTGCGTGTTCATCTTTTTTGTTTATTAGACACAATTTCCACGATGCGGAAAAAATAAGATATAGAAAGGAGAGAGAAATCAGGGATGCAATCACATTTAAAACTGAAATTAATGCCGTCATTTCAACTCATTTATTTCAGTTTGACTCTCGGCTGCAGTAGCTTATGGTTGAGTCTATCATTCTTTTGTCGTACGTCTATCCAGTTCTACTTTAGGGTTATAGCAATGCGTATTTATTATGGCATATAGGCCTCCCTGTGGCTTTTATAGGGGGACAAACCAGTATGTGATTCGACACAGCTCCAATTGCCAAGGAAAATGGATTAACCCTCAGCTGAGGGATTTTTTTTTTCTGCAGTATTCTCTTTATAGTCCCTCTACTGACACTTTCCTTCTCTTAACCTCAGACAAAGTCCTTTCAATTTTCATATTTAGTACCCACAACTGTGAATTAAAATACAGATGAGAGAAAGATTTTGGTTGTAGCCTTTTTTTTTTCGTTTTCCCTGGTCAATTGGATTTATCACCCTATAAGCCAATTGGATTTGTGAGATCACATTTCATTTCAAAGCACAATCCAGTCCGTCCAATGTCATTATGAAAGTAAATATGAGAACAAGTATGAAGGTAAACAGATACTGATGCTTTGCAAATGTTAACAATTTAAATTTTAAATTATAATAATTATATTACATTTGTAGAACTACATTAAAAAGCAGATGTGTTCACTTTATTCATGCATTTTAATGTGAATATTACCTAAAGTGTCAACAAAGCTGGAATGGAGAGAAAACTCAGGACAGTGAGGTTTTGTTGTGTGTGTTTTTTACTGCATGGTGAGAGATATAATAGTTTTGCTTCTATATATTTTGTCAACTTACTTCAACTCGATGTTAGAGAACTTTTTCTTTACAATTTGATGTTTGGTATTTTTCCTCAAGGTGACTCAAGACTATAAAGTAGTGTATAAAGGAAGAACATTTTTTTTTACTTCTGATTTCTGTTTTTCTTCTTTATTTTTGTTCTCCTTCACTAAAAACACTTCAGACTGCAAACAGTAAAAATACTGATCTTAGAGAAGAAAAAGCATGGTAATCTTACCATTTAACTCACCAGTTAGTTTGTGATGTGCTCTCTTACGAATGTAAATGTACAGAATTATAGGAAAAAAAATATGATTAATTAAACAGGGAAGGTAAATTGTGAAGTGGCCAATGTGGTGAGTGTTTAACAGAATAGGATGAGATGACAGGTACTTATGAGAAAATTAGAAACTGTCACAATGAGAAACAATTTCAAAGTCAAACAGTCAGGTAATATTTTCAGGTGTCTTTTGCTTTGCTTTGAGTGACCTGAGGATGTGGTGAGATAAGAAATGATAATTAACTGAAAAATGTGGTGTGTCTAGAATTATTAATAGTGAATGTCAAAAATTGACAAGCCATCACAGTATAAGCTATCTAACAAACAAAATAGAAAGAAATAAGTGACTTTTTTCAGCTAAACATATCATTAACTGAACATTAATACAAGCCTCCAACCACTGTCATTTGTCAAATGACATGACTGGTGATCCAGTGTTGGAGTCCATATCTGATGCTACCCAAATGCTGAAAATCTGTATTTTACCAGAAATATTTAAAAATATTGACTGGAATAACCCTTCATAAGTTAATAAGCATTTAGATCTCTAATGGTTTTGGTTGTTGGCAGCTGTTTAGGTCTTTGAGGGTTAAATACAGTTTCAATGCTACAAAAAAAGATCCATCCTTACTTTGACACTTGTGGAGCCTTTCAAAGAAAATGTATTGACCAAGACACACATGGACGGAAGAAGTACAGAGGTGATAGATTCACCCTTTTCATTGACTCATGAGTCACTCCTCAGAATAGATGTGTTTTAATAGATCTTCTGGGAAAAAGCCTGTTGTTTCCATGGTAATATGAGTGAGACGATTGGGAGGAACAATCCCATGAAAAACTTTGCTGGAAAAGGGCTACATATGGAAAATGTAATAATAATAATAACAACAATAATAATAATAATAATAATAATAATAATAAAGTCCTGTATTATAGGTTTGTAATAACAGAGTGGAGTGGCACAAAATGGTACAACAGAAAAGCTCACAAATAACATACAGCTCTGCCATTACACAAATGGATCTCAAAAAGCACTTCTGTATGTTTCTCTTTGTCTCATGCAGCCTGTGGATTTGGTGGGCTTACAGGCAAACCAACCCATGATCTGAAAGCTCAGAATCACATCAAAGAGTGCCCTTTTTTTTCTCTTAAGATGCTTCTGTTAAAGTCAGGGAAAATTGGTGGAAGGGAAGAGAACATTGGGGAGAAAAGAGAGGGCAAAGTTGTGGGTCTGTGTACTCAGTATGTCTAATTAAAATGGTTTTTCTGGTGAGCGTGTAAGGATGAAGCTGGACTGGCTGAGAAGAGTTGCAGAGGAAAATCCTTCTGTCAGGGTCTCAGATTGCTTCGGTCACACAAGCTCTGTCAGGCACAGTGAGACAAAATGGGACCTGTTAAATGATCTGTGCAAGTAAGGGCTGGGAAATGTCGCAGCTGCTTTCTAATTCATTGGAGAGTTTTGTGTGTTGAGAATGTGCAAAGTTTTTCAGTCAATGTAGCACATGGTTAAGCGGAAATGCACACAGTGATATAAATATACAACTGTTGTGTGTGCAAATATGAGAAAAAATACATAAAACAAAACATATTCTGATTAAAATGTATTTAAAACAAAAAACAAATGCTCTTAATAAAAATTTAACCAGGTTTTTTAGGGTTTAGGTGACAATACGCTATTATATGTCTTTTGTGCATTGTATTATTGTATTCCTATTATTG
This sequence comes from Apogon talboti, assembly GCA_037367365.1. NCBI lineage: Eukaryota > Metazoa > Chordata > Actinopteri > Kurtiformes > Apogonidae > Apogon > Apogon talboti. The sequence goes on along the minus strand of JAPQRQ010000007.1, from coordinate 13,401,998 downwards.
TTTCGAGAATAGCTCAAAGAAACACAAACATATCTGCGAATAAAGTTAACCCATGATTCTAGTGAATAATAGGCAATCTCAGCTGTTTATATGAAAAAAACCCCCACTTTATTTGGTCTAAAATGACATATTTCCTCTCCGACTGCTAAAGAAATCACACCAGGAGAGTTCTTTTTCTGTTCTTTTCAGTTCGTGTGCTGTGCAAAGACACTTAGATGCTGTGCCTACAACTAATGATAGAGAAAACCCTGAGGTAACACACAAATTAAGAAGATCTGATCTTGAAAACATTTTAAACAATCACTATTCTAAGAGCAGAATAGCAAAAGGTCATTTGCGGGGTTGTTATATTGAATTCTTACAAAAAATCAAATAATTATTTTTCAAAATATAATTTAAGATCCTAAAATGGACTGTATTCATTGTTGTATCAGTGCTGTTGTGTGTCATTTTGCAGTAACATCAAAGTTGTCACTCTTGGCATTGTTGCTGAGATTATATTGCATTCAGGTTCTTGGATTTGGTCTGTGTTCAGTTAAGGGTTAAGGAGAAAGCTGTCCTTCTGGCCTTTATTTGAAACACTTCCTATGAGAGACGCTTCTTAAATTAATTATGTTTGCTTAATGAATAATTAAGCCAGAGGAAAGATAATTTGGTGTTATGCAGTGAGCCCGACCATTGTGCATGTAGAGGAACCAGTGCTCTGTGTGCCTGGCTGATTTCACATTGGGAGTGTGAAATGGGAATTAGCAAATAATTTGCCTCCTGTTCCATCTTTCACCATGACTAAAATATCACTGCTGATCATGTCTTGACAAGTGTCAAATCTGTTTATGATGCTCCGTTGTTGTGGTTTTGAGTTGGGTGGCACGCATATTAATTCAAAAGAAAGCAGAGCATAAATGCTTTCTTGATTGTTTATTTTATTGCCAAAGACGGTTAAACTTACAAAAAAAAAAACCTAGCTGAAGAATGGTGTTAATAACAGCAGACAGAAACCATATTAATATGTTTTATGATGTGAAGGTGAGACACACAGGATAGAGATTAAACTGTGAAAGGTCAGAGACATTTAATTATCAAAGTTAGTTGCCATAGTAATACAAAGAGGTCAATTCTTATTATTTTATAATGCAATTATGAAAAAGGGCAACCCAGACTCTATTGAATGCATCAGATGTTATTTAACCAGCAAGAGGTAGACAAAACTCTTGTGTACGTAGCTTTATATTATATTTAGATTTGACCTATTTTACTTACTTAGCCATTATTGAAAATCAAGCACACAGCAAATATTTCTCACAAGTAGGAAGGATATTCTGTATACGTGTTCATGTGTTTGTGCTAATGTATACACCCAGGACTAAGATACTCTGTAATCGGACAAATGCCCCTGACAGTTTCAATTTTACATTGCGCAATGATTTATAGGCTCGATGACTCACTCACAATGAAAGAAACAGTCAGAAAGATACACATAGACACACAAACATACACCAACGCTATCTCCCTCCTTGTCTCTTCCTCTCCCTCTCTTTGTCCCACCCTGGTTATAAAGACTTGCCAAGAAATCATTGGCTCAACAGAGAAAGGGCAAATCCTCTTCAGCCAATTTAAATTCTCCTGAGCACATGCTGCTGACTATTCCAAACTAATTAATAGACATGTCATGAATAAAAACACTTTGATTATGAAAAGAGGTTGCCCTCTGCCTCCTTTTAGGCTTGTCATTAGTATGAGGACACGTGTGGTGAATAGCTGGAGCGTTGGTACTGGCGGTCGGAGACAGCTGCAGATGCCCTCTCTTGATTAAATTTTTTGCTACATGTTTTATTCAGGCCTGACGGCATGCACCCAATGCCACTGTTTCTGATTAGCCATACCTGTAGCAACAGGAGAGCCAGGGCCGCAAGATACAGGAGGGCAAGACATATTCAAAGGGCAGGACGCAAAGACAAGTGACCCAGAAGCCCTCACTCACACAAGTGCACTCCATCACCCACTAACCTCCTGGCCTCTCAGCCAAAGTGACATACACTACAAACCCTCCTCTTCTATAGCACTGCTATAACCCACACCAGCTCGACTTATTAATGCCACCACGCTCCTCTGACACAAGGCAACGTTTCTTTGGTTGGACCTTTTGTATCATGTTGTTCAGGTAAACTGGAAGGTGTGTGACTGGTAAAAAGAGCATAAGTACATGACTGAAGTGTTCTTATTTTAAATATGTTTGTAGGAATTTTAGATAACTATATTAATCATATCTTCATGAAATGATAAGAGGTGTTTTTTTTTATTTTATTTTTTTTACCACAGGCACTGTGTATAGCTGATAACTGACCATTTGACAATAATGTATAATATACTTACCACTTACTTATATTGATCATTAAACTTATTCCATGACAAATTATTTATCTTTAAATCCAAACACAAATTTTTAATAATACTGTATAAATAGTATCACAGATTTTTTTTTTTTTAGCTTCAACAATTTTTTGCATAATTACCCTTCAGCATATTGCAATTCATATCATTTGAGAGGATATTTAACTTCTGCATCTATTCCCTCCCTTTGTTTTTATACTGTAAAGTATGTACTCCATAATGCAGGTATTTGGTTGATGACAGAAATGAAATATGTGATTGACAGCTGTAATTGTTAATTGCTGCTCAGTGTCTTATAGATGCAACCTGGATGTCACTCTACTGCTGCACTCTGTGTTTCAACGTTGAAGTTTGGAAACATGGCATCACTTTTACACAACAGCATGAAAAGGTGTCAGGTCGTCTGTATTTATAAAATACAGGCTTTTGAGTTGGACTGAGAGGAGAGAGCTGCAGAAGCAAGATGTGTGTTTTCACAGTCTGCTGTTTTTTTTTGGCTCTTGCAGCTTTAAAAAGAAATAATTTACATAACAAAATGTCAAATAGTGTTAACATTTTATTATTTATACAATATTAGTTTAAAGACACTACTGCTCTTAAAAATGTATAATGTCATTAAGATGTTACTTGGAATAGCTTAATTTTTTAATGTTACACATACAGCATAATACGTTGTGGTTTTTTTGATATAATTTGTTATGATCTACAGTGCACGTTCCAATGGAGACCAACACTGCACATGACTATGCACAGTCATGAATGGATAACATGTAGAGCTGCAGTTAGTTTTACACACGGCTACCTTATTGATCGAGCGGTACAAGTGCAACATCTCAGAGATGTACAGTACATGGTCTCCAAAGCCATTATTGATGGCTCTATGGTGTCTTATGTTACACTGCAAAGAGATTCTGGCTGTCAACATGTGGTCCTCGGCACAGCTGACTCGTCCCAAAGGGGAGCCGGACCCCCTGCAGGAGCCATCTGTATCTTGGACAGGGCTATCCATCATCCTGGCTGCAGCGCTCAATTAAGGGTTCTTCTTCAGACAGCTTCAGGCAGCAGTGAACAGCTTTACATGTACCTGCCAGTAATGAGAACCCTTGAAACCTGCCTAGTGGCTCTCAAACCCAGACTCCAGGGCTGAAGGGAATCGATGAGTCAATCCCTGAGGCTGAACCCACACCCATGATGAAGCATAACACCATATGTGTGTTCCTCTTTAAATTTCTCATGGAGACAGCCTGTCTCAATTAAGAGGAGAAAGAAGTAATTCACATTTTCATACACCCAAGGCTTTCAAGATCATAAATAATCTAAAAATAATAGGGGGTCAAGAAACTCCTGCAAGAACATCACTTTCAAGTATTGTAGTAATGTGTAGAAGTTTTGTTTATGTTAGACTGAGTAACATAAACATAAAAAGTGTTTTTCTTCTTCTTCTTCTTCTTCTTCTTATTATTATTATTATTATTATTAATAATAATAATAATAATAATAATAATCTGAATAAATCTATGCCCCATTTCATCTAAGAAATGGAACATGTTCAGGAAACCCTGCTTTAGGCAGCCCTGCATCTGTATGTATGTATGCTTTGCCCTGTGGCCTCCAGTGCTACGAATCTAATGATCTAACATTGGTCTAAACATTCATAGCGCTCCTGAGTATTTTGATCATGCAACTCCATTCAGGGCGCCCCAGCTTCATATTTATCGCTCAAATGATTGTTGTGGTTGTTATGGGTTTCACAGAAAGTTTGCAATTTATTCTCACTAGGTATGTTGACTTACTGTATAAGACACAGTCATTTACATCCTCGGGGCAATAGTTGCAGGGAAAGGGAGATTATATGCAATTCATGAAATTGTGCTCACTCACGCTTGAGGCTTCCTGCTGCAACCATTGGTAAGTGCTTCTCATTAATTTCCACATCCCCGACTCCCAGCACAACCTCTAGTCATATTGCCTGCCTCTCTAACCTTAGGCTACCACTGCCCCACTGCTAGGGAACAAATATATGCATGTCAAACAACCAACCCTGCCTTTGATGCAGTGCAAAAACAAGAAACCTTTTGCAGACGCATGGGGAGATCGGTGTGGTTTTGAGGGTTGTTATCTTTTACAGTCATCCCTGTTATATTTCATGTAGCACTGAGGATGTGTTTAGCCTAATGGCTGTTTGAGCCGCTGCTGCCCTATATCCTGGTGAAAGCTTCTATCAGACCTGTCCTCACCTTTTCTGGATTCAAAGACTGTCTGAGATGCATTCACCGGTCCAGTAGGTTTAGCAAGTAGAAGATATTTTCTGTCAGTTAATTCAATCAGCCTCAGCTGACTGCCACATGCTGGCGTTTGCTCTCAGGGGCCAACGGGGCTTTGGAGAGAGAAGATAGAAGAAGGATCCTCTTGGCAGGGGGGTGAAATGTCATAGCCCACTGCCCCGGCCAGATGAGGCTGTGTTACACACCGACTTGGCAGCTCAAGACAAGATAGTTGCAGCTTATCATATGTAAGCTTGGGGAAAGAGGCCAGTGGGCATTCCCACATTTTGTGTCGTTGTATTGAGTCCACATCTCTACATTACAAATCTCATTCTTCATGCTGGTGTGCTGAGCTCTCACGCAGTTTCTCAATAATGACACTGGCTCTTGGTGTAAGATCTAAATCCCTCTCCTACAGGTTCCCTATTCCATGTATGGCTCCTTAACCACATACAAACAGGGAAGGCAATAACAATCTGAAGAGGAGTTTTACTGTACTGTGGTCAGTCATACTTAATACCTAATCTTCTTGTCTTTGTATATGTCATGTTGTTGTCCATACTGGTGAGCTACTATCCAAAACTGATCATAATGTAATTTTACAGAAATGAAGAGAATATGCCTCTTACAATCAGTATCAAAAACATATCGATTGATGACATCTATTTACATTTTTTACATTTTATATTTTTTTCCTACTTAACAATTACGAGATGTGAGATGTAATTAAACTCAATATGCCAAATGTATGAGTCCTATCATACACATCTACATATCTGTAATACTATCTGTCAAAACTGTGATAATAATATGCACCATTAACACAGATCCTATAAGCTTAGCATCCATTCTAATGTTCACAATTTACACATATCCAGTGCGTATGTTTGCAAATTAATATTTCATCTAATTTTAAGAGATGATGATGCATTGTATATAATATAAAATAAATAATTGTAGAAAAAAACCATTGTTTTGTGTATGCACGACATTACTGTGCATATATCTATATAATTGATTTCAGGTATCCTGCAAGTACTACAATGGTTAAATAGATACAGTAAGATGGTTGACTGAGAGGGCTTTGAAACCTTTTCGATTAGATTTATACTACTGCATTTACTTCAAAAGATTTGCAAGTGGATGTTTTTGCAGCTATTCTTAGGCAGACAAGCCTCCAGAGGCATGCTTGCTTTTATTTTGATCACACAAGAATATATCCTGATTTTTCCAGTAATGATCCCTATCATTTCCATCTGTGAGGCTGGCAGTGAGACTCCATGCAGGCAAACAGAGACTTGCAAATTAAAGGAACATTTCTAGAACGTAGATACAATAGAAAAGTCTTAACTGAAAGGACTGATCATACTTTCACAGTGCTTTAGCCCACGATCAACACCAGTAAAAGAAATAGTAGATTTCCAGAATTGTGTGCTCTAAAATTTCTGTAGTATGCTAAAGGGCAATAAAATTGTTAAATATGAAGATTTATCCAGCTCATAGCAGGTTTTTGAAACTCACAGTCAATAAAAAATGACATGACATATACTTTCAGAATTTATTTTATGCCAGTAAATTGGCTCTGATGTAGTGAATATATGCCAGAATACTTTATAAGGTGTTTATGCTCACATTTAATTCCTGTAGGTGTATGTTCATCCTGGATATGTTTATGTCTGATAATGTTTGTGTGTATCTTGTTCATGATGTTTCTGTATGAGCACTTGAGCATGTGGCCAAAGGACTGTCACTAATAACAGAAATTAAATTTCTGTAGATAAACATATGGAGATTGCAGGGTGTGAAATTGACTCCGGGCTGTGAAATTAAAGGCAATACCCACTGAGGTGATCGCTCTGGTTGTTGGGGGTGGGGCAAACTGCACTGTACATGTGCATACTGCAATTCAATTAGTGTCCTTGATCATCTTCCTTAGCAAGTCTGATGTGGTGTGACTTTGCAATCCAGGCAGTGAGACACTGGCTCAATCTCAGAGAGATGTTTGATTTATTTGTTCATTAGAGACACTCTCTGCAGACTCAGATCTCTCATCAATCCCTGTTCACACTGAACAAGCACAATCAACCAACTTTCTATTTCATAGCCACAGGGGAAACAACGGAAAAATTGCCATGCATCATAGCCATTGATAAGGCCATCCCTTGCCAAAATTTTCAACCAGCCCTTAGTGTATTAATCCCATCCAAAGTGGATTAAATATTAAATAGTTTGGCATGTGTGAGGAAGGAGAGGAGGCTATTGAAATGCCAGGAGGATTAAGTCAGAGCGGATATAGTGCGGCAGCAGTAGCATGCTAGAGTTGCTGTTTCTCAATAATAGAAATGTCAGGAAGGGGAAAAAGGAAACGGGGGCGGTGGGGGGATGTCCTAGCTGCGAGCCTTAGCAATCACAGCTACTGTAGTGTAGAATTTGTCATTACAACATCACCCACATTAGAGTTAAAATAGCAATAACCTTTGCTGGTGAGAAAATGCATACTCAAGATTCCACAGTTGTAATTATACAAGTAAAAGCTCAAGTTAAAAAGAATAATTAAATACATTAAAATTTAATTATGTTTAATTTGGAACAACAATTTTTAATACATGGTGCTCAGTGCAATGAAACAAAATAACAATGTAACATAATAACAATTACAATATTAGACCAACATACCTGTACAGTATACGCAAATTTAATAATATACTGCAATCTGTTAATAAGCAATCCAGTTTAGTGAAACAAACATTAAAACAACCTTGCCTTGAGGAGGAAGTATTATTCATATCCAATTTCATGCTTTATTTTATAATGTTTTATCTCTCCCTGAGCGATCACTTTGTCAGCATCAGTAATGCCTATAAATCCTACTGTGGAGGAGATTAGTCTGCGAGAAGTGCTGCTGCCTGCAGTAATTAAAATTCTGCAGGATGGCCGGGGTTTCTCCTGCCATCATCCCTTCCAAACATCGTTCGCTGTCGGTCTCATTCACTCCCTTTGTCCTTTTGTCCCTCTCAATAGTTTTAATCAATTACAATACATTTCAGGCCTGACAACAGTATTCTTTTGTGCTTAAGAGGGTGAGAAGCGGGAAGAACAAAGGGCCCTTTCAAGAAATAAAACCACAGATTGCTTTTGACAGCCGTCCTCTTCTTTGGCAGTAAGTTTTGTCTCAGGATCATGCTTACATCTGTGTACTGTAGTATATGAAATTAAGAAACTCACCATATTTTACAATCAAGAGCATGCTATAAAATATGTACTATATTTATATATCCTTGTCCATTCGATCATACTGATTTCTGTTTTGCCACCACAGTCCAAATTTGTTAATGAATAGATAATGGAACTTTATCTACTTATTCATGTTTGAACTTATCTTAATCTAATCCAGTTTTGTTGCAGATGATATTATCTGGGCTGTTAATATGTGGCCTTTTGTCATTGCTGCCTAAAACCTCTCCTGAATAGGGCGTTTAAGACAAACTACACTAGGTCTGTCTAGAACTGGCTGTTTTCTCAATAAACATGTATCTCATGACACCAGGGCTGATAGCCAGACAATTGCACTCAATCACAAACAAAATGACATACCATTGTGCACTGTGTTGCAGCATCAGCAGTATGCAAAGTCAGCGCTGATTCTGCGGCTGGCATCTGACAAACAGTTTAATAATCATGCAACAAAACTTGGCATTGTTGTCTGCTGAGGATCTGCAACTCTTTCCACATTGGCTTCAGTGAACTGGAGTACACACATTTATAATCTGCACATCTCCTCCAAGCTGCCATAAGTATGGACAAAACTGAAAACAGGTGTGCAGTCTGATAAATGAAGAAGTACAATGTCATTGTGCTTTTTCTCTATAGTAGTTTAACTTTCTCTGGCTAAAGTTTCATAGTGTGCACATCCACAAACCCTCTGTATATCAGCAGCAGGGGATGATTTGTTAGACTGAAGTGTTCCTCAGCTGTCCCTCACATCACAGTCTGCTAAAATAAATCCATTTGCCGCTTTGCACCTCAGGAAAAGGAACACCGGTGCTCAAAACAGAGAGCTTGTTTACTTCCTTGCAGTTGCACTTGTTTTGTTAGGTATGTGATCTTGACTTGTTTTACATGTCATGAGATTAACAATCGCAGAAATACTGCAAAAAATTCTGTATCTGCCCTATTTTCGAGGAGTGCAGTGATGCAAAATAGTGCTACATTCCTCTGTTTTTTAATATTCTTAATCTATTTTTGTCACTGGTTGGCTCAAATGCCATTTGTTTATCTGCTTTATCTCTATATTGAACTACCCCGGCTCATGGCTCATGTCTCATTTATAAGTTCTCCACAGAGTTATGAGCAAAATCCCAGAGTTTTAATCAACAAACGTGCCCAGTCAGTCTGCACCTGATTTTGTTTATGGCATCAGTGACCTTTTCTGGGCCATAAAACTCTGTCTGTGCCAATCTTGCAAATGTTGTAGGGTCATCGCTTCATCAGTTATCGCTCTACTATAACAGCAACATGACCTAAACTCTCTGTCCTCAGCTATCAGACAAAGAGAGATAGATGGTTTTATCTGAAAATGTAGCTATTGCAACTAGACATGCTGACATAAATTCCCAGCTGATAAGGGCTGCACTTTAGAGGCCAGTTAGGAGGTCATGGCTGCTTCTGCGTTACCTTGTGCTGCATGTAAAACAGGTAACATTATAAATAACAAATGTGTCTGAATGTTAAATCTACCTGAGGGATTAATCGCACATCCGCAGAATATATTCCAGTTAGTGAACTAATAATTCTGTTGATAGGACTTTTGACAGAGACGAATATTTGTTAAAAAAATAAATAAATAAAAATAAAGTGTAGCTGTGTGAGTAGATGGATGTCTGGTTCAGGGAAGAGTACTTAGAGTTACTAAAACCTTAAAGCCAATACTACAAGACATGCATCACAGGAGGTTAATTTATGCCAAAGAGAAAAACAGCTTTTAACAAGTTAGTTTCCCCTGAGATAAATGCGCAGATAAATGTATATAGCAGCCATTATTTTATTCTTCATTCTGAACCCTGAAGGAGGAGACACGCCCAATTAATTAATATGGAAACCAAGCAGATTTTAGCTTCATTTAGTTTTATTTCTTGCCTGTAAACATTTCCAGTCATGTGCTCATTATGGTTATTTCAGTCGTTGTTGCAAATATCTGTTTTTAATTTTCTTTTTTATATCATCGACCTTAAAACAGTGCCTAAGGTGCAGAGAGATATGTTTCCATGTGTGTTTAGGGTGTTTTTAGTTATAGTGACAAACATACAAAGTGAAAAAACAAACTCTAGACCCATTTAGGATTGGAATTACCGTTACTTCTCTGTGAACAGCCATACATGTTTGTCCTTTTAACCTTGTTGTTGGCACCGCTCGCAGCACTGACACATCCACGTACTGGACTGCTTGCTTACTCACCTCCCCACGGGACCGAGGCAGACAGGTATCTGGAGCTGTGTGAGGATGTTGGCTGACTTTCTGATGATGACAGTTGATGCTGTAACAAGCCCTAAACAGAACCAATGTCTAAGTTAAGTTTTATAAGAATCAGGCTCAAGCTGTGACCAAAAAAAAAAGTCAAAGGTTGGCAACTTGGAAAATGAAATAACATGATGAGCTTTTGATTTAGTTCTTTATTTGCATGAACAGATAAAGAACATGTTTGCTACATATCCAAATTATTCTGACAAAAATGAGAAAAAATAAACTGAATGGAACTCGTCTTTCCACAGGACACCAAGCAAACATTTAACAAAGAGATTGGAACAATTCGTATCACATTGTAACTGTTTGCTGCAATGTTGTCTAAATGTTTTTTTTCCCTGCACTGGTAGATCTGCCAAGATTTAAGGGATTAGACCGTGGTTGTATTTTCCATGGTGCTACAGACCGCTTAACCTTGCACTACTGTGACGACCGCTTTCCACTCAGATTACCCAGCAAATGTACACATTTACCAGATTTAGTCTGTACAGAGGAACAGTAAGCATTTCCTCCCCCACTGTTAAACAAATTCATAGACATGGAGTGGCTGCTGATAAAACTTGAATGGTTTTCACTCACATGTACGGAAAATCATTGTTACCACTTGGAATTTCCACATGAATAAACTGTGGGAGAAACATAATGGGAGCCTAGCAGAGTATTAAATATATGGCAAAATGAATGCATTAAAAGTAAAGTATGTGAAATGCAACGATTATTACTACTTTATACTAGTAATGAATGAATTTATATGTATGTGTGGTGCCACTCCTGATTCACTGACCTGACTCCAAAATGTTGTATTTCTGCGTCTGCCATCTGGAATTGAATCCAACAAATAAAGATGGAAAGGATTTTATGCTCAAGATAATACCTGCATCGTAATCCAAGGTCTTCAGGCAGACCCTTACTTTATAGGTACCTCTTGTACTAAAAGCTTAATTTCATAAAATGCATCATTTCATATATATGTTTTTTCATCCAGTGAATGTTTCAATTTCAGATAAACGTTTCATCTCTGACCTTGCTTTTTGATGTTGATCGTGTGAACTGGCTCCTGCTAAGCTCCACGGCCCTGTGATTGTGGAGGACACTTTCATGTAGCAGGGAAAGACAAACCCTTTTACAACTCAATCTGAGTGTATGAATGGATTTGAGATTCAAAATATGCAATTATATCCATTTGAAACTGTTAATGAAACCATCTGGGTCTCATATTTAAAATGATCATTTTCCCTGATAGACACTAAGGTCAGAGCTGCAGCTACAGATATACAGACAATGAATGTGCAGAACATGAAAGAAATCATTGCAGATGAAATCAGTACAAAGCTCGATGATGAAAAAAGGGTGGTGGGTAATAGTATCTTCAACAACAGAGGTAAGAAACAGTAAGGGGATTCATTGTTGCCTTCATATTTTATTTATCTTCATGAAAATATAGAAAAAATTCAGATCAGGTTCTCGGCTCCACAGGCTAAAATACAGCTACTTGCAACGTAGGTTTGAGTTTGCTGCAGGTATTTTAACAATATAAAATGTGTCCTTGCAGATGCATTCTTGATCAGGGCTTCAAACCATCATGTTTCTTCTATGAGCACCAATATAAAAACTCACTGAGTTTTTCTTGGTTTTCTTTTTAATCTTTCGTGCTGCATTCCTAAATTAATCTCCACCGAACATTAAAACAACAAAGGTGAGGAGTTTTTCTTTAAGCATAATTTAGTTTGTGATATTGAGTTTTCTGTGCTGTTCATTAGAATTAGTTTTATTAAATCAGAGGAAACATGCACGCGGCAATGCTGATAATTACGTTATGTTCGGTTTCTTTCTGTTTCACTTCATCCGGATCTTTGCTTTAAACATTATATATGCAGGCTATGTGGTACAGCTCAGCAGTGATGAAGGATGACATTTGTGATAAATGCACTGACCATAAACTGTCAAATCATTGCCCAACCTGCCCCCTGGCAGCTCCCTTAGTTATGCTCCACACCCCTTCACTCCTGCCTTGTCCGAGTGACTCCCCTTCAGCCCCCCCACACATGGCTGCCGTGTAGGACACACTTGGTCAGAGTTCATTTTGATGGGAGCTAAAGTGAGTCACAAAGTAGCCAAAGGCATTAGCAGCCAACGTTAGTCACCATTAAACATCTCTTCACCTCTCTCCCTACAGCCGCCTTTGAAGTAGAAATCCTTGGCTCAGCTTCTCTTCCTATGTGCACTGACATACGTCGACTGAAAAATTTACAAAAAAAGGAAGTGTTTATTTTTTTATGCTAAAACCAAGAGTGAAAAATAGGAACGTATAGCGATAAACAAATGTAAAAGAAAACTACGGAGAAGTGGCACTGGGTTACCTACAACTCCTGGCATGCCGTCTTTTATTTATTCATTCGCTCAGTTTATCTCCCTTTGACAAGTTGTCACTCTCCCCCAGTCTTTTGTCCTTTCAAAAATACACTGAATTATTCACCCTGCTTCATGTGTGATAGTGCTACTGTCAGTCCGTATCACTTTGAATACAGATAAGAGAGAAGTTTTTTGGGTCATATTTGTGAAACCTGCCAGTGGATAGTGATTAGCTATGATAAGGCTTCTTTTCATTTACATGGACATTAAATTATGGCAAGATTTAAAGTTCAGACTCAGAGCTCTTCAGCAGAACTTCAGATATGACCAGACTTTTGTGTATTGGTTTGTGAAAAACAGTTTTAATGCACTCCCTGAACTTTAGACTTGCAGGATTGCATGGCAACAAATATTGTTGCCGGGACAAATAATAGCCTCTTGTTATGCACAACAGTACACATTCACAGCTGACAAATTTGATTCTTTTGCGTATCTATGTTACAACATGGAGTATCACGCTGTTGAAAGAAGGACATGTTACCAAAGAAAACAAATGTTTCCATCACGCTAAAATAAAGAACAATTCATCTCCTATCATGCTGTGTGTCTGCAGAATAAACAAACAGCTGCAGATGCGAATATTAGCTTTGATGTCTGTCTCTAGCATGTGCAATGGCACAAGCTTTAGCGCTGGCGTGGGTGTTGTGACCACCTGCTGCCTTGACCTTGAGGAGCAGCACTAGATTCTCTGTAGGGTTTAAAGAGGAGCATGCAAAATAGACATGAAAGCAGGAAATAAGAAGAGATTTCCCTCATTGCCAGACCATTGTCAGATGAATGTGTTGTATTGCTTACAAATGAGTGTTGTTCTTCACATGAATGGGCTACATGTAGCTTAGAGTATGTCTGATTAGCCACATATACCGTATACATAGATACAGCCTTTAGTTCAGAACAGCTATAAAGAATAACTATGCACGGCTGAAGGATAGAATAACCGATGTAGTTACTTGCAAACTAACGGTACATTAACATATGACCAGTGTTGTATAGTAACAAAGTAATAATACTTCACTACTGTGCTCAAACATGTTTTGAGAGAATTTGTACTTTAATGAGTATTTTTTATTCTGTTTACTTTCACTTTTATTTTAATACATTTCCTAACTCAAATACATACTTCTACTCTGATCCATTTTTAATGCACAGTATTGTTATTCGTTTCAAAAAATAAATTAAAGGAAATTTGGTGTTTTCACTGCTGAGATTACCGGTGACTGCAACAAAGTCAGGAAGATGATTTGTCATTGGGCCTATAATCGCATATGGACAAGTGCAAACAATGGTTCACACTCAACCTGTCAATCTGTTGTATTAATATTTATTTGTACTTTTACTTTCATTACATGAGTACATTTAATTGTAGGTTACATTTACTTGTATTTTTACTTACATTACTTGAGTACATTTAATTGTAGGTTACATTTACTTGTACTTTTACTTACATTACTTGAGTACATTTAATTGTAGGTTACTTGATATACTTAAGTACAGTAAATACTAGATACTTAAAGACGTTAACTTGAGTAGCATTTCAGTTGGTGACTTGAACTTCTACCAAAGTGATTTTTTGGAGGGTAAAGGTACTACTACTCAAGTGGGACTTTCCAGTACTTTATACAACACTGCATATGACACCTAAGAAATTCTTCAGGTTTAGCCTAAATGATAATATTGATTCAGTAGGAGTAATCTTATTTTTTCTTCTGTGGTTATAAGTTATGATGGATGGCTGGTTTTTCATGATGATTTGTTTCTGGAATGCGTAAAATACTATAGAACGTTCTCCAGTTTTTTCATTTGAAGTTTATATCTCTAGAAAACACAGTCTTCTTTTTGCATTGTTTCACTGAAATCTCTATACATATTTCTTTCTATGTGAACATTTTAGGAAAACATTGTCTTCCAGGTTCATTTACACAACGTGTGAACAAAAGTAAAGAAACATCTCCGTCACAGTTGCCCAATATCTTGACCTTTCAGTGTTAGTTCAGTCATCACACTCTCAAAAATTGCCAAACAAGGTCTCCAGTTGCAAAGGCAAAACCCTGTGACTATGGCATATTCTCAGTTTGCACAAGACCTTTACTTATTAAATAGAAATTCACTCCAGGGTTTGATTCTTAACACAATATTGTTTTTGATGTGTAAGTAAACCTTAACCACACTACATTATGACTGCATGGATCTGTGAATAATAGAACCAGATTAATGATACAATATTAAAGTCACCGACATAGTTGCGAAGATGCATGAAACAGGGTAAGAGTAAAACTCCTCCTGAGGAATGCTTCTGGATTTCCGCTGAGCTGAAACAGACAAACCATTAAAAATGTATATTAACAGTGTTATGAGAGGGATGAATGACTGGGCACTAAAATTTCTTTTCCAGCCCCTTAAATCCATTCAGCCTAAACCACTTTAATTTCCACCCTTTTATTTTTTTTTTCACTCAGAGCTCTTCCACACAGATTTGCTCTTGCACCACATGTGTTTGTAGATCCTCTTAGGGTAGCCAGGCTTGAAATCCAATTTTGGTGAAGCTATAAAGCACTGAAATAAATAAATAAAATAAATAAGTTTATAAACTGTGATGATTCTTTACATTTCACAAACACCAATAGAAAAGTACTTTGCAACTTTTGTGCAGGGGTAGTGACTTTTATATACGTACCAAATTGCAAATATGGAATCAGCAGTGTTTATGTAAAGAATAGCAGCTGCTTGCAAAGAGACTTCATCATCTGGGTTTTGTTTTCACCATCTGCTGCTGCTCCACGTTATTGGTTCTACTGATGTTCGTCAATTACCTGGTGCGGTAATTTACAGCATTTGGTCTTAACCTGCACTTGCACCGTACGGCGTGGCCCTCCCTTTTGTGAGAGGTTTAAATAATATCTCCAGACTCTCAATCATATACAAGTACACACTCCACCAGTATACTAGGTTATTAAAGCAATATGCGACAAGAGGCTTTGAATCACAATTATTAAAGCAACGTCTGGAAGAGCTATTAAAAGTTTCAGGGTATGAGCTCCATTCAATTATATTTTTATTTTTCTGATTTTCATTCTCGGCGTCTGCCTCACGGCTTAGTGCTGTCATCATATCTCCTGTTATTATCAACAACAAGTTTTTGTTTTATTTTTGTCTTCCTGGGCCTTATCTGCCTTTAACCTTTTCCCTTTCTGTAAAAAAACACATTTGCTTTCAGTGCAGGGAGGATGTGGAGGGAATGGTTTTTGGTCTAAAATGAAATAGCTGGCTGATATATTGAGAGCGGGAAAGAAACCATATTTACACTTAGTGGTAGAAAACTATAAACTATTGAATAGAAGGGATGTTAGTGTTCCCTCCTCTTCGTTGAGTCTTAAGCTTTATTGCTGCTCATGCAAACTTGACACAAGTGAAACAGACATAGTAGACCCACCACAGATGGCGGGAAATTCATAATATGCAAATATATAATCACACATACACTACACATTTTGCTTCTATATATGTATAACGTTGGAAATAGAACTTTATATTCAATAAGTTCAAAATATGGCTAGTTGGATGCCCTAAACACAATTGCTTTGTGGTACCCTCCCTTAAAAAATAATCATAAAAACACACACACACCCACACAAACACACCCATACACACACACACGCACAAAAAAACCCATGTTCGTCACAGGTATCAAACCCAAGCACAGTGACATATCCAATCAGCCATAGCAATTATACATAAGAATAATAAACTTGTGTTACATATAAAAGTAAACAGTGCATGTGTACGTCTATGTATCTTGTATTGCCTATGATGTATATGGTGTCTACTGTGGCTGTACTTCAGTGCAAATTCAACGTATCGCTCATTATGATCGTGATCATCCCAGTGTGTGATGTGCATAATGATGTGCTGCTTCAAACAACAAAAAATGCATATTAGTGTCAAGCATAAAACTATCAAAACTAGTCTTTTTTTTTTTCGGAATATCAACAAATAAATTCTACATCTGGTTTGCCGGTTGATTACTCAATTTCAGAGATGTTTTCATCATTACAGACCTTTCAGTCGTACGCTTGTGGAGCTGCATCCATTAATCAATTAGTTGTCAACTGTTAAATTAATATTTAGTCGTCTTTGACAACGAACAGAAAATATATTGGGTCGTGAACTAAACAAGATATTTTGCGCCTTGGAAATCACTGACATTTTATACCATTTTCTAAAATATTTTACAGACAAAACAATAGATGACAGTAGTTAGGTAGCCCTGTCTGGAAGGCATCAATACATGCTTTCAATGCTCTGTCAAGATCTGGAGTTAATTGTGCTAGGCTATTGTACAAGTATATACGTGTATTGTCAGTCTTGCAAAGCACTCAACTAATAGTTCAGTGACTAATATACTATAAACATGTAGTGCATCATCAGGATTTCCCTACTTTGAAATCCACCTTCATCAGTATTCCTGTTGAAACATATAGTATAGTGCATATAGTAAATATATAGTAAATATATCATTGCATACTGCTTTACCTCAGTTTTGATTGCAGCCCTTAAAGTTGACGTGAAATACAGCCTGAAGGCACGTTTCTGTTTAGAACATGGTGCTTCTTGGTTCTAAGGGGCCCCATACCTATCAGACCACTACAGGAAGCAGCATCATCCATCACTGTCAGTGTTAATATTGTTTCCTCTCACCTCCCAATAGGCAGGTTGTGTTTTGGTTTACAGCATTTATGTTTTCAGACTTGTGTACTCACAGGCCCTCACCTGGCTGTGCTCTCTGGCATCCCTCTGCCAAAACACATAAAACTAATTTCAACATTACATGCACCCAGCATATTAAAATGCCACTGCTTCAAGACGTTTGACTCTTTTTTTTTTGTCTCCCTCAAGGATTTAGTTTATTAGTTTGTGTTGTTTTATTCTGATTTATTTTTTTTTTTGTTGTTGTGGGATTGCTTTGAAAAACAGACCATTAGAGGAACAGTGCTGTAATCAATTAAAATATTGAATGCTTGAAAAAGCTTTTTATTGTCAGAGGCATACACAGTTATGCCTAAAACAGTGCTTTCAATGGATGGGGGAAGTAAGGAAATGAACCGATCTCATTTTTCAGGTGTTACAAGCGTCCACTCTGCTCTTTATACTCATCCACTAGAGACTGTACAGTTCAGATGCCAAAGAAAAATGTCTGTTTTCTACAGGCATTCAGCTGTCAACAAGAGGGATAACTTAAAACAACAAGAGGGACAAGCACACTAAAGGAGAAAGAATAAAAACAAGCCAGCACTCACAATCGTATCCAGAATGATAGCCTCCCCTGTATGTGGAGGTGAATGTTATCACTCTACTTAGATGCAATATTCCTGTATGTGTTTGTCATGTTCAGAGGGGTGAAAATAAAATCTTAGTGATACCCTAATAGTGGGTTTTCTATCCGTCTGCATCCTTCCTTAAAAGAGATTCAACCATCAGGTGTCAAAAACCACACAGCAATTTCAAAGGCTGTGTCGAGATTTGTTCTGTTCTTGTACAAACTCACTTTATTGCAGCATGGAGTCCAAAACACATTTTTGCCTGAAAGTCTAGTCTGTCAAGTCCTTCTACTGTTTCAGTAAATACAGTGAACACTTACAGGCCAAGGTCTGCACTTGAATGCTATCACTTCAGCACTCATGTTTTGGATTCTTCAGTACATTTTAACTTTTCTTGTTCATCCTTTGGACACCCACACCAAAAAAGAAAAATGGAGACCATATATATATGTGAAAGGTTATTTTATAAATGGCATTTAGTCAATTTAAAACCTACGGGTCCTGACATCTGAGGTATCATATAAAATAATATCATTATCTAAGTCTAACCTCCTTGTGGCCAACTCCACTGAGCACTGGCATGAAGCTAGAGATCCTGAAAGACTTCTAAAACTCCTAATAGAGAGTCTGAAGACTGTCACACTGTGCAGATGTAAGACACACCTGGTCCTATGAGGACTCAAGGAACAAGAAGAACCGTATGAGGTCTTAAATGAGGACACAAAGACAGAGGGTTATCGATTAATTTGACAATTCTGAGGAGCGCTCACGCTGAGTTCAAACCAGAATCAACAGATGTCTAGTTTGTTTCAGTGTTCGGTGGGTGGTTTCTAAACTGAAAAAATGACATTCCAATATTAAATGTCACCAGAAAGTTCTTAAATAAATGCAACTGTGATTTATTACAACCTCATTTCTTCTTTCATTCTTGTATTTTTGTGTTTATTCTGTTCTTGTCCATTTATTCTTGCTGTTGACTCTGCACATTGTTGACTTTTAACACCATCTCAGATCCTGGCATAATTTTATTGACATAATGCAAAGGTGCAACAAAAAAACAACAGCACTTTTGGACACTTGAAACAATTACAGAAACAATATTCATTCAATATTACTGATTTATGGTTCTAAAACAAATGTCAATCAATGGTCTTGTCAAAAACTGAATTAGATTTTTCTGAATATTTTAAAATAAATCATTTAGATTTAATGAATTCCTGGATATTTCTACATTTTCATACATCTACATAGGCTCCAGCACCCATGTAAAAATGGATGGATGGTTAGATTTACAAGAAAAAAACAAAACTGAAATCCAAGTTTTTAGTATTGAAATGCTGCTAAATTTAGACAGTCAAGTATACTGCAATGAAAATAATAATAAAAAAATACAAACGAGGATGTCAATAAAAAAAGTGAAATTATTTAAATTAATAGTTTTGTCTTATTTACTTTTCTACATTAAAGTCAACTCAATATTATCATTATTTGATTTTTTGTTGAAACTAATTGGAAAATGTGATGACAAAATTATTTAAACGATGCTTTTCTTTATTTATTACCAGTGAATTTACTACGGTATCAGTTTTTGCAATGCACACACCTTGTTCATATTCAGTTAAACAGATCTTCCTCATACACAAAATAGAAATGAGTCTTTTTCCTAAACAAAAATCTTAAATGAAAAATGCAAAACTAACAGTTTATTAAAAAAAATAAAAAATAAAATGACTCAAAGGAGTCGAAATGATAATTTTCAGATTTTTTTCCATATTGAAACTAGTCATATTATAGTAAATTAATTCTTCAAATATTTTTGTTCAACTTCCTTTAGCCTATATTTTTGAGTAAATGTTGCTTTTATTTAATTACTACGTATCAGTTCACTCCAGTTCCAGTTTTTATAGTACACTCAACTTGTCTACATTGAACTGAACAGACTTCTCTCCAGTTCTGACTCTTCTTTATTGTAAAGACAACGCAAAGAGATGAGTCTTTCTCCTTCTGCATGGACTGTGACTGTTTGCTAATTGACACTACAGCTGCCTTACAAGATACTGATGTATTGACAAGTGTAATAGGCCACAAAGCATGTCTACCTATGATAAGTACTGTAGATAGATGGGACTGAAAGCGGCAGTGTGCATCTTTAGTGTTTTCCTGGTCCTGATGGAATTGTTATGGGACTGGGAAATCATCTGAAGAGGGGCAGAGAGTAAAGAATCCATCAAGTTGCCTTTAAACTAAGCTGTAATGTCTCCGCTGTCAGGAGAAAAGCCAGATATACAACCTGTATCTGAATATTCTCACCGATGTAGGCGTTTACTTACATATAGCGCGCATAGACTGTTTTTTTATAGTGATACCTTGATTAACCATATGGAAACTTACATTAGAGGTCTTTAATTTTCTATTATTAATCCATGGCTACACTTTAAAACTATTCCATTAACACAAACCCCACAAATCTCCCACAACACAATCCATTACAGATTTTTTAAAGTTGTAGGTCTTGTTTCAACCACAGCTCTGTTCTTAATTGACTCCACCATGGAGTAAATGAGAAGAAAATGAAAAGACAGATTACTCTAATGGAAGGAAATGAAGTGTGAAAAGAAACATTCATCCCAGTATTTTCTAGGATGCCGTGCATTATTAAATTGAAATACAACAAGGAGCTGGCTGCTGTGTATGACAAATTCTGCTGCGATCACAGAAAATGATGTAATTGTTAATATCGGGCATTTGTACAATAAGACATCCAGTCATATGTTCTTCAGCTGGCAAGGAAAAAAAAATATTTTAGATGAAATTGGCACAGATGAAGCAAACATAAGGAATGGAGAATGAGGCTGTGAACACAACAATTTATTGCCAATTAAACTGCATTTCACCCTTTGTCATGGAGTTGAAATTTGTTTAAAGATGGTCCATTTACCTCCTGTGGCTACTGTATAATGCTATACTGTAGCTCTCATGCAAATAGTGAATCTGGATTTTGTTCTGCTCCAGATAAAGGTCACGTCTTATGAGCTTCTCAGCACCATTAAGACACAGTTTGTTTAAAGTCTGTCTGAAGGACAATGCTCAATGAACCAGAACACAGACAGGGCGTAATAAATGAAAGGGAAAAGTTATGGTTCCGCTCAATGAAGTCAAAGGGCAGATGGTGGATAAGACTGTCTCTCATCTCAATATGCTGTTATCCTCACTTCTCCAAAACCAGACAGTCAGTAAAAGGAAAATCTGATGCTTGGAAATTGGATCCCGTGCACAGTCATGGCAGCGGTATCGCATTTATCCTGCTTTTATAAGAGAAAATCGCAGTGAGAGGGACGCAACTATGACCTTTTGTTTGTTTTTTTTTGAAGCCCTGTTCTTCCAGCTTGTGCTCACTTAATTTAATTTTCATCATGTTCCTCCTGCTTCCCTTTTTTAAAATGTATTTCCACTTTCCTGTGGTGTCACACCCACAAGCCAAATTAGATTATCAATTCATTAAGTTGACTAATGGAATCATTTATCAGTCTCACCCCATTATTTTCTGTAGTCTTTACTTGTTTCTTCATTCAAATAAGTGCAAAATCCGCAGAAATTATAACAGACGTCGCTACCGGGATATTCACCTTAGTTGTTGAAATGAATTCATGAACACAGACCTCCACTGAGGGCCCCAGATGGACTCACGTAGAGGGATCTGAAGGCCTCGTATCTGAGCCCAGCGGAAGTTGCCTATTGATTTGCTTGTCTAGTGGCTCTCTGTAATAATAAGGAAATAAAGCCCCTGGATATTAGAAGATTGATGTCAATCAGGAGCCCGCCTCGAGTGTGGCTTGTCCCATCCTATTAGTGCTCTCTCCATGCACTGAGTGCTCGCTGATGACTCCACTGATATGCAAGTGAAGAGAGGAGGAGGCTGTCTGTTGCCATCTCGAGCAGGATTCCCAGATGATTGCTCATTCTGTCATCTAAGTCACTGTAGACTGGGAGATTGTTACGGATCTGTGGAACATCAGGGTGAAGTCAGATCTTATACCTCCAGTCTAAATGTCACAGGTAATCAAAGACGATGCCAGGGGACACTTATTAAAAACAGTATTGGGTCAGGTCACATCACTAGTTTTCCTGACAAAAAAAATACAATTTATCGTCTATGTAGTGGACAGGGAAATTGTAATGTCTCCCATTGGTTTCTGAGAAAAATGTTTTGTAAGATAAACTGAAATGCTGAATGTTGGATTCACAGGTGTAAGGATAATAAAATGTAAT
>JAPQRQ010000007.1:13316035-13378751 GCA_037367365.1 Apogon talboti | reverse complement strand
ATAAATCATCACAAGTCTATGGGAGTCAGGGTATTTGGCCAACTCCAGTAGCTGTCAGTGATATTATAACTCTAAGGTACTTCCACGGTGACTTTATTTAGGAACCACTGTGAAGGCAATTTTCTTGTGTTGGAATGGAGACAGACTCTCAGTTAGGATGAAGCAATCAGGAATTTATTTGTGCACGGAGAATAATACAAATACAAAGTTTTACCCCTGTCTAACAGTAAGTTCTGCCTCTACCAAGGTGTCAATTAAATTTATAGCAGTTTGCGCTAAAGCTTACATGTGATTGGTTGATTAGACATATGACGCTGTTGCCAACAGGAACATTCTTGCTTAGAGCGAGACAACCTCAGACAGGATGTCTGGCCTCTAAGTTACCTTTTGACCATTGCATTCTTAAAACCGAAAGTTCTCATTGTACTTTTGCGATATTCTGAAAATAAAATAGCTTACAATAAGCAAAAAAATGGGGAAATAGCTAAAGGGTTACTGAAAGCAGACAGTTAGCAAAATGAGGAACTATATTAAAGTTCAAAATATCAGTAAAACTTCAAATGTTCCATAACACCATGCTCCTTGCCCCATGTTTTTTTTTTTTTTATTATTATTATTATTTTCTGACCAACGTTATAAGCCTGGCAATGAAACTGAAAACTCCTATATCTATAATTTTTTTCTGAATAACTTCCAGACTGATTTTTCTGTGGAACTTAAATTTACCATATTTACTTCATCTAATTTTAACCCTATCCTATACTGTTCCCAGATCATTGTTGCTCCAACAGCAGTCCTGATGTGGCACTAGTTTTAAGTACTAGCAGTGACTTGGCATGCATGGCATTATCAGTCTCTCCAGAAACAAGTCAGCATTCTTTAAACTCTTAAGACCTTTGGTTTCCTCTGAGTCCGTAACATATCCTAAATCTGTTCTACTGAATGTGCAGACAGACTGATGTAATTTCCCAAGGGGTGATAAATGGTATTTTACTGTATTTGTGGCACCACTCAGAATAAGATAATAGTAATCTCAGTCTGCCATGGCAATTACTGCTTCTAATTTATTAACCAACTTGCTACACATCACCTCTTGAGTGTGCAGCGTTGCTTGGCTCTGATGCAGTAAATAAGGTAATGAGCTATATTTCATTTCACAAGCAGTCCTACTTTAACTCTGCACAGTGCAACTTTCAGAAATGTCTGTTATCTCTGTGTGATTTTACTCACATCGCCTTGACTTAATGTGTGGAGCTGAGGGAAGGGTTAAATAGGACTGTTATTCCAGTACATTACATTTATACCCGATTAGAGTCTTTCAGACACAATAAATTTAGAATGACTGGCAATGAGGGTAATTTTCTAACTATTAATAGAGAACTTGTCTTTGTTTCTGCACAGAAACTTCAGCTCTGGCAAAAGTGATCAGTGTTGTTACCTTGACAGCAATACCAGGTTGGATTACAAAGATTAAATTCACTGATGAATAGAACTTTGCATTCATATGACTTTTTTAGTTACACTAACATGTGTTCACACTAAAAACCATTTTTTGTTTGACAAAAGTCTGCTTCCTTTTCATGTAAAAGGCTGCTTATAAAATCAAGTGAAGGTTAAACACATTTAATGGATCCTCACAACTGCCTGGTTATGGCATGTGTGATAGAAGTTGATATTTTCAAAACCACTAAAAGGAATGAAAGCCTTTTTAATCGCCAGGGGCTCGTTTCCGGGTTAACTAGTGAACGCAACTTTCGTGCACCCTTTAACGCCAATAGCAAGCTAATGATGGTGTAGCGAATGCAGAGGCTTAACCAACGCAAAATCTGTTTCTGGGCTGGTTGCATTCATGAATATTAATGCAACTATTAGCGAACAAATGAACGAACAAACGCCTCTGCTCCGCTGTTTCCACTTCCATTTCAAGGAGATAAATTGATGACGAGAGTCTATATGGTGTTCTAATTTTACATTATTTGGAATGCGATGGAATTCGTCATAACTGACGACAATCTTATTAAAGCCAACTGTTTGCTTTGGTTCCAAAAATATTCATTTTGTATTCATTTTATTAATATATGATAAAATTACAACACAGTTATGTGCTTTGAAGCATTAATAATGTTGATTTTTATTGGCTTCACCTCATTTAACCACCCCTCGGACCTCCAATCCCACCATTCTACTGCTCCCCCCTTCCATTGTTTCTGGATCTGCCACTATTATCAAAGAAATTATCAAAATTCATTTTTGGTGGTGCAAAATGTCCAGGGGACAAATCTGATATCATCAAAGATATTGTCAAATTTCTGTAAAAAATCTTCTTTTTCAAATATAAATACTACATTAAAGGAAATACTTTACAGAAATAGAGTGAAATGAAGCTATAAGAATATATCCTCATTCTAACGCAGACCCTCCGACGTCCCTGTCAAAATTAGTCCTGTAACACAGCACTGAACGAGTGTAGATTTTTAACCAACTAGCCCAGAAACGGGATAACACATTTCGCGTTGCATTGGGGTTAATGAATTACCAAGTGAGCAAGGAAATGGGATAACGCAAAATGCATTACATGGACACATTTTGCAGTTGCGTTGGTGTTAACGATTTAATGAGCGAGTGCAGAAATGAGCCCCTGGCCCCTGTTGTGGCTAACAATGCCAAATTAATTGGTGCTGTATTTACAATTTAGCATGTGGACGTTCAAGGGCTGACACTCAAACTGAACGGTTGTTGCTGTGCCCTGAAGAAAGGCCAGATGAAGGTCTGAGTTTCCAGCCTCCATATTTGTGTTTTGTAAATTCTTTTTTATTTTCAGCTCCCAAAAAGTAAGGCAACTCTCAAAATTTGCAGTAACTAGGCAAGGCAAGGCAAGGGCAAGGACAAGGCAAATTTATTTGTATAGCACAATTCATACACAGGGCAATTCAAAGTGCTTTATAAGAATGGAAAAGAGACAATTGAAAAGCACACAATTACAATTAAAACATAATCAATAGACAATATAAAACACACAATTACAATTAAAACATAACTAATGATCAATTAAAATAAAGTAAAAGAGAAGAGTGCAGATAGAATACTTTCAGCTGTTATATGCACAGTTGAACAGAACTGTTTTCAGTCTGGACTTAAACACTGTTAGAGTAGAGGCCTGTCTGACATAATCAGGAAGACTGTTCCACAGTTTAGCTGCATGAAACTGAAAGGCAGCTTCACCCTGTTTAGTCCTGACTCTGGGCACCAGCAGAAGACCTGTCCCTGAGGTTCTCAGGGTCCAAGATGGTTCATAAGGGATCAACATGTCAGAGATGTACGAGTACTTTGGTGTTAGACCATGGAGAGACTTATACATGAGCAGAGCTGTTTTAAAGTCTATTCTCTGACTAGTTGCTGTCATGAAGAATGTATAATGTTTTCTTACATGTGCAAGAAATGCATACAACTTAATGAGAAAGAAAGAAAACAGCCGATGGCATTCATCCTGTTTTGTATTTATTGACTCACATTATAATAATTCACCAAAGAACTCAGTTTCCAGCTCCATTCTCTGCAGCTTCAACTGTAAACAACCAATTAAGGTTTAGAAATGATAGTGGTGTGGTAGCACTATTTGCTTCTCTGTAATCACCACAGTAAGGTCTCCAACCTGTACACATTGATCCTGTATTGATCTGTGTATGAGAAACTAACTCAGTTCTCCATTCTCACTCTCCACTTCACTCGATATTCGAGCAACTGAATGGTCTAAAGCTGACCGATACAGATAGAGAGACATAGAAAGACACAAAAGGGAAGGAGACACAGGAGTTTGGTTCCATTTTGGCTAAAGAAAAGGAAAGGACACTCTTAGTAATTAGGAGGAGGGAGGCAGCCTTATACACTCCAGTCCTACATGAAGACCTCCCTTTACACTCTTTATTCTCTCTGGAAGTGAGACATGTCAAATATGCTTAGTTTGCCTTTAAAATACAGCTTTGGCTGCTCTTGTTGTGACAGAATAAGGCTACAAGGAAATGTTTCTGCTCCATCTCAGAACATCAAAAGGTCTTTGAATTGCTTATGTCACCAAGAAAGATAAATGTGGTGTTGTCGTGTCTGCCAGTAAAATGTAAAACCATGTGTCAATTCTGTCAGCCTAGAAGGGGCTTTGTAACGAAATTGTTTACTCTTCCACTTGAATAGCGTGATCAAACTTTTATTAGTGGGTTGGCTGGTAGTAAAACTATTCTGCATCAGCAAATCTTATAACGGCTTGCAACTACTTTCAATGTTTTATGAGCAAACTATAGCTTGTGCTGTGGCACATTTTATTTTCACATTTATTTAGACACTATTTCTCATAAAACCATAAATATATGTATCCTGCTGTGGACGTCTTTACGCAATCAATAAAGACAAAGTCAGTTTTCCACATTGAAGGTTTGCCTTTTGGCAAGTGGATTAAAAAAACACTTTCTCATGTAAAAAACAGTGCATGTAATCAATAAACACAAAATCAGCCGGGCAGTTGAACATTATGCATCCATAATAGTTTCATGAAAAGGTAGGAATTGATCTCACAGAGGTTTATCAGGTATAAACAATGGAATAAATAGCCATGAAACTATCAAACTGAACATTTCAGATTCAGTAGGATCAAAAGCATTTCTTTTCAATTTACCATACAACTGACTTATTGTTAAAACAGACTATGGCATTCACCTGTATTTTAGACAAATAATACATACATTCACATTATATTAAAATTCAACCAACCACTAAAAACGATTTTAAATAAATCTTTTAACTTCCAGCTCTAGGCTCCCAGCCTCTTTCATCCTCCTGAATCACTGGAGCTAATAGAAACATTCACATGAGAATATCTCAGTCATTTGCTGTCTGTGTCAACAACATCCTTTCATCTATAAACATAGAAAGTGTGCAGGCAGCTTTTCTGCCTCATTAAGACAACCTGTCACCCAGAATGCAAGCTAATTAAGGTGTCAAAACAGACAGCATTGTTTCATGCAGACATGTGTAGACACATTGTAAGGAGGATTATATCCAGTCCCTCAATTTTGTCAGTATTTATCAACCTGCATTTGTACGACACAGAACACACTGGATTGTTTTCTGCTTACAATGGCTGTTTTGCTCAACATGAATATTTATATATTTATTTTATGTTCTTTTCTAATTCCCTAGGCAGCGGCATTGATTAACATGAGAAGTGAAATAACCGGTAGGATAGAAGTTGTGAGACGGTGAAACAAAATAGTGCAGAGTATGGGATGATAAAAAGAAATATGGAGATTTTATTGATGCCAACAGCATGAAAGTGAAAATACAGCTTTCAGTCAGTTGCAGCATTTTGAGTCAGCTCGTCTCACCGTCCTAATAAGACAGCAATTACCATAGATGTTTTATTTATTTATTTATTTATCTATCTATTTTGTCAAACGGTACCCACAGAGCATATTGTATATTTCCCCTGCTCTATCTAACAGTCTAAAGTGAAACCCTGGCAAAATATGCTGAAAAACTAAATCAGCATTACAGTCTTCAAACTTTAAGAAAGCCCTTTCCACATGAAAATATATAAACAAGGCAACTATCTTTGTAGATTTCTCATGGTGTATAACTGGCAGCCAGGTAGATAATTTTTGATCATGTTCAAGGTAACTGCCCCATCAAAGCCTGTAACATGCAAAGAAGTTTAGTATTGTTGATGTGTTGAGAAAAGTAAACCCTTACACATCCATAAAGAAAGTGTAGCAGATAATAAGGTAAATATGACAATTTTGGACCACAGTGCCATCATTAGGCTGCAAAAAACACTTACACTGCATAAACTGATTTACCAGTCTGCCTTTCCTCGGGCATTTAAGGCAGATGTAGGCAGCTTGTTGGAGCTCAGACTGAAAGGAGTAGGTGATAAGAAATCTTTATATTAGGCCTCCCTGCTTTGTTTGGTAATTTCTTATGGGTGAAGGAGCTTCATCAGACAAAACAGAAATACGCTTGTTCCAAAGAAACAGTTGCGTTCTCACTGATCAAAGGGGTGGATGTCAAACACTTAGTATTTATTCACTGCGTGGCAATAATTTCTATATGTTTTATTCTTTATTTTAACATGTAATGGATATGATCATTTTAACCTACTGTGTTTGTTTTGATATTACTTATTTTGCACGTTTTTTTAAGGGTGAAATGCACAAACCATTTGCTTTTATGTTTTTTATGCTTGTGTCTGTGAATACAACTGTATGTTTTTGTTTTTTTTCTTTTTCTTTTTTTCCTTTTATACCTGTGGATGCAATTGTGTGTTTTGTTGCTTATGTATTTTACTTCCGATTTTATTGTGAAGCACTTTGTGAAACCTTACTGCAAAAAGTGCTATATAAATAAACCTTATTATTATTATTATTATTTGAACATGA
The DNA here is from genome assembly GCA_037367365.1 of Apogon talboti. NCBI lineage: Eukaryota > Metazoa > Chordata > Actinopteri > Kurtiformes > Apogonidae > Apogon > Apogon talboti. The sequence continues at coordinate 13,372,326 of JAPQRQ010000007.1, read as the reverse complement.
CGGTAATCGGATAATTTAACTGTAACTTTATTAATATAATAAATATATTTGATTTAGTTCAAAGAGGAGAGTAAATTGTGTTCAAATTTTTTTTGAAAAATGGTAGAAAGGTCAGAATTTAGCTCAACAATTTGCTGTCAGTTCAGCTTGCAATTAGTGTCACCTTATTGAGATGAAAACTGATGTGGACTTTTTTCTAATGAGTAGGAGTTAGTTTTAGGAAAATGTAAGAAGAATAATCAAGGATTTCTGACCGTCTTATTTCATTACTGGCATCAGTTAAATATACAATACATTCAGCCTTCTTGTCTGATTTGTTCAGTGTGATTATGCAAGTGCTGTTTGCGATATCTATTCTCTGTTCAACAGCTTATGTGGTATTTACTTAGACATCAAGGTTGAAGCAGCAGGTAGTGCCTCAGCTGCAAAGTACCTATTATATCTTGGTGAGGAGAAAATAACTAAAAAAAAACAAACAAACAAAAAAAAAAACTATAGAACTACAGTAAATTGTTCTCATTTCTCCCTGAAATTAATTGTATATATGATTAAATTGCAGTTTCAGTTACATTTGTAACAACATCAAGGCAGGCATCTTTGGCAGTTCTTGGCAGCACTTAGTTAGGACTACAGAAAGACACCAAGAATTGGTTTAAAAGATAAAAAGTCAACCAAGACATGAAAAATAAGATGAAAATAATTGGTGTGAATACAGTGGAGAGAAGATTCTAGAATCATACAGCATGTGCCTTTAAGCCTTTTTATCCGACAGTATTTCACCACTGAGGTTTGACTGCCTGCAGCGTATGATTATGGAAGAGTCTTTGATAATATACAGTTATTCTTCAAGCTGCTATTCACCACTGTCAGTTTTAATCAGCCACAGACTGGACCCTCAAAAGAATGGCCTTTATGGAATCACCATTCATTTACAGCATAGTAATGTACAATAGCATCAAAAGGAAACTATAGGTTTTCATTTTTAGAATGAAAATGCAGTTAAAAAGCAATAGTAAATATGTGGACGCTTATTTGTAAAATGCTGTATTTTTTCCCTGTTGTAACCTGAATATGCCTGTTTTGACTTATATCGCAAAAGAAACACATGCATAAATAATGAGTCTATTTGAATATCTACAATAGATGAGAGGGAGAGTTATACAAGAGGTCAGCCTCTCACCTCATTAAGCATATTTTTTGTAGATTATCTTCAGGAAGCCTTGATGATCCCGTAATGAAACTGTCAAAAAGACATACTGCTCCAGAGCTCTGTTCTATATGTTGCTTTTGAGGTTTATTGGCTGGAAAAAAAATTGCTTAATGCAGCTATTTTTTTTTTTTTTTTTTTTTGCAGGCCAAAAGGCAAGCTTTGGTGAGAGAACACTGGACCCAGACAGGGATGTTTTCACACACTCTTCGACACAGGACACAGAGAGTGAAGTTCACTCAGTCACCACCTTCTCACCGGGACACATCCCCGACCATCGACCCGTCCTCAAGGGCATGCTGCTTCACCAGCACCTTCTAACAAGAGACTTCCAAGGGGACCAGCATTTTTTTAGGAGGGATGGCTCTGTAGCTGCATATCCCACCATGCCTAGCTCTGTGCCTGCCTCAGATATGGGAGACCCCATCACTCAGCTGGTGCCCCACGAGGATGCCCCGGCCTTTTCAGACATTGCCTCCACTGCCACTGCAGCTGCTACCTCCCCACTGACCACATTTTCTCCCACCACACCAAGGCCACCCATGTCTCTTCCTCAAAAGAAACCCTCTGTGGACAAGACCAAGGAAGCAGAGAAAGTAGCTCCCACCACAGACTCCCTAACCACTCAAGTGATGCCAAATAATAAAAATGAGAACAACCCCGGGACCTCTTTATCATTTCAGAGAACTAGGCCTCCAAGTTGGAGTGTTTTTCCTGCAGAGGCCACTCCTGGATCCTTCTCAGTGATGACAGAGAAAGGGGAAGCTAAGGAAACACCCAAAAACAAAAGCAACCCTGACAACTTCTCATCAACTCCCCGCTTAAGAAGTACCCCCACCAAGTCCACCACTGTGATCACAGCTACCACCATCACCACCATGCAAACATCTGGTAGGTCTGTTTACTTTTCATCTGACTTTCAAAGACGTGCACAACATTCAGACGACTTTGTGCAAAAATAGCCGTATCAACAAAATTACTTTTTCCCTCTGGAAGTTTAAAAACTGCAAATTTTAGTCCCCAAAATTGAACACATACATCCCAGAGGACAAGGAAAATTAAGAATCAGGTCATCAACGCTCCTCTGTTCATTTTGCATGCCGCACACAGCTATCATTTCTCCACCAGGGATAAGAGAGTCGCTCATGTGTCAAAAACAATCTGATTTTCCCTGATGTGTCCTGCCTGTCCTTTCCACTGGCCACTGTGGGCTAAAGCCCCAGATGAGCGGTGTCAGAAAGGAAATCTGCAGAGATAGTTAGAGGGTTGTGTGGTCCACTGAGACACAGGTGGGCTGTCAGAAAGATCAGTGGTCCGGGAAAAAGGGTATCACTCGCCTCTATACTGTCTCCCACAGAACCATGCAGTCTGAATTTCACTGACCCTGAAGGCAACATCGAAATCCAGCAGCCGGTTGACCCTGGAGTGGAGTGTAACTACTTAGTGACTGTGTATCTGGGATATGGCATCGAGGTTCAGGTCAGTACCGCAGCCGTACAAGGATGTTGGCCTTTATTGACAAACGAAAGCCGCAATGTGTAACTTCTAATACAGCAGATAAGTTCAAAGCCACATTCCTAAAGTATACAAATAAGTTCTTAAGCGAAATACCGTTACAAAAAATCCGCACTTAATCGGTGGAGAGCACTGACATATTTTGGCTTAGGCTTAGCTGTTAAAGCATTTGCTGCTCTTGTGTGGGCTGATGGAGATAGACAGGCGGCAAAATGCAGAGCTGAGTGGGTGGACGGGGGCACAAGTGACAGGGTCTATCTCAGGTTGAATGTTTGCTTGGTAAGTCTTTTCACAAAAGGTTATAAAACTTAACTGTCAGGGTGTGTGTGTTCCCTGGCATTTGCAATTCCTCAAACGCCTCATTTACCACTGGAGACTTGAAAATGTGTGAGCTTTGTCTTGCTGCCTCTGGAGGGCTAAGATAAGTCTTGACAGAGTATATGTTTGAGAGTGTATTTTTCTCTGGAAGCTTCCACTGAGAAACTTAAGCAAATCTTAAACCACTTATAACCACGTGCACGCTCATGTAAACGTGCACACACACATACACACACACTCTCCACTAAATGTGACACTTTAGCTGTCAAATCCACAGCATCTTTAGTAAATTCAGTAAAGGGAAACTCCCATTGACATTTTACATACACACACACACACGCACACACACACACACATATATCAATCATGGTTGATGAATAAACAGGAGAAAGCCCTGTGCTTCTGTAGCGCTATGTGAACAGATGGAGCCCCAAACTAAACAGACAACTGCTGGGCATGCCTGAAGAGAATGAAGAGCCATGTTCTGTGTTCCTGGTGAAGACATAAACTGACTGAAGATGAAGGATTGAAGCTGAAGTCAAGCATATAAGTCACAGTCTCTCATCACCAGCGTCTGAATCTGTCTGCAGGTTTTTCAGGTCAAGGTTTTGAGGGAACAAAGGAAATCACAATGTAAACTAGTTTTGTAGCCGTGTTTGATCATGTTGAAATGCATGAAGAATGATGAATTATGCATTTAAATGAAAAATGCAACGCAATGGCTGTGTTATTATTAATAATATAACAACTTTGCTCAGTTCAGAGTTTATTGTGATCAATGAGTGGCTACAGATTCTCCTGTCTGCTGGTTATTAGATTTCCTCGATGGACAGAAGAACTTAGAAATATTCAGAAATATGAACACGTTACACCAGTTTGAGCTTCTTTACACCTGCTACCTTTTTGTTTTAGGTTTTGATAACCTTTAAAGCTCTTCATAGCTCCAGTGTGATCATCTTTATACTTATACGAAAGGGCATATCCTGGTTTTATCTAAGCTACTTGTTTTACTTGTTTTTATAATATTTATCTCCTTTTATTTACCTTTAATGTACATCATTATATGCATTTTCTATTTTACCAATTTCGTTGTAAAAAACTTTACATATTGTGTGAGTGCTCTATGAATAAAGGTTGTTATTATGGCATCGGTTGGGAAAACAGATGCATTAAAACTGGCAGAACAAAGCAGCTCATAGTACTGAATGTTAAGTATAGTATTACCACATTTTTAACTAAAAGAGGAGAATGTGGGTGGTTTAGTTGGGACCTGGCATCCATAATGTACCTAATGCATAATGTGATATCCTTGTTTATAATATGACCCACAAGAACAAACGATAATACCAATATGCATCTGTCAAATTACCATTTTATCTTCATATGTGGTACTCCTTTCCAGGGGCAAACACATTCAATAAGGAAAATTTTCTATTTCACTTTCTATTTAATTCATACTCACAAATATGGCTGCAGGTTATTTAGTGCACAGTAATGGGACTGGAATTTACAGCATAAATTCTGTATTTGCTTGATAATCTTTGAAAAACATTAAGTGGCTGAAGAATAAAATGATATTTTTGTGTTTTATTATGAATGGCAGCATATATATAGAAACAGCACAATACGTCGAAAGACTATTTAGTAACTACAATCAACCATCTTAATGTTGAAAGTTCTATATTTATGGTGTTTCTGCTTTTTCTTTCAGTGATATTATTTTGAAGGAAAAGACAGAAGAAATGAACCTTTGTGTGAGCTCAGACCTCTCTTTCATCATTCTCCGTTTGGTGTAACCTTTTATAAATATTAAGTAACGCCAAATCTTTTTAGCATTTACTTTAGGTCAACTTGACATTTCCTGCGATACCTTAAACTGAGCCAAATATTAAAATAGAGGAAACGCTTGTGCTTCACGCTTCAAAGCAGAGGAGCTGTGGGAGGAACATTATGGTTGAAGAGCATGTTCTAGTTTTGGCAGCTGGCCTCCGTTATGGAAAGGAGTCATCTGACAGGCCGGTCGCTTGAAAAAGAGGAAATTAGGCGAAAGGAAAACTGTGAAGGACAGATGCAGTGACTTTAAAATAAATATGCTGAGTCGGTGTTGATGTATGGTGTCAACCGGTCAAAACATAACAGGTAGATATTTTCCGCCGCTTCCAGCATCGAGACCCCTCAAACAGTCATCAGCATTCAAATGCACATCAGCGAGTGGTGGATGATGAATAAGTTCACACCTTTTCAGTGTTTGCTCAATACGGCTTTCAGGACTCTGACAGCTTGCAGGAGAGCGATGTTGAAAAATGTATCAGGAGAATTTTCTGCCTTCAGCCTGTTCAACCCCTCTGCCACAGCTAATGACATTTAATGCAGTGCCCCATCTGGTGATTCTGGCCGAATTACAATTTATTTCCAGAAGAGCTGCACAAATATTAGGAGATTTAGTCCATCTTTCAACACTAAAATGAACTAAATGTCCAATAAATATTAAAAAAGCTGAAAACGGTGCTAGTTTTTTTTTTTTTGGCAGGACTTTGGGCACTGTGCATATCATCTACTTTTCAGTTAATGAATAATTTATGCAGATTTCCCATCAAAAATAAGTGTATAATAAAGGAACACAGAGCTAATACAAAGAGAAATGGTCAAATATAATAATAATAATAATTTAAATAAATAAATAAATAAATAAATAATAATAATAATAATAATAATAATAATAATAATAATAATAATAATAATAAAGAAAGAAGTGTATTTCAGTTTGAGTTCCTTGAATCTGACCCTGATGATGGCACACAGGCTGAAATGTTATTGTGGCGTTATGCCTTTATTTAGATATTCATTAAAAACATTTTTGAATTACATGTATTTTTTCATGTTTTTTTTTTTTTCAGTGCAGTGCGTCTGAATATTCAAGCATCATTTGCAGTCGAGGTTATATTTGTCTATCAGTAACTCATCACACACATTCTGTTGACTATGTGTTATTATTTTAATAAGACTGAATTGCTGTTCGTATTTCATTTCTGTTCTGTCTTCTATACCCTTCTACTTCTCTTTTTCTGCAGTCACTTTTGAAATAAGATATTAGTAGAGGACAGATGGAGGTTTTCTAGAACTGGGCTGTGGCATTGAAGTGCTTAAAATCTGTTTTGGAGCTTTTCTTATTTGATCAAATAAATCCGGTGGGTTATCTAGCTATCAGCTCCTTCCAGGCCATCTGTCCTGCTCTGATTTCCTCGTCCCCTCCGTTCACTGATCTACCTGCCTGGGTCTCAAGGAGTTACCATCTTTGGCTTAGGACAGGTTGTCTCAGCTCTGTTTCAGGGCGGCCACATCCTGAACCTGTGCTGAAAGAGAATGTATTATGCGGGAACGACTGTGAGTGTTGATACATTTCAGGGGTTAGAAGCCCAGATGTGGCCATTTTCTCTCTCTCCACTGTCAGAAAAGGCTGATTGGAGGGGAGCGCTTCTATTTTCTGAGGGATTTAAATGACTATTTTTCAAAGAGATGACTGAGAGGATTTGGGGTTCAGTACTGTGTCTTTATATTTTCCCTTCATCCTTGTTCTATTTCTTGAACCTCTTCCATCATCTCTTAGTATTCTTACCTTCTCTTTTCCCTTTCCTTAATCAGTTTCCAGTTCTTCATTATGGAATTTAATTAGCAGGACATGGGAATAAATGAGAGGAGCATGACTGTAGCTTGACATGTTATGTGATTTATGACTTTTACAGTAATTTTTTTAACAACTGACAAATGCGCCATGCAGACTGATAGAAATATACGCGTAAAATCTAAAAAGTAATAGTAGTGTTTTTTTGTTCATCAAAATATGGCAAATTAACTTCTTTTTTGTTAATTAGAGATTGTAAAATCCAAACACAGATAGAAGTAAATCCTTATATCTCATTGGGGAAAATTAAAGCTCTCTTGATCTTCATCCTCAAGCTAAATATTAAGAACAATTCCCAAAAAAGAAAAATAATCCATGACAACCAAACACCTAATGAGCCACCAGTCCAAATGTAGTGATGAGTTACAACAAGGTGGGAATGAAGTACTCTTAAGGTGGACCAGTGAAGTGGTCCTTAAAGGATTGAGACGTTACAGAGCATGCAGAGTGTTTATAGCTTACCCTGACTTCAGGGTTAACGATTGGTATTTGATGTTGCCTCTGCGACCACGCTCTTCTGACTCCAATCAATAGTCATGTTAATAAGCAGCACCAATACTTGACACACAGCCTCCTCTCACTGCTGGGTGAATTGCTGTATTGATCTTTGTAGTCTCATTTTAATTTCAGTACTTCTTACAAAAGAAGCAAAATGCACATGGCACTGACCTGGCTGATAGGGGAGGGAATTAAATTTGTTTTGTTGGTGTTCACTGACATAAAAGCATCCCTAAAACATTTCTGAAGCTTTGCCAAAAGTTAGTCTTTAACTTTACACCCTCATAAAGCAAGTTTGTTTCACACTGACATGTGTTATGCTCATTATAAGAGAAATAAAAACTGGGGTGTGAGGTTTTAACATGGTAGCGCACATGTTTTGGCTACCCTCTGACTGGTCTCTAGCAGCAAAAATGAAACAACGTGCAGCAAATATGTCGCAGAGAAACCGAGGCTGACTGAATAATGGAGGCCAAGACAGGCTTGCTGCCTTTAATCAACTTGAGATGAGGCAGAGGGAAGCCTTCATCATGCTGCGCCTTGGGGGAGTAAGCCGGGACATAAAGAAGGCCAGTTTGATCTTGATGAGCTTTTTAGGGTGTCAGGGCTTTGCTGAGATGAGTTTTCATGAGGCCTAGCCATCCCAAGAGGAATGCTTTCAGGTGACACTAATTGCTCCTCCACCCAGCTAGCTGTCATAAAGGAAGAAGACTGTCTGGAATAAGGCTTTCTCTCCAACTCTTTCAGTGTCACGATGAGGATAGGAGAGTAAATATGCATGCCAGAGAATATGAAGAGTAATCAGCAATGCATGAATTTAAATCTATGCAAAACTGCACGCTGCAATAAATAAACTGGGATGTCAAGGCCGGAGATGTACCTAGAAATACAAAGCTGATTTTCCAGGAAGTAAAATTCAGAATTCAAAGTGTTTTAAATGCAAAAGTCCTAATAGCTTATGTAAACTCTAAAGAAAAGATAACGGAAGGGAAAAATGATACTGGAGATGATGATCAGCATTTGGTTACCTCAGACACATAAAATGAAACAGTTTAAATGTGACATTAGTGTAAATGGGCAAGTTTGGATTCTATTCAGCCACTGTCTAAGGCACATTCTCATTAACATTCAGCTTTGGCTGATTGGCACAGATCCATTGTCTTAGACAGCTGGGCAGTCTTGGCTGTTTTATATGGAGGTGAATGTTCAATTAAGATAGCTTTTTAGTATAATGAGAACTGGAATGACTCTCTTTTGTATGGATTTATCAGCAGATGCACAAAACGCCAACTGGATGCGGTAAAACAAGCATATTTAGAAGCACCGTGATTTAGAAACTAAGTCTTACACAGGACAGTGAGGTACAGTAGGTACTCCACTGTGTACCGCTGTTTAGGCCAGAAGGTTTTATCATGGTAATGATGACACTGCAGCTGGTGAGTCCAATAGCTGCTGATTTATTGGCCCCAGCAGCAGGGTCATTTAATTTCCATGTATAGTGGGATAATTTTGATTACATACTGCTCATTTTTGCATCAGCAATGGCTCCTGCGAGTCAGTGTGAATGTTGACTGCAAAACACCACCAGATGTTTTCAGCAGTAAATTATCAGTGAGAGACAGTCTCTGTGGAGAGGAGAGGTAACTTGTTCTGTATACTCACACATGAATTAATAAATGAGTAAATGAAGATGAAATGCTGTGTTTAAAACACTAAGTTTTGTTGACAGCTTTTTTTTTTTTCAAATCTCAGAGAAGCACAAACAAACAAACTGGCAACTTCCTCACCATGATACAGATCATCTGTTATATGAGACTTGCTGTTAGATAGCAAAGGTGACTCTAGTCACAGATTAAAAGGATGCCAGGCCACTTTCTGCTTAGATGTGATAAGATGGGCTTCTCCACTGCACATTGGCATAGTTTAACTGCAGAACATTGGTTGCTTCCTGTGCTGCAAAGGTCTTTGCAAACACATCAAGATTAAACCATTCTGTCCAGTAAATATTACTTGGCTTTGTCGTCATTATTTTGGAGATCTTCTCTATCTGTGTGCAGTTCTAGACCTGCCACTTGTACTTTGGCCTTGCAGAAGAGCCTTATATTGGTTTGATAGAAGAGACAGTGGCTAGAGGCGAGAAAGGACCCTCTACATAGAAGTGCTTTCATTTTGATTGGGCTCAGGAAGTATTTTATTGGAGAGGTGGATAAAAAGGATGCTTGAAATAAAAGAGCACCCTCCCAGATGATACCTTACATGCCTTGCATTGTGTATATCTTTTCTTTTACAAGCTATAAAAAGCACACCCTACATATGTTTACACATATTCTTTATTCTTTCAACATAATTCTGAAAATGGAACAACAACATTGTAGATGGCATCCTCTGATAATGTTGTGGTTGGTGCAGAAGTGTGCACGGTCAGCCAAATCCCCAGTCCCACAAATGTGTCTGCTGAGGCAGAGATTCCAGCTCAGAGTTACAATAAGCCTGCTCTCATTACAGTGTGCACTCACACATGCATGTGCTCGTGTGTGTGTGTGTGTGTGTATGTGTGTGTGTGTGTGTGTGTGTGTGAGCGTGCATGCGTGAGGGACAGAGTGAGAAAGAGGCCCCTCTGGGCTTTTGGCTGCAGTGTTGGTGAAGATAAGGTAGTCTGATGCCTCCTGACATGGCCAATGATTCATAATTGAGGCAGGACAGCTGTTGCTGGCTCCACTGACAGGTCCCAGGGTGGATGACAGATGATAGGACCCTCTGGGACCACACTGTATATCAGCCTAAATGTTCATTGTCCACTGTCTGCTCACCTGTCCTACATAATCCTAATGGATAGTAATGTAATTTGTTACAATAGTGCACAAAACCACATGCAATTCAATTTCATTAACACCTGTGCAAGCAGGTGTTTTACTGCATTCTGAAGACATCAGCGTTAACGTATGATTATAATTAACGTCAAGTCCGTCAGTTGTACAGACTTGGTACAGGACTAGGTATAGTTCAGCCAAAAAACGTCTATGTAAATCAATTAAGATAAGTGATCTTAATTTAGGACTGGAACAACAAATTAATTGTTTTATTTTTGGGGGGAAAATAAGCTTTAAGATGCTATCCACACCCACTTGTACAGGCCTGAAACAGTATGACTGCTGAGCTTTATGATATGTAACATTGTGAAAGGGTCTATTTTAATCCAAACACTCATCTTTTTCAAAGCTGGACCATGTAGTTTTAATCAAACTGACAGAAAACTGAAAAGGCAGTTTTCATTTCAACTCCGTTTTCTTGATACAAAATCATGTGTCAAATCCATTCATTCACTCAGAGACCAGTATTATGCATTACATTATGTATTACAGGACATTTTTTGTACGTATGGGTCTCATTCTATTGTGTGCAAAAATAAGTCAGAATCACAATGCCAACATATATGGCATGTGTATATACACAGTATACACATGCTGTGTCCACATTAACCTCTTAATGACTGTAGTCTCTACACTTTAATAATAGACTATCAATATGGAATAAGTCACATATGCAAAATCTTGAAGGCAAACAACAAGAGAACTGTTTACTGATCTATTCTGTTATGTTCATGATTTGAAAAACATTCAAGCCAACCATAGGAATTCAAAAACAAGAAAGCACAAAAGAAAATAACTGTCATTGCTGTTACCCTTGAGAAAGAACATTTTTATTCTCAAGTGGCATTACTTTATTACTCACTGCGACACTTTGCTTCACACATTGATAATGTTCAGTATATTAGTATTTATATAAAATATTTTCTGATTTCATAGTGCTTTTCAAAGAATGTACTGCTTGTTTTTCTCTATTTGGATGTTTTTTGTGTAATCTAAAATGGTCCCAGGCTGTGTTGTCTTTAATTCTTTTTTTTTTTTTTTAATATTTTATTTTTGATTTTTCATAGGACAACAATACAGTTACATACTTACAAAACAAGACGACCTCACCGACCCACAACAACAGGGCCAGAGACAGCAGACAGCAGACAGACACCCACACACACACACACACACACACACAAAGACAGATACACTGACAAAGACAGGACAAAAAAAAAAAAAAGCTGTAGGAAACGTTGTGTTTAATTCCGACTGTGATAAAAATCCAATCAGTCAATCAAAGTGGCCAGGCACATGTATCAGTGTGAAAGAGTCACCTCTAAGCTGAGCCTCAGTGTCCATCAGCCCTTCTGCACTCATCATTTGCCCTTTAACTGAATGGCAGCTAGTCAACACACGAGCTAATTCATGTTGCTTCTGCAATCCTGCAATGTGCTCACCCTACCCACAGTCTCAGCTTTTCCAGGCGGCTGCACTAAAACTCCTGCACACATATTACCTCAGGGACATGAGCCTATGGAGGGCTACCCTTTTTCTGCCTCATGGCGTTCCTGAGACCTGAACCTACTACCTTTGACAGCATTAGCTTTCAGAGCACGCTATACGTTTTACTGCTGACTTGAAATAGTGTTGACTTTGATTTGATTTTGCTGTTTGCAATTTTGGAATTTCTTTGAGCGCCGACCAGTGATGTATCACCCGCTTTTATTAGCACAGACAAATGCATAAAACATTTAGCCATTGTTTTCCTTATTTTGTGTTTACAGTGTGTATAATCATAAACACATTTCTGTACAGAAAATAATTATATCCATGGCATGCTACTGGACTGGATTAACATACTTCTTTTATAACTCTGTGGGGAATGAATCAGATGTTTCTCCTAAACATGTCAGTACTCCATTATCCAGACAGTTTAACTGCATGCAATTCTCCAGAGATTTGTTCACCAGATTTAGCTGCAGATGCTGCTCAAGCCTGTTGAAGACATAAAGTGCTGCTGTCAGAGTAGCTCACAGGCCAAGGAGAAAACAAAGGCGTTATTATTCATTTACTTCTTTACCACTGATGAAGGCACTGGAAAACTAAAGGGATTAATCCATCCATAATCTAAGAAATGCTGTTACTTTAAGAGGCAACAACAGACTTACACTGCAGAAAATCTCAGATTATTTAGACAAAACATGGTTGAAAGGAAAATCAAATGCAATGCTGTCGAATTCCTAAGCCATCTGTTAGAAACTCATAAAACAAAAGAGAAGTGGAGACAGTTACTTTTGCTCTTGTAAATAAGAAAATGATGTCTATAGATAACATGGATAGTACTAATTGCATGAGTTGTAATGGAGCTGCAAAGACAACGCAATAACTATTGAGTAAGTGTCGAGTAAGTCAAAGTAAGTGTTGAGTAAGTCAGTAAGTGTTTTAATCTACAAAGATCCATCACAAAGCACGTTTCAGCCAGTGAACTGCTTTAATGTCATACCACAAACACGATGCTAATAATATCTGTGTGTTCTATACTGAAATTTGTGTCTCTCTAGGTCTTGAATGTGAGTGTGTTGGAGGGGGAGCAGGTGATAGTGGAGGACACAGGTGGTCGAGAGCCCTCCATCCTGGCCAATGAGACCGTCTTGTTGCGAGGCCTTGTACTACGCAGCTGGAGCAACCAAATTTCCATCCATTTCCGTAGTGACCATCAGTCTAATTCTGGATTCCTCCTCCTGCGTTACCAAGGTGAGCTGATATGTGGTCTCATTATACTAATTCACCAACGTCTCCTCGCCTTCACATTGGGGACTAAGGCTTACAAACAGATGTTATATGTTTTGTGTGTCTGTGACATTCTGGTCAGAACCTGCCTATGTGTGTTAACAGCTGTCATCACATGTTGTACTTGTTTGTAGGTCTGCCTGACTTTGTGGTTTCATTTGCTCAGAGACAACTATTGTTTGGTTGTGGGACAGTGATTAATTAGAAATGTCACTCAACAGAAGGCGCTCTGCCTCACTAAGAAAACAAAGACAAGAAAAGAAAAAAGTAAAAAAAAAAAAGTAAACATCACCAACAATGGACTTAATCATCTACAATACAATGAAAAGGCTATATTTTTTTCTGCATACAGAACATAAAGGACCCTTGAATTACTATTTTCTTTGAGTGTCTTGTTTCGATTCTCAGAAACCTTGAAAGGAAATTTTTCAAGCTGCCGCTGTTTTCAGATGAAGTCTTTTCGATGACATCTTGAGTGGTACAGTCAATTCAGATTAAACCTACACAGAGATGATATTTTCATGCAGAACACATCCTCATCTGGACTCCATATGTGATCATAAAACAACTATAAGAGGGTGCAGCAAAATCTGTCAGTAGAAATGGTTACTGTATGTTATTGGTAAATATGACAGCCCATAAATTCCTCCCTCTGTCCTCTCACTTTTGTCCGTGACATTGATCTTTCATGTCCACAACAATGTCTGTTTATCCTCGCAATCACACAAAGTGGCCGCCAATTACATGCTCCATCGATTTGAGCTGATGGTGGAAGCTGGTGGACAAAACATTCATTCCACCACATTACTGTGGCACTTTCATCAGTTCTAAAATGATCGCAACCATCAAAACACTGTCAGTGATGTGAAATAAATCAGCCAACAGTGGTGGTTGTGAATATTGGTGTGTGGTCGGGCTGAATGATGACGGCGAGGGGTCAGTAGAGATGACACAGGGGGGATGCATAGACGGGGGACAAACACTGAAAAATAGGCAATATTTTGTACTGTTATTTAAACTGTCTGTGCTGCTCAGGGAATTGACAAGAAAATAATAAATGTCATCCTGTATCATTTTAAGCTAAATGCTTGTTTTTCTCGACTGACTTGCTGTCACTGGATTTGTATATTATTAACCTTTAAAGATCCACAAATATTTTTGTGATACCTTCCAAAGCATTTTTTCTCTGCGCAAATCGTCATTATTTGTTATATTATACTCTGCATTTTTCAGTTAAAATCTGGTGTTTTCCTATATTTCATTTGTTAATCATTTAAATCTCCATAAAAGCTCACAGTAAAGTCATAAGTTATTATATCAGAACAGAGAAAAGCGGAGAAAAAGTGACATTTTCAGCAAAACATGCCACTAACTGAACATAAAAACAACTATCTACAACCCATTAGTCTACATGGGTTTTACTGTTGGATCAATTTTACATGACGGTTTTTCCATGTTAATTATGGAGCCTCTGAACATTAAAAAAAAACAAAAAAAAAACACACTGTATGTGATGCCAGTGAAAAGCTGAGGAAACTGTATTTTACCTGAATTATTTCAATGCCTTGATAGGATTCATGGTTCTACAGTTATTAAACATTTTATTTCAGTAGGTACTTTTAGTCACTGGTGGTCTATGAGGGTTAAAGTATTTCAAGTCCTCACTCAGTTCTCAGAATTAACATCTCAGAGTTAGCTGTTGTATCTAGTTGAATTCTATTTACAGAGTCAGTTCAGCTTCATAAAAACTAAAATCACAAACTGGCATCAAGAGTAATTATGGAAGGAATATGCTACCGCTCTCTGTTCTGTACAATTCTAGGGTCAGATCACTGTTTCCATACAATTCTGTCCAGTAAAAAGGACTTTAAATCTCTACAAATAGAGTTGCCGGTAAAGTCGAAAATGTGCAGTTAGTTGGCATTCATACATCTCACTTGGTTCAGATGTGACTGGGTTAAATTTAGCTACAGTAATGAGAAAACATGCATCGGTTTTCAAAGGCTAGGGAAAGTGGAGATATTTCAATTTGTGTTCATCTCCTTGGTAAGCAGAATATCACCTTGTCCTTTATAATGGCCTGTGAGAAATGTGATTGGACAAGCGTGGAGAAGGAGACAGAACTGTGGAGAAATAGATCTCGGCTCAGGGTAATTAATATCTGCTACTGTGTTGACTGATGGATGCCTCTATAAACTCCATGACACCAGCACTGTGCCTGATCTGGATTATAAGCATGTTGTACTATTTTAGAGGATGGGAAGGAAACTCATCTGGTATTTTTTTTTGTATAATTTTGCATATCCTTACACACACACAGATATAGATATATATATATATATATATACAGTATATATTCATCCCATTATAGACTATATTGTCCAGTGACTGTTCAGTAAGAATATCCAGTAACAGCCTCTGACAGTGACAATGTATTTCAAGAAGGAAAACAACATACGTGTTTGAAAATAACATTTTGAGAATAAAGCATTAAAGATTAAAGAGTAAATATGTTTAGCCTGTGAAATAATACACAATAAGTCACAGTATGTTTTTAACTCCCATCTAAATTGTTTTAAAATAGTCTGACCTTATTGTTTACATGCCTGACGTCCTGACATATACAAGGTATTGTCATCTCATAATTTTATGAAGTGCGTAGTGCATAAATCATTGACACTACTAAAGGTAGTGATGTTGAACAGAGATTATTGATTTGCTGAGCTAATCAGCCTGGCTGACAGGGGAGGTGGTCAGGGGACCTTTACCACCGGCAGTAATCCACCATGTGCCACAGCTTCTCACTTGTATTGATGGGAGACTCCAGTCCAAAGTTATTTCTCCTTAATAGCCTTTATTGAGTAAGTGACCATTAAAATCGAGTTTTTAACCCAACCACATAAATATCAATAGAGCATATCTTGGCAGGGCTATGGTCTGACTTTCAACAACTGAATCACTTTCCCTGATACAACACTATTGATCATTCTGTAAAAGGTAATGTTTTGGTGCAGAGCCAGGACATGAAGCTGACAGCCATACTTTTCCACCGGTCTTCAGTCCCAGGGCTTGTTTTTTCTGTACAAGTACATGAAAACAGTTACCCAGAAATGATCAGTCATTAGTACTGACAATTGCCTAATTGGAAAAGCAATTAGTTAAATATTATACCATATCCAGTGTGCTGTTATTAAATATAATTGTTGTGATTGTTATCGTCGGATGTTATCCTATTGTCAGCCACTTAAAATACACCACCATTTTTAGCTTTTCTCTTTTGTTACTGATGAACTTTGTTGACTTCCTCGCCTCAACTTTCTGCCCAGGTCAACATAATTATTCAGCATTCAGAAGCAGCATTTTTAGACAGAAAAAAAAAATGTGCAAACAACAGAATAATACCCATAAATAGAGGAACTAAGGAACTTTTTATTTTCTGTGAATGATTTCCAAATGTTGATCTTTAGCTTTTCAGATTGCAGGGCTTAACAAGTCATTACCAAGTGAAAAATAAAGATTAATAAAACCTTGCTAGTAGGAGATAAAATACAGGAAGCAATCTAGGGAGAAAAACAGATAGTGAACCTCATCTGACCTCCATTAATCAAACCACGTACATGTTGAACTTTAAACAATATTCAGAAGTTAGTAAGTATGATTTTGGTTTTACCTCACAATATAAGATATAAAATCATTAGTGCTATGGACATTATGATTATAGATGTATTTCCATAAATGTATTTAATGCTCATTTTTAAATAATGAAAACAGCAAATACATAAATAAATAATAATAAAAACTTCACAAATTTTGCAAAAAGGTTATATTTCTAGGTGTTTTTTATCATATTTATCTGAAGAGTAAATGCAAAAAACTCGTAAATGTTAAAATGCATAGAGGAAATGGAAAGAAATTCTAATTTTATGAACATTTAACGCACGTGATTGACTGTGTGTTTCAGCTTGTATCCTCTCAGATATTTCTCTTAGTGTGAAAACATGTCTGGAACAGCAGATAAACTGATGGGGAGATTAATTTATTCCTCTGTCTCGTCCATGAAAAAAGACATCACAGCTATTTTAGATGGAAATCAACCAAATGCTCTGCTTGTGCAACTCTGTTAGAGCCATGTGTAATGTAACATACATTTGTTTTTGTGACAATAGGTTGCTTCAATTTCACTTAACATTTTATGGACCTGCAGCTACTGACACATTTGATCATAACTGTATAGTGAATTTAAGTCTTATTCAATATCATGAATATTCCACAAGGAGGCTGATAATCTGTCATCTTTTTTGGTCTACAAAATAAACACATGTCTCTTATTTATAGATGTGAATTCATAAAAAGGGCTTTGTGTTTAAGGTTGTAAGTTGTAACTCATGCATATATTTATGTCTAGGTCCAGCTACAATAAAATATAACTGCTTTTGACTTTCAGACATTTTTCCATTTCCATTTTTGCCACTTTTTCCTCTTTCCACAAAACATGAATTTTGATCGAAAATACAACTTGACAAGAGCCTATGAGGAAAACTTAAGCTTTCCTGCACATCATTATCACCTGTGCGACTCTTTCTTCACCCCTACAAGAAAACAATAACTAAAAACATAAGCTCCACATCTGTTTCCTGCAGCCCTACAGTACTATCAGCTAATCTTCCTGGCTGCATGCACTGTGGATCTATTATTTGTAATAGCAAAACAATCAGACTTTATGGCCCAGCACCGCATCTAACTGAAATGGAGGCAGCACGTAATTTAATACTTCAGGAATTGGCTCCACATTTTTGCCCCTGGCTCTCCCACTGCATGCTCAATAGGGATGTAAATGCTGCTGTGATAATGGCAATAACTAGGTTCATTGGAGCTAGTGATAAACTATGAATTGAATGGATGACCCAGGGGCAGTGTACCTGGTCCCCGTGGCTCACTGATTTACTGCAAGAGAAAGGCCCGTTTCATTATGGTGGAAAGCAGTGGCTTGTGTAAAAGAAAACCCATGTCAGTAGATTAAAACATAGTAGATGAGGGCAGTTTACAAGCCTTTATGGGAATTTTGTATTTAGAGTACTTTTCCCTCAAGTACAAATGCAAACATGGTCAGAATGCCCTTCTTAATATCCAATTTAGCTTGAAGGCAATTTATTGAAACATCTATAAAGTGTTTTTCATCTAGAAATAACCAACTCAAAAGCCAGCTCTTCATTTTCAGCATGCTGCTCAGTGTCTGATCTTTTTTAATACAGTACATCTCTTGTGTACCTGTACATGCAAAGAATTCATTCATCCAAATTAGTTTGAAGTAAAAATTCTGTCCATCATTTGTTAGTTTTGTCTTTTTACATATGGTCACTGCTCTAATGTTAAAGAGCTGGTTTACTATGAGACCTTCTTCTGTTTGCCTCAGTAATTCATGCATCACAAAGCAGAACTAGCATTAATGATACAGTACGGGTCAACAACTTATGAGTATAAGGTATGAAAAATAGAAGCAAGTTCACACCGAGCAGCATTTCAACTATGCAGCTGTAGCTTCCAACTTAATTCTGTAAACGCTAAATAACTTTAATCATATTAACATAAGTAGATTAAGGTGTTTACACCACATGCCCCATGGCTGATTATTATCATAATTGCTTTTAAGGCTTTAACTATAAGTTGTGTGAAGGCAGGCTGCTAGTGTCTTATTTTCTTTGTTGTTTTCTAATTATATCAGCTCTTATTTGGTCTTCGCATGCTATCCATTAGGCCGAAACATGTTTTTTAGCGTGCAAAGTCACACTTAAGTTGCAGCTCTTAAAAGGTTTCTGTAATGTTGCTGCTCCACAATAACATTTTTTCTTTTTTCTTTTTAACACAAGCGAAAGCCGGTCCAATTATGGTGCTTGTTCTGTTGTTCACACATTTTCAGAAGTTTAAAAGTTTTAGCCTGATCATTAAAGTGCCGACACTAATGAGGTAGAACAGTGTGGTTATTAGACAGGAAGAGAAGGTTGTTTAATAGCTTCCATTACAGACTTGGTTAGCTTAATCCATTATCCATGCAAACTCTGTCTCATCCTACACTATTTGTTTAAAAAATGCTGAAAGGACAACAATGAAACGCAATCCAAGAACATTGATCTTACCCCGCTGGAATCGCCACACTTTGACAATCTCTTCAGAGGTACTTCCTCTTGCAGATATCACATTACAGACCCATTATGATTTTCAGCTGATCAGCAATGTTTGCATTTATCATGGCAGTGTAGATCAAACTTCACACCAGACCACATAGTGATGTTAATTACTGCCGTGCTGCAAACATGTCACTGTACATTTGCATACTGTATTTACTGGTAAACATACAATTAATTAAGACATGGGTAGTTTATAAACAAAGTTGAAGATTGAAGGTGTTCCTAATTGTGCATGCATGTGAGAATGAGAAAGACATTAGTAGGCATTGAGATTTCTGAGTAACAAAGAAACTGTATTGTTTATTCACTGTTTATATCTAAATCTGTGAGCTCAGTGTTGGTTTGGAGGGGAGACAACATGGTCAACAATGCAACAAAATAGCAGGGGGTGATACACAATGCAGAACAGAGAGGATTATGTTGTGGAGCCAGTTAGCATTGTTGGCTGTTTGTTTTGGCCAGAATTGGACTTTTGTGCAGGATTGGACTGTCAATATTTAAATAAAACCCTGGACGCCGGAAAATTTTAGATGTAAAGACTATTTTAGCAAGGAACTGTTCCTAAAGCCCCATGATAGAAAATACCAGCTGAAAATGTAATAAAATATACTAATGTAGATTCTGTGTGTAGACTAATGTGATGATTTCCTTGTTTATTTTCTTTCTCTTCTGTCTCTTTAACTAGCCTTTGTGTTGAGCTGCGCATTCCCTAAGGAACCTGCAGGTGGAGAGGTTTCTGTGACGCACCTCCATCCTGGTGGAGAAGCTTACTTCAGCTGTTTTACTGGCTACAAAGTGCAAGGTCCTAAAATGCTTACCTGCCGCAATGCAACCACACCTTATTGGAGCGGGAAGGAACCCAGATGTGTGGGTAAGAAAAGCATGCTTTATTTTGTAGGCATGCTCACTTAATAAAACTCGACGCTGAGCTGCAATAACAAATAACAACAGCTCAAAATTTAATTAAACACTCCTTAATCACTTTTCCTTTAGTTACACCTGAAGGCTAATTGGAATTTTGGCTACCTGTTTGTTTTAGATTTAATTTCTTTGTTGTACTGAATTACTAAGTAGTTAACTGGCTAGAGGGCAGACTCACAAACTTTAAAGACAACTTACATTTTTAATTGAATATCTCCAAATGAAGCCTACTCCAGGAGATTCTGTTAAATTATTACTAAGTAATTTAAGGTAAATTCAACAGAAAGTGTTGAAAATTAAACATAACATGCAAAGTCAGCCTACAAGTGATTTTGATTTATGAAAGCTTTCACCAGTCTGGTCCCTACTGAATTGATTAGTTACACTCCAAGGCCAAATGAGTGTGTTTGTGTGTGATTAGAAGCAAAGAGAGCTATTCTTTTAAGACAGGGCAAAACAAGGCCATTGGACCTGGCTGCTTTAATTAGAACTGGGTCACGTCACTATCCTTCTCCTGCTGGTAAAGGCTCATCTGCCAGTTTCAGTCTTTCTCTGTGCCTGCCTGCAGCTGCTCCGAACTGATAGTGTTACTGCTGCTGTTTTGCTGTTCTTTTTTTACAAGTCCATCTCACAGTCACACACTCTAAGACCCAGGTGAGCTACCTAGTGTAGCCCAGCCACAGTTGGCTGGATATTGATGCAATCTACACTCAGTCTGGGAATTTTCTCTAAAACCTATGCCATTACTTTTCTCATTTAGTCCCACCCTCCAACTGGTTTGTCTTCTTTCTCTCCTTTCTTTTGCCCTTTTTCTTCTCATATAGCATCCTGTGGGGGGATGATAAAAAATGCCACCTATGGCCGTATCGTTTCTCCTGGTTTCCCTGGCAACTACAGCAACAATCTAACATGCCATTGGGTCCTGGAGGCCCCCGAAGGCCACCGACTCCACATTCACTTTGAGAAGGTGGCTCTGGCAGAAGATGATGACAGGTGGGGTATGCACGCTATAAAAATCCAACAGGGTGTGTGAATGTGTGTGTGTTCTGCTAATAGAACAGGTCTGAGATTTAAAGTCATTTTCTGAATAAC
The DNA here is from genome assembly GCA_037367365.1 of Apogon talboti. Taxonomy (NCBI): domain Eukaryota; kingdom Metazoa; phylum Chordata; class Actinopteri; order Kurtiformes; family Apogonidae; genus Apogon; species Apogon talboti. The sequence continues at coordinate 13,351,263 of JAPQRQ010000007.1, read as the reverse complement.
ACTGTGCCTGGGGATAGAGCAATAAAACCCTCAGAGGCTATTAATAATAAAAATCTCGGGACTGACAGATGAGTTTGAAAAGACCCTTTATCATTGCAAGTCTTTAACAGTGTTCTGTTATGCGAAAGAATTGAAATGACTACAGAGGACAGTGAGAGGCAGGGAACAGCAATAGCGATACATTTTTCCCTCTGCATCTACTGATCCAGACGACTATCATCGCATGTGGACATTCGCCTCATTACCAAGTGGCAGAGTTATCTCAAAGTTATTACAGTCACTACTGGAACAGTGAGCAGCTCTGTAACTTCCCTCCCTGTTTTCTCCCACCTCTCCAGGCTCACTTACATCTCTTTTAATCTGTCTTCCTGCTGTCTGTGATATCTTTCAGGCTGCTGATTAAAAACGGTAACAACATAGACTCTCCACCTGTGTATGACTCCTATGAGGTAGAGTATTTGCCGAATGAGGGTGTTACCAGCACCGGACGTTACCTGTTTGTAGAGTTTACCACAGATGGGACTCTGACCTCCACCGGTGCAGCCATCAGATATGAATGTATGTTCAACAGTCTGAATTTATCAGCATTCAATTCTAAGATTAAAATCTAAATTAAAGTCTACAGTACTCTTTCACTCACTTAAAGTATGTTTTTTCCGTGTTTTTTTTTTTTCCATTTATGCTGCAGCTTTTGCAAAAGGGATGTGCTATGAGCCATTTGTAAAGTACGGAAACTTCAGCAGCTCTGACTCCACCTACGCTGTGGGAGCCGTGGTTGAATTCTCATGTGACCCTGGGTACACGCTGGAGCAAGGCTCTGTAGTGATTGAGTGCGTGGATGCACAAAACCCACAGTGGAATGAGACGGAGCCAGCCTGTAGAGGTGAGTCAACAGATTTTATCCACTCCAGTAATTCTGGGACATTAATCTTTTTTTGAAAATGGACTTCTTCTGAAGAACGTTAACCTGAAGGACCTATGTTTAAACTGGCTGATTGATCATTGCAGGAATTATTAAAGCCTTTTTACAAAAATATTAAGGACCGCTAGTAGTTAAGTATCCATTCCTAAACCTATGTCTTCCTCTGAGCGTTGATAAATATCTTTTTAAAATTGTGCCAATGAATTACTTTGATGTGTGTGCTTGCCGAGCAAATTTTAGAAGTGCTTAAGATTAGAGGCGTATAATAGTTGCCCTATGATGAACTCAATGGATTGCACAGACTACACACCACGCTAAATAGCTGTCTACCACTTCTGCCCTTTCCTTCTTCACTTCCCATCTCACACTTCTCCCATTCATAGCACCCTGACCTTACCACCATTCTTTGACGCCTGCATGGTCATTCCGCCACATAGCGAAATTGAAAAGCTTTCTAGTAAAAGTAGAAATGGGAAAATTAAATTTCTGCCCCTCTGGGTCATGGTCACCAAGCGGTTCAGTGGTAGTATGCAGTTTTACAAGGTTCTTGTCAAGGAGCCTGCACCCTGTGTTTTATTGGACACCAAGACTCGATACAGTACATGCTCTCCCTTCATATACTACATTGTAGCACATACATTATCATTATTAAAAAGTGATTGATGATTTCTGTATATTTCTTGTTTTGCGCATAATTACCAGTCATGTAATTAGAGAAAATGCAAAGTAAGTTTCTTCAGCCTGATTTGTTGTGTGTTGCAGCTGTGTGCAGTGGGGAGATCACAGACTCTGCTGGTGTTGTGTTGTCTCCTAATTGGCCTGAGTCCTACGACAAGGGGCAAGACTGCATCTGGGGCATTCATGTGGAAGAGGACAAGAGGATCATGCTTGACATCCAAGTGTAAGAGACTGCAGTCAGGTGTAAGACCAGAAACTACACAGATTGACCTTGAGATGTCAGACACTTCGTCCCAGAGCATCTCCACCTTCCCTTCCCTCACTTTTATCTTTTCTCAAACAACATTTACAAACATACTATGACGGCACACACATGAGGAAGTGTGTCTGTGGTTGCAGTCGCTAATTAGATTTTTTTATCCACTACATTAAGAATTCTGTGTAGCTTCCAGCTCACTCTCTGACCAGATTAGCCAGTAAGCCTCCCTGCTCCCACTTCCCTGGTGTGCGTCTCAGAGTTGGCTTTGAAATGAATATGCTCTGGCAGTGAACTACTCTCAGACACTTATCCAGCCTTCCTAACTGTAATTCAACACACATTCAGCACACATGCAGATGTCATAGTACACGCATATGCGCTCACAAGCACGGGCCCACTATCTTCCCTTCATCCATCAATCTTACATGAATATCCCCTCCATCACAGCCAACCCAGCCGACTGCTGTACACAAACACACACTCACAGCTGCTTTCTCAGCAGCTGCAGCAGACCTTATTTTCTTTGCACAAAATTTGCCTATCCAGAAATTCGTATATCAGCTTTATTTATTTGTTGTAGGATCTCCATCTTTGTCTGTATGTGAGTGATTCCTACGATAATGCAATATTTCTATGAACATACGTGCTATACAGTGAATAAAAATATAACATTAGTAATTCGTATTACTGCTGGAAGCGATTGCATGTAAGCCGGATCAGAAAGGTTAAAATTAAACCAGCAGGAATTCTGCCTGAGGTCACAGGAAAAAAAATCTCCTCTTGTTAGTTATTTGGCAGTTATACAGTAGAAGCTGACATTAGTTTTTTCCTGCCAAAGATTCTTCGGTTTTTATATTATGTGTTCCACTGATACAATATCTTTCATTCAGTCTTGTATTACTGATAAGTAAATTAATAAAGAGCAGATAATTGAAATTAGAATCTCAATTATGGCATGAGGTTTGAGAGCTGTGCAGATGCAGGGAAATCCACAGGGCAATCTGCAGTGTCAAGATTAGCTTTCACATATAAATATGTGTCTAACTAAAATAATGATTTGTATGCATTGATTCAACTGCAGTACACAACTGCTACTGCACTGAGAGGAGTTCCTTTACAAAGGTGGACGGGGTAAGAGCAGAAATGACGGAAGGTGGCTTGGGTTTAAGGGGATTGTGTGGAGTTGGATTTAAATTAGATTAGAGTTTATAGTAATTATGCCTGTTAGATAAAGAAAATTAAGATTAGCTGCCTACTCATACAGACAGTGGAATATCAGTGCAGATAACACAAAGAAAAAACAGCGTAAGCAAGAATGTGCAGGAGGGATCATTTTTAAGAGTTTATCTTCCACTGATGTTGCTGAAATCTACTTTATTTACAAAATAGCTTCCTCATAAATCTGTGACCTCTGTTGTGACACGGCGTCCAAAAAGCTTTTGGTTTGTGCTCAGACTGCTTCATAGCTACAATCCACTTAATGCCTGAAAATTTATCTCTCAGGATTATAGACACTGAGATATGAACCATCGCTCAAATATGAGCTGCGTATCAAAGGGAATAATAGTGTCAGAGGGCATCAGTAATACAAAAAGTCTGATTGCGACACAGAAGTTTGTGTGACCCAGCTTGCCTGCCGGTTCCTTAGTAGGATTTAGACTTAGTGATTCATACCTAATACTGATAGTCAAACACTGCATCTAAAGTAAAAAAGATCAGAGCTGTTTTTTTTAACAAGCAAAAATAACCAATTTGAAGTAAACTGTTTTTTGTGTTTTTTTCTCTTTTTTAATAAATGCATGCTTTAAGGTCATTTTAATCCAATCCACATAGGACCACATGCTGTGAATTAATGGTGCTGTGTCCAACTCTAGTTTATCTCAAGGTTGGTCATGCATGGCCTTCATGGGCAACAGAAACCCACAGCCTGCCCGGTCCCTGCAGACCCAAACATTACCTTCATGTCTGCTTGGATCATCAATAGGATAGCGTTCCTAGAGGCTTGGTAAACATATAATTTAGGTTTAAGTCTGTTTGTTTGTGTGCGCACGTTATGCATGTTAAAGTCACAACAGCTCTTATGGGTGAGGGCTGTCTCATTATTAGGGTGGGCACACACTTTTCTACATTAATGAGAATGTTTTCTACATTATCATTCATCACTGTGCCTGTGCTGGCAATTACAGAAGAGCAGTGTGCATAATGAGGGCTGATTAATTAATTTAGGCCAAACAGGAGGGCTGGCTCTTTGCTAATTAGCATGGAGCGTGGCTTGAGCAAGAGCAAGAGACAAGAGGTTACACCTGATATCCCCACCTGTAGACAACACTACACAAAGTACCAGTTCACATGAGCATTCACAGTGGATTGCAGTGCACAAAAGACGCATTCCCCAAGTGAACACAGTGAGGACCTATGGGGTAGCAGTATTTGTGTCCATTTGTTGAGCGGCTTTGTAAACCGGACGCACTGATTCTACAGAGTCCTCTACTGGAGACTATGAGCATCGCACGCAAAGGCAGGTTTGGTTGTGCAGATGCTTGGGGATTAAATGGTTTTCTTTTCGCCCAGAACATTTTCTTTCCATGAGCAGAACAATTCAAATGTCAAATAAATGTATGAGAAAAAAAAAATGGGAAGGATTGCCTTATGAAAGCTTGACAGTGAAAGCAATTTTCATTCTGTAAGAGTTGCTGGAATTTTACCATTTTCTTTAGATCCGACTTGACAGGTCATTTAAGGTGACAAAATGCCTAGAGGCTTGTACAAAACACAGCTGTCAACCCTCCCATCTGCAGAACTGAGCCCGGTCCATTGGTATGCATAAGACTGTTCTGAAGAAGTAAATTTGCAAACAGACCTTGAGACTTAGCACACTCCAAAAATCAAGTTAGTCAAAGGAAAATGGAATAGCATAGGACAGATCTACAGGAACAATTTTCTGGTTTTTTTTTTATTTAAATGTTTGATGTATTTAATTCCTAAATTAAACACTGACTTTCCAATTCACTTTTTAAAATTGATTTACATTTTATTTATTTATTAATTGTCAGAGTTGAATTTTGGTCGCACTGTCATAAAAGGTGTGTTCCTTTTTAACATAGATTTAATATTGCATGAATCGTTGAGGAAAACAACTGTACTTCCTCAACTGTAATCTGATTAAAATTAACTTTTACACATGGAGAAAGAGAATAGCACATTGCAAACATACAGGTATAGGCTGTAATTTATTTTTAGGACGTTACATAAAAGTTTGCGCCACAGAAACATAGGAGTGACTGATTTCCTGACTGGAGGGAAAACCATTAAATCAGCCAGGTGGGATAACATTTGGGTGGAAGTGATGCTGCTGCGGAGAGAGCAGCTGACGCACCACAGTGGTGACACTCCATAGCATGTTGTTCAGGTTTGGACTGAAGGCACTGCTCTTTTGGTATTTGTCTGTGTTGACAGTGGGTTTTTGAATACATAAATGGATCCGAGCTATTGGGAAACTGTAAGGCAGGGTTGTTTTGAAAAGCCTTACATGTTGTCTATCACTATTTGTGGAAAAAAATGGGGATTTTTTTTTTTTTTTTTGCCGAAGAAATGCATCTGTACATTTCAGGCTGGCTGTCAGGCTGAGTTGTCATTCTTAACCTCTAAGCTGGAAGGAGGTAGCAGCCTTTTGTGTAAATGTCAGAGGTTTTTGGGATGAAACAGCCAAAATAGACGAAGATACATGTATTAAAAAATAAAAAGATAATAGTCAGGGCCTTTCAGCATCAGTTTGATCTGGGATCATGCTCACATGTTTAATCGGATTCCTTGGTGTACAGAAGAGTGCTTCAGCATCAACTTCAAAATTGTGGAACCTTGTATCTGTGGTTTGATTTTAACAATTTATATTCACTCTTAGCGACAAGGTTGTGAGAGAAAATGCTGATGACCTTAATAAGTTATGGTATTCTGATTGATGCAGTTTCTTAAGGTTTTGGCCCATAGTCTCTTTCATTTTGACTGTAAAGGAAGGACTAAAGACTTGTACCATGTAGTATTTGAATATTGCAGGATACTTATAATTAGAATTTTATTATGTTGTAATTATAGTCTTAGAATTATACTTGTAATTATAATACTAATAATCGCAGAAATTAAAATTAAAAAACAACAACAAAAAAACAGAATCCACAGCTGCAGAATGAATAACAGTGTTTTTATCTTTTTCCACACAAATTCAGTATGATCTTTCCACAATACAGGATGTTTTTTCTTTATTACAGCCATGTTTTGTATCAAAATATTTGCTTTGCGGTGATGCAATCCCTTCCCTTTACTTTATATTGATCTCAACATAAATATCATCATTCCACTGAACAACTTGAACTCTAACCCAGAAAATTTTATATGAGAATCAAATACATTTTTTTCACGTATATATACGATATAACAATGTAAAGGTGAAAGACTGGATTGCAGCAAAAAATAAACTATAGAAGTAGGCCAATGCAAACAGGGAAAACATTGTTAGATGTCTCTCGTGCGCTCTAGAGGAGTACATGAGTAGGTACATAGCACCATGTGCATTAAGTGCCTCAGGAGAATGGATAAAGCTGCAAAAATGTAACAAAAGGGAGTGGGTGTTATTGTGGAGAGAGTGATTAAATGCAGAAACTAGAGGTAATATAGTAAACTTACAATTCAAGGGTAGCTTCAATGAAAGAGAGTGAAAGGAAGAAGATAAGGTGAAAGTGAAATGATAAGCTGGATAGCTTTGTTCATTTATTTATTTAGTTATTACTGCAGTAACAACTATTGTTCAACACAAAAACAAGTGCATTAACATGCAAACATTAATGACAACAACCAACAAGAATTTACAAAAAAGATATTCATACATTTCCTTGTTGACGATAACCAATAATAAATACAATAATTTAAGAATGGTCTGTGTCGCTGATATGTAATTTAGTTTTGTATCAAAACAACCTTACAACATAATTAAAAGTAAGTGATATTGACCTGCAACAGGATCATGCTTTAATAGAAGTGAAGTCTGAGAAGAAACTTTTCTACATACAAGGGCACTGAAAATCTGTTGTTACAATCACAAATTGTCCAACCATAATATAAAAAGTCTTAATTTCTTTCTTTGACTGGACAATCTCATTAAAAAACACTATGAGATCAACATTTCTACATGCAGTATGTGTCGTATTGTTTTCAATTGTATTGAATGTTCTTATGGCAGTTTGGTAATAGAAACTGGCATTTTCATTCTTGTCAGGAATAATTGTCGGAGAATATGGAGGTGTAAATTATCCTTATAGCTGCTCAGCTAACAAGAGGGAGTTGCTTGTTACTCAGCACCTCATTTCACTCCCATTCATGCACCTGGCATCTATTATTGGTGTTCTTCAACAGTGGGTGGAATGAAGTTTTGGCCAAATGTCACTACAATCACATTGTAGAAGCAGACAATGGAATCAACTAGTCATTCTACTCATGTCTGTCATGTATTTTACATTTTAGGAGCAGCTTTAAGCTCAATTTACAAGAATTCACTTAAAAGAAATTGAGAGGAATTCTAAGTAACATGGTCGAACTTCATTTGGCACAAAACTAGGAGATCAAACACAAGGTTTTGTTGTTTGATTTTTATTCTGTTCTGGGTGTGTAATGCCGGTACGGGTGCTGCCCATTCATCTTAACTGCAGCTGTTTTTGCTCAGAGCTGAAATGGATGAAGGTGAAAGTATGTGGGAGAGGTTATAAATAACAAATTGAGGAGAGGTTGTTTTGTTTCACTCTGTCATCATTATATTGTGTCAATTATAAGCCAACTCGCAGACGCCTACTTCTATGTCTGCTGGGGTAGCGTGAGATTTATTTTGTTCTAACCATAGCGGTCTAATGTGAAACAATGAATACAGAAAAAGGAAAGGAACAGCAAGAGGCCTGCAGGTCACGTTTTCAAGCAAAACAAATAGAGCATCTTGACACTATGAGCGACGAATAAAACTAAAAAACTCATGAAATAATCTAAATTAACTAGTGTAACGTTGATCTTTACTACTTTCTATGTGCCAACATTCTTGTCTTTTCCTTACCATGTCTTTAACACTTTTCATACCATTTCTGATGCATTGTTACATTTTCATGTAGCATTTCTTGAAAATTGTCGCACATTCTAAAAGTGTAAGACAGATTCATGCAGCTAGGAATATGCAATTTAGTTAAAAAACTATTCTGATGTCATGCTGTCACTACAAGTATCTAACCCTATGCAATAAAATACATGTGTGAGCCTTTCTAATTACACATCTCAGGCCTGACTTGATAAAGGAAGAAAAACCACAGTAAAGCTGACAATGACAGATGATTTAAGGCTGTGATCATAACAGCAGCTGACTGAGAGCAGCTGGAAATGTGATGTTCAGCCATCACTAATTGCACAAATGCAAATTATGTGAAATAAGAGAAAATAGCTGAAATGATAATGGTTTAGGTTTTCAGAATACTCTTCAATTTAGTTTGCAGTCTGATGTGTTTTTTTATCCTAACTGTTCTATTTCAACACAGCATTTAAATAAGAACATAATATACATGTTATCTGTGCAGTCATTTTGACCCTAAGGGCTTTTTTCCTACCATTTCCCTTCCCCTGTGTGTGAATAAATGTCAGGGTATACTAATGCTCTATAAAGAGGGCAAGGACATATGAAATTCTAAATGGAAAAGGTTAATGCATTCTTAAGTTAATCATCACAGTCAAGGTTCTGTTCTGTAAAGCAGTGGCTTTGCTGCATCACATTCAATTCCACGCCAACATTATAGAGTAACAGTCAACATCTTATCATGCATTATGGCTTTTTCATGATAGTAACTGAAAAGGCAATACAACAAAAGCTATTTTATTTGGGTTATATCGGTGCATATTATGCTCATATTTGCTGACATGCTCTTTCATACATGTTTATGAAATCAGTGTGGGTGCAAAAAAAAACGTAAATCCTGAATTATTTAGTATTTATTTCACATCGGATCCATCCAATATAAACAGAATATAAATTTACCAAGAAGTGCTGACATTGCCTCATATATGTTCTGCTTTCATCAGCTAAAGAAAATACTGGTTGCCTAAACATTAACAATACAGAACGCAGAGGGGGCACTCATATTCATATTATCACTGTTTGTTTTAGTCTCCATTTGGGGAAGAATGACCTTCTGACCTTCTATGATGGCGATGACCTGACAGCTAACATCCTGGGCCAGTACAGCGGCACTCGGCCACACTTCAAGCTCTACACATCTATGGCTGACGTCACTGTTCAGTTTCAGTCCGATCCAGCCACCAATATCTACGGATACAACAATGGATTTGTGGTCCACTTCTTTGGTAAGCATGATGCTTTTATATAACTTATATTAAATCTAAATATTTAGGTCTGGTTTACTTCAGTCTGTAGATGTGCATTGAAGATACACTGTGGACAAATATGGACAGAAATATTAGGATATATCACAGCTACAGCATGCAGGACTTCCCACTCCTGCTGATCTGAAATATTAGAACGATAAAAATGTTCATATCAGTTGACTTAAAGAGTTATCAACATAAATGTCATTCAATGTCTCTTTTAAGTTTAAAAGGGTGATAGTTTCCTGAGTGATAGCTCAAGATCTCAGGTTGTTTCTGTTGTTTAAATTGACTATTTATGGCCAAAATGTGATAATTATTTTCCAAATCTAGAGGTAGAACCTTTAAAACCATTCGAATGATAAGAAATAAAATTTTAACATTGAGTGAAATTGAATAAAAACAAACTTTGAAGCATTTAGTATGATAACAGATATAAACAATGTATAAGGTGTAAATGTCTAGTGCAGTGTTATTTTTTACACCTCACAAGTGGGTTTGATTCCAGCACAGACCGGTCTGTCTGATCAGCTATATATCTTTTAGACTTCATAATGTATCTGAAAGCAATTTAAGAAACCACACTATTATTCTGAAACATCAGTTTTGCTAAAAAAAAAAACAAAAACAAACATGGGCTATAATATACAATAATACCTCCCAGAAGCTTACAAATAAGAAACACAATCTTTATTTGTTTTGCTGTCTCCTAAGGCTTCTTTTTCCCCTTGCTGTGCCTTGTATATCTGTATATCTGTCTGTCTGTCTGTTGGCTTATAGCAGGTGCACAGGATTTGACAACAACTACCAGAGACAGACAATAATAGGGTGCACTTCAACATCAGCTGGTCTTGTCCAATGCTTTGTGTTGCTGGCAGTGTGTGCAGTAGTTATGGAGGCACAGATTGACTGGTGCCAAACCCCATGCTGGGTTTCTCCCCGCAAACATCACAGGCCTATATTTACATGTTCTTCACCAACCGCTGCTGCTTTGTACACGGAACAGTCATGCGCTTGTATTCGCTCAGTCAGAAGAAGGAGTTTCTGCATATTAACACTGGAATAATTTATATCATTTCATTAATTATTCATAATCATATGCATACATAAATAAATGAACAGCAGTAATTGTGTTTGTTACACACAGAAATGTATTTTTGTCCTCCCACTGATGTTGTCGTCCTTATTCATGCTGGCTATTAACTAATTTTCTGTCACTCTTCTTTTATATCAACACAATGCAACACCTCCTGCTCCGTGACCACCGCTAACAGAGGTGGCGAGGAACGACACCTGCTCTGAGCTACCGGAAATCACCAACGGCTGGAAGAGCACATCCCACCCTGACCTTATCCACGGCACCGTCATCACCTACCAGTGCTACCCTGGATTTGAGCTGGTGGGGTCTGAGATCCTCATGTGCCAGTGGGATCTTACATGGAGTGGTGATGTGCCAAGATGTGAGGAAGGTGAGAGGACACACACACAAAAGCAAACACTAACTGAACCCAACACAATCAGTATGTATTCAATGTAGAGGTGTCAAACATACGGTCCGCGGGCCAAAACCGGCCCGCCAAAGGTTCCAATCTGGTGCACAGGATGAATTTGCAAAGTGCAAAAATGACAAGGGTCAAGGGTGTCAAACTCATTGTAGCCCAATTTGATCTCAAGTGTGTCAGACCCGTAAAAATAATAGCATATTAACCTATCAATAATGAAAGCACCAAATTCCAAATGCCAACATTTCAACAACATTTTGCCTGTTAGTATTGGGCCTTTGTAGAGCCACTACGATCTGTAATGTATATTTATAAATGATAAGTTGAGTAATAATATCATTAAAATTGCACTTATTTTTTTGAATCAATTTCAACTTGTTTGTAGTTGTTCAGGTTATTCCCATTTTTCTGTGAAAGGATAGTTTGTAAATCTAAACATTTTCATAATTTTGTTAACTTTTTTACTAAAACAGAAAATTTGGAGGTGTCAGTATTTTTAAGTTACTATACTATTATTGTACCGGCCTGAGTAAAATGAGTTTGACACCCCTGGGCTAGGTCATATAAAATACAAACATCTAGATGACTTTCACACATTCAGAAAGTATATGTTTCGACAATGAATACTGCTTTTTTTCTACCATCAATCAATCAATCACTCAATCTTTATTTGTATAGCACTTTTCATACAGTAAAATGCAGCACAAAGTGCTTTACATATTAAAAAAAAGGAGAAAAAATACAAAATCGGTACCCCCCCAACACACACACACACACACACACACACACACACATACACCCACACTCCACGCCACCTGCTGCTGATACGCACATATCACATACATGCGTACATGTACATGCATACATATATACGCACCATTGCACCTTTACTAACAAGACAGGAAGACCAAATACTAATCATTATTATTGTTTTTTGTTATGTGTAGTCTTGACATGCCAGGACCCGGGAAACGCTGAGCACAGTCGCAGGGTGGTCACTGGCAGCCGCTTTGCTGTGGGATCGACAGTGCAGTTTATCTGTCATAAAGGCTATGTCTTGTCTGGCAACAGCCTCCTCACCTGCTATAACCGGGATTCAGCCACGCCAAAGTGGAGCGAGAGGCTGCCCAAGTGTGTCCGTAAGTCCCAAACAACCATTATATGGTAATGTACAGGTTATATTTTAATTAGAACTAGAGTTTACTGATTAGATGTGACGCAAACGACGTGTTGTTGCATACTATCTGCAAGTTAGTAGAGTACTACTTTAACTGGATATTAGTATATAAGACTTTGATTGTAATTGGAAATCTGTTTGTCTAGAATGTTTGGTCTAAACCAGGGGTGTCAAACATGAGGCCAAAGGGTCCAATCCGGCCAAAGGGATACATTTGAAAATTACACTGATGATATTAACATTCAAGGGTGTCAAAGTCATTTTAGTTCAGTGGCCACATACAGCCCAATTTGATCTCAAGTGGATCGGACCAGTAAAATAATAGCATAGTAAAATAATATCCACATTTTTCTATCTTTTTTTGTTTCAGTGTTAAAAAAGTAAAATTACATGATAAAAATGTTTACATTTACAAACTATCCATGCACAAAAATGTGAATAATCGATACAACCACAGACAACCTGAAATTTCTTAAGAAAAATAAGCAGAATTTTAAAAATATTATGGCTGTTACTAAAAGTTTTGTTCCTTTGTAGATCCACTGCGATCTGTACGTTGTAATGCACAGGTATAAATGGGAAGCTGAGGCATAATATTGTTAAAATAGCACTTTTTGGCACTAAAACAAAGAGAAAATTTTGAGTTATTATTTATAGGTCCTATTATGCTATTATTTTACTAGTCTGACCTAAAATGAATTTGACACCCCTGGTCTAAACATTTTAAAATTACTCCCTGGTATCAAATGCCTCTGGATAGGCTTTGTTGTAGGATCTGTACATCTTAATGTGCCAAAGGAAGTTATTTTTCCTCTTCTTTTTTTTTTTTTTTTATAATATTACCCACTGTTCTGTGTCTGTCCCTACCAGCTGAAAAATATGAGCCGTGCAGAAACCCCGGCGCTGCCTCCACTAGCGTGCAGAGCTCTGAAAAAGCCTTCTATCAAGCAGGAGAGACACTCACCTTCTCCTGCCACTCAGGCTATGAGCTGCAAGGCCAGGCCACCATTTACTGTGTGCCTGGACACCCATCACAGTGGAATAGCACTCCCCCTGCCTGCAGACGTGAGTTATAACCGTTATAACCTATGGGCTGTGCAAACTGTTGACATTAGAGAGTGCAGTGAATATTATAAATAAGGATTGGCTTGAGATTTCTTTTTTTAAATCCAAATAAATTCTATATATTTGAAATGTTTCAGAAGAAATTACTATGACTTGTATCTAAATTCCATTTTTTTTTTCTATACAGCGTCTTCAACCCAGTATGTGGATGAACGGAGGTTGGATGGTGAGTCCTCGTTACAGTAGGTCTTTCTTATATTACAGAATATGGTAATATAATATAACCTCAATATGTCCTGGTTTTGTGTGTTTTGTCACAGTTGTTAATTTGGATTATGGCATGGAAGGAACCAACATCGCCCTCGCTGTTTTCATTCCAACTGCAGTCATCATGGTGGTTGTACTTGGGATTTATGTCTACTTTGCAAAGTAAGAAAAAATTAAATCATTCATTTCATTTGGAGAGAAATGAGCTTTTACATGGTATTTCACATTCTTTTTGTCTTTACTCAGGCTTCAGGGAAAGTCTATCAGAATGCCATCATCCTCACCACCCTACAACAACATGACAGAAGAGTCGGCTTTTGAAAACCCAGTCTATGAGAGTGGAGTAAGTACTGATGCCATGAACATGCAGGATGTGGATTCACAGAACACCAGCGTCCTGTCTTGATCCTTCCCCATCTGGCTGTCATCCTGCCGTCATCTCATTTTTCACCAGCAGAGGGCCTCATTCATTTCATATTCCATCTCCATATCATGAGCGAGTGAGCAATGAACGGCTGGACCCTGATAATAACTCTCCTGGAATTACAAAGGACACTTCATCAACCTACACTGAGGTCAAAAGATTCCTTTCCATCCCTTAAAATCCATCACGCTCTTGTAGAAGTGAGAATGATATTTAAGTGTAATATCTTTCATATTGTGAGTCATCTGTTTCCCATGTCATTATATAAATGTAGCATTAAACACTACCTCTTGATAGGTTTATCTCATGTAGCCACGACATGCACATGAAATAAAACAATATACATTTTCAGCCTGCTACATATAGTTAGTATCTAAAGTATGAAATAATACCTATGAATCTACCAGAAATATAGCTATAGCGTTAACACAGGCTGGAGTCAGGCGTATCTGAAGCGAAATATATCATCACACTTTCTCTGTGGTCTATTATTTCTTGACATAAATTGCTTTCAGTTGTGACTTGAGCGTCCTCTCCATTTTTCCTGCTCTCATAGCACTGGCAGACCCGTTCTAGATACTAAATGGTGCGGGTCTGTCCACTTTGGCTGAACTGCAGAAGACCTATGAGGTGAGATCCGTTCTGATACTGAGACCATGACTCACTGTCACAGCATGGGACAGGTGACAGATAGACCGTTATAATCTATGAAGAACATCAACAAAGAGAAGCACTTTACTTTGGGGTACATTGATTGTTATGTTGTTTAGTTGCTAGTCTTATTTTTTAAAAAAAAGGTTAATAAAATACTCTGAATAACTGAAGTTGCTTAGGAACAAATTTATGTAAAAATATGAATAGTAATTGGGATTGAAATAAATCTTCAAGGTCTCCTAATATGACTTCACTGAATTTTTAGTTTCTAAAATGATCAGACAAATACTAAAACCTTTTTTCGACACTAGCAGGTATTTACCGTAAAGTAAAGTCAAGTCAAGTCAAGTCAGTGTGTTTTCTGATGTGACAGTTGTTATTTTCATATTGAATTGTCAGACCTGTACAGTGTTCTCATTCCATTTTAGTGAATGTGGAGAAAACTGAGCTCATTGTCTTGTAATAAAGGGATGAAACTGTATTAAAAATAAACTCATAACTCATTTGTATGCATGTGGAAGACTCAAAGATGGAAAAGACAAAAAGCACATGAGTAAATGTTTAAGTGTTTTTATTTATTGATTTGTAAAATATTTATTTGCATTCTCTGTTACCATGATTCCTTCTTAACCGATTTATTTGTCTGGTTTTTACAGGACAAATGAAAAACATTAAGAGGTGTCCATAAAGAGACCTTAAAGCAAGAATTGCTCAAGCTTTGCCTTTTGGAACCCTCTCTGCACTGCTCATCTTTTCCTTTTATTTCCCAATTGTTTCTTTCCATTTTCCCTTTGTGCTGATATCTGTAAATATGTCCTTCTTTCCACGGTCAATTCTGTGAATCTGTGGATCACCATGGTGATATTTTTATAATGTAAATTGCTAATGACCGTTGGTGATTGTATGTTTTTCAGTACTTTTTGATTCCCTATGCCACTAGCAATTAGAGATGGAAGGAAATGGTGCTCTGATTGTTGAGATTTGTCAGATGAAAATGCCCCCGTCACTGACATTCTTTGAAAATATGCCACCATGACTATTTTTCTTTGTGTGTAAGGTTCTGCTATTTGTAAATAAACTGCCTGTCCAATATGAGTGCCTCACGACTGACTATAACCCACAAAATCACATATAAATTGTATAGCTAAAGGGTTTAATCACATATTATTTATCTGTAGGTGTGACATTCTTCTCCACAATCATTGTTTGCGACATCAATTTGTTTTCAAGAAACAAAGACAAGTATTTTCTACATAAACTGTCATGTGGTTCCAACAAAGGCCTCGGAGGAGTCTTCAAGTATTTGTTCTTACGTGGGAGTCATCAGCTTTGCAGGACTTTGTCTTTACTATATACTGCACTGTAAAAAAAAAAAAAAAAAAAAAAAAAAAAAAAGTATGCATTAGTTTGTATGGTTGCACCTCAACATTAACAGACCCTGAGGATGTTAGGGAACAAATAACCCAGTTCAATCACCTAAACTAAAAAGAGTTGCAAACTGAGCCGTCCGATATGGGCTGACTGAATCTTGAGCTTCCTGAGAAACAATAAAAATGTAATTCAGATCCCTGAATAACAGATTACACTTTAAGGGTCACATTGTTGTGGTGCATCTACTCAGATGTGTTGATAGACCTCATACACTTATGCTCCTACTAATATTTCTTTCATCACCACAGCTGTTGCAATGACACCCAGTTAAAATCACCCTGGAGTAACTATAATCTTTTAATTGATAATAAAAAGTGATTTGTTGTTTTACATATTGTTATGGGGTTTTTAATGAGGAATTTAACCCAGAGATTATTTTCATTTGTGGTTATGCATTAAGGAAATTCATTAAAGTATGAAGATGGATGAGTATTACAGTAATATTCTTATTTTTTTCCTATGAATGTGTGTTTTTTTAACTGCTATTTAAATCTATGGAATGGGATTTGATGATAGGAGATACAAACAGGTCCATAAGTATTTGGACCTGGATGATATTTACACATTATTATAAGATAAGATATGATGGGACTTTATTGATCCCACCATGGGGAAATTGCAGTGTTTACAGCAGCAAAAATACAGAAAAAGTGCAGAAATACAGACAGAACATTTAAAAGTGAAACAGGAAAATATAAAAGAGTATCTGCCATTTACATTACTTGTTCTGTGCATATTGTACATACACAATATTATCATTATTATCATATTATTATTATTATTATTATTATTATTATTATTATTACTATATTTATAATGATTAGTAGTAGAGGTGGTAGTAGTAGTAGCAATACATAATATATGAGTGCTATTTACTGAATGAACATCAAATGCTGGTGGCTGTAATACGGTAAGTGTTTAAAAAACAATATAACAATCTTAGTTTATCCAATTCTTTTAAGCCTCTGAAAATGGAAGAACTATGTTTAAAATGGCTGTAATTCCTAAATGGTTAATGTAAATTTTTTTATTAAATTATGAAATTAAAGCTGAAAGTCTACACTTCTAACATATTGTGATCATTTCCCGTCAAATCCACTGTGGGGTGTACAGAGGCAAAACATTTGTGTCACTGTCCAAATATTTATGCACCTGACTGTGATTAAAAAACAGGATGAAACAAAGAGGTCACATGAATAATATCTAAATGGTAATTATGACTGTTTAACTGAAGATGTTTATTCTTAAATGAGACCTCAAGATAGTAAATAAAGTGTAGAATACAGTCAGTCAGTCAGTCAGTCAGTCATCTTCTGAAGCTCTGGGTGCTGGAGCCTATCCCAGCTACCTATGAGCAAAGGCGGGGTATACCCTGGACGAGTCGCCAGCTCATAGCAGGACTGGAACAAAATTAACTGCGTTAGTTGGTTGTGTACCTCTAGATGGCAGCAACATGTCTGTAATCGATCGAGTTGGACTACCAGAGGTAAAACATACAGTATGTCTGCTATTCCACCCCTAGGACAGACACACTTGGTCTCACGTTGCTATTTAAATGCCATGTAATTGGGAAAAAACAAACAAAAAAACAAAAAACAAAGAGGTAAAAATACAATGAGAACAAATGAAGTGGTATAATAAATATAATAGAATATAAAAGATATAAATCAAATCACTTTACAATAATGGTGGTACTGCGATACAGTAATAATGTACAGTATAACATTGTTTATAATGTGTGTGTTTAGATTCTCAGTAGCAGGTATTACAAGTCTGCCTTTAACAGGTAGAAAAGGATTCAACATTTTTTAAAAAAGTAAATAATTAAATAATAATAATAATAATAATAATAATAATAATAATAATAATAATAATAATAATAATAATAATAATAATAATATTTCTGCAGACACCTCTGTTTATAAGTTCAGGTGTGTGTTGTGAATATTCCAGCAGGTGGCAGTCTGCTACTTCACTATCTCCTTCAGCACCTGCATCAAGGAGACCATCCCCAACACTAGCGGCCGTTTATTTGGTGTGACCGGAGGATTCACAATTAAAATAAAACACCATGCTCTCAATCCAGTGGAGACCTGGACATGGCAATTAACTCACTAATACAGCAGACCATTAGACCTCCCTTTTGCAGCGGTGCCAGCCCCAAGGCATTCGCTTACCCATGAGCTGTGGGTTGCATATTACAAACGATAGTTTTATGTAATAAGCCATTCAGTGAGTATTTGTGTATGCACTGAGTTGGAAAAATGAGAAACACAGTAGGAGCATTATTAAAATACTCTGTGTTGAGGAACATAGTAGAAACAGAGGGTGTTAAAAATGTGTTTGGTGGTAACTTTAACATGAAGGATTATGTATTAATACTTGTAGAAGGATCTGGATGCTCTTTAACTATTGTTTTGTCATAGTGATGAAGGGTTCTGCTAATTGCTTTCATTTTTTGGGAGAAAAAAATGCAAATATTTCCTCTTTTTGTCTCTGTTCCTCTTACATTTGAAATTGAAATTGGTTTATCAGAGCTTTAGTTCACCCCGAGGCTCCTTTCATTTTCCACTACTGTGTTTTTAGCCAAGATTGACAGACAAATCTGCCTCCCTAAAGCAAAGTCCTACTAATCTGATTAATATGTTGTTAAGTCAGTTCAAAAAAGGGGAAAAAAAGGCAACTCTATAATGGGATCTGAACTGGATAAAAAGTGCTTTAACTTTCAGACACTGTCACCAGGTAGAGGAGGAATTCAAAAGCAGCAGTTAGTTTCAGCATCACAAAGTGAATGCACAGGTCGGAGCCGGGGCTGGCGGCTGTGGAGAGGTCGTGACCCTCATAAGCCTGACCTTTGTTCACACAGCCCTCCAGTCAAAAGGCCACGGAGCTCATTTGAACAGCATGAAAAAATATGGAATTCTACTTCACATTTGACACAGCTCTTACCTTGTTTTACAGCTTCTTTTTCTGATGACAGTACAATTTAAAACAAGATCAATCATTATATAGTACATATGTATGTGGACCATGAATGTGTGTCTAGTTATTAATTAATTTATTTATCTGTTCTGAACTGAGGTGATTTGTTCATTTCAATACGTCACATTTTTTATGAATGTACCAAAACTAAAAAATACGGTTTCAGATGATTTACAGAAATACAGCTTGATCTTATTCATGTTTACCTTTAGAGGTGTTTCTGCATATGAATATATCATATGGGAAACATGACAGCATTTTATAGGCAACCAAAACCACATTAAATAAATAACATATAATGAAATAGTACTTAATGATGTTGCCATGGTGTAGTTACACTATATGGAGAAAAATATTGGTACAAATAATACATACAGCTTGTTGTACTTGCCATCAAAATTGTTTTTGAAATATTGTCATGATAAAAATGTTCATGTCAGTTGTTGTCAATAATTATCACAATAAATGTCAAATCTTATCTTATTTATTTTTAGCTTAAAAGCAGGTTTTTGTATCTGATGAGAGTTGAAGAAACCAGATGGCTTCTTGTAGTTTAAAATAAATAATTATGATCAGAAAATGAGAAATATTTCAGAAATCTGTGGGTAGAGCATTTAAACAATAATAATGACACCAACATTTCAGTTTTGGTTAAATTAGTAAACATGTATTTTGTAAAGTAACCCTACAGGGGAAACCAAAATATTTGTTTGTATAAAATAATGACTTTTGTAGCTCAGCCCCCTGTTAGCAATGAAACACCTGAATGCAGCATTTCCATCAATAAACTGCATGCTGATTTTTTGAAATTAATCCTCGCACTCCGTGAATAATTACTTCAGGATAAAAAATCAGATGAAAGTATTTACATTCTTTGATATACAATAAAATATTTTTTAAATTCCTTTCCTTTCCCTTCATGACTTCAGGTCGCTGCAGTACTGTATGGGTTACAGTCCCTGGGGAGCAGTGGCTGATGAGGCAGGCAGCCGTGTCATATCACATAGACAGGGCTCACTGTCTTTGTTATTACAAACTGCAGCCTCAGGAAGCCATTTTGCACAAAACAAAGGGTAAACCCTCTGTACGCCTCTGGTGTTGCTTGATGTGGCAAGATGCCAAATCTCTCTTTCCAGAATATGTAGAGGGGGTCAGGGCTTCCCTAATGCCCTCTGATCACTGATACTCATGTAAACAAAGAATGGTCTGAATTTGCCTCCATCCCACAACCTCTAGATCCTCTACTGGCTTTTGTTGATCTCAAATAGATTTGTATTTTTTATTTTTTTTGCATTTTTCCATTTCTACTATTTATATGAATGGCTTACTGATTTAACACCCTACCATAAGGAAAGTAGATGGTCTTGTGAGAGTTCAAAATACTGAAAAAATACAGAGAAACAGTTACTCAGGATGTGTTGATTAACATATTCTGTCTAGAATGAAATAAAATATCTGTATGTTGAAATAGCTTTTGCTTTGTCACCGGGCCAAGTTGATTTCCCCTTGCATTAACCATTTTTGCATGAGATTATTGTAAGAAAGACCAGCTTTTCCACACAAATTGTGTTCGCTGTTGTCAGTTTTGATGATCACTATGAAGCTTGTACCTATAATATAGCCTGCACTCTTTACACTTTTTATTT
This sequence comes from Apogon talboti, assembly GCA_037367365.1. Lineage (NCBI taxonomy): Eukaryota > Metazoa > Chordata > Actinopteri > Kurtiformes > Apogonidae > Apogon > Apogon talboti. Next base: position 13,330,852 of record JAPQRQ010000007.1, on the reverse strand, counting down.
TGGTGACAATATTAGTGTGAGGAAATCAATTTCATTTTATGTGCCGGTTTCAATCGCTTTTGTAGTTCAGTTAACTTCACTTTCCTTCTATAATGTGTCCCCTCAATTTCCTGCACAGCAAATCCCACAGCTGAATATATTAAAGACGAGACAGTTTCAGCCATAAACCCACAAGAAGAGGCAATGATTTTGTTTGCAGAAAAAAACACTCCCATCACAACACTTGCTGGGGTATTAACAGGGCATCTCAGTCTTGTGAATTAACAACTGTAGACTAAACCCAGATGATGAGACATGCAGGATAAGTGACCAAGCAGGAGATAGATTGTTGGGTTGGGTCAACAATCACAGGCAAAGCATTGCAGTATTAACTTTAGGACCAATAAATCAGAATAACATGTAGTAAGGAATGAGAGGGTAAATTAATGTTAACCCCACATTGCCTCTTTTGCAGGCAGTTCTGCACAAGCCATATCTAATAATTTCTGCATGTGAAAATATAAACATAATTGTGCAAATGCCTGATTGTCAGTGCATGTGTGTAAGGCAGAGCACTCACACTACTGAATTATCTGGTCTCGAGCAAGATAGGAGATGTTTTCTCTCCAGGGTGTTGGGCAGGATTGAGATTGAGGGGTCTAAACAGAGAAGGGACAAAAGTGAGCGAGCCAGAGGGCGGAGGGGAGTGGATGAGCTGCTGAGATGATAATGTAGCATGACACCTCTGAAATAAATCCCTGGTTACCATAGCAAAGAAGCAAGTTGGGACAGTCTCTTGGGAGCTTCAAATAAAGCCAGCTGTAAATGATGTTTGATTAGTATTTAGATCATGTCCCTGCTCAGCGGAGACATTCTGCAAGCTGTGTGTGCACCGAGCTCTTTCACACATCTCTATCCAGAAATGACTAACTAATCTTTACTATATAAACTGTATGTTACAGTTGCACTTAATACAGTTTTATGATGCATCTGCAATAAGGATCAATATGATCTTGGATATGGGCTAGGTGCAGGTATGGTAATATATTTATAAAAAAAAAAAAATTCTTATTAGGCAAGTCTAAGAAAGATAAGAGACATTTACTCATGGACTAACCTTTAGAACATGATGTCGGGATATATCCATCCTGTATGTAAATTTGCAGCGGGCAGTCATGTTTGCATGAAGCTTAAAAGAAGAGAGGGATGTGTTTACCACAGAGCAATTATAGAGAAGGGGAGGTGGTGGGTACATTTACTCATGTGTAAATTTATCATGTTAGAGAAGAATCTATGCTAAGAGACTGGACTATTTAATCAGTTTTAGTTATCATACTTCAACTTACAATCAATAATAATACAAAAATAAAGCAATTGTCGTATCTTTTTTGCATTAAACATGTAACAAGTAGAAAAAATGACGAAAAATAGAGCATTTCTGTGTGTACTTAATGTACTTAATTACAGTAGGTTTGCTCATAATGCAGTAAATTTAAACTACTATATTATATCTACATTTCAGGACAATGACAGGTTGTGTATGAATCTTAACTTAAACATACACATGTATAATAGGAGAATACAAAGAAGTTAAAACCATAACATTATGTGATATGCATAAGCTCCAGTTTTTCCCTCTGCTGCACTGTAACTTATTTGTTTTCATCTGTCAGCCATGTTACAGACCGACTCCAATGCCAAGCTGGAATGAATCACGTCTGACCGCTATCTGTCTATGTCAATTACACACTAGGTGTCTCATGTCCTCCTGCTACCAAACAGTGAAAAAGATACAATACCAAACGTCCACAAAAGACATCTGCTGTATATGCACAGTAGGTATGGCTGAAGCAGAAGCATGGTTGGTTTTTTATTCATTCTCTGGCTGTGGCTTCTTATTCTTAAGTGAGTGAGTGAGTGGAGCTTGTGGCTATCTTACATTAGGTAGATGGTGTTGAGGCATTTTGAAAAGAACTGCAGTCGATCACAGGGCAAACACAAATAGACAATCACTCAGTCACTGCTACTGTTATTGGCTTATCTGACTGGTTTTGGTCTATTGGGGAAAACAAATGCAACACAGGATGCTTTGGTTAAGTTGATCTCGAAGACATGTTTTCAAAGAAGACGATCATTTAAAGTCCCCTTTGTCTGAATTTAAAAAGACTATATATGTATAATTATTGATTATATTTCAGAATCTGAAGAGTTATCAATAATAATAGCCGTCAATCATGTATTTAACCCGCCTACCTTTCTACAAAATGACAACAGAGTCCAGAGAAGAGGGTGGAAGTCTTGTTCTTTAATCTAGACATATTCCTTATACGGGTGATGTTCCATAGATTTGGTCAATTGCCTGCTGAAATGTACACATTATAGAATATTATAGAAATGCAAATGCACATGTTAATATTTACAAAGACATTTTGTAATATACAATACTGTGCAGAGGACTTGGGCCAACTTTAACTATGTTGTTTCTGCTGAGTTGAAATGAGCATTCATATTCATTTCTGAGTCTGTTTTCTTCCTAATAATATATGTGCAAAGTAACACAAACATAAAAAGCCTGAACTAAGTGGCTCCTATAGGCAACAGTCAGTATTTAGATTTGAGGTCCATCCCATGACAAAAGAAGCTGAAATTATAAGAAATCTTTGATGTGTTGAATGAAACATTGAGTAAATCAGTAGTAAATTTTAATTTTTAAATCCATGTAAATCTCAGTTAAAAACACAGAAAATACTTGACACTTTAGTTTGTAGAGACTGTTTTTTCCTGAAACTTGTTTTTAATGCTGTTTCCCATTAATCCTGGTTGCATCTTAACCCATAAAGACCCAAAAAGCCACTGGCGACCAAAACCATCTACTGATCTGAACTGTTTAATACCTGTTGGTCCACTAATCCTATCAATACATGTAAATAATTGGTGTAAAATACAGTTTTTCATCTTTTCATGGTCATCAGATATGACCCATTGATATGACGTTCAGAGGCTCTGTTGTGAACGTGGAAACACCATCACCTACTACAACATTGATTCATCAGTAAAACCCATGGAGTTGAATCAATGACAGTATGGACACACTTGTTTTATGCTCAGTTATTGAAATATTTGTTGAAAATATCACTTTTTCTTCAGTTTTCTCTGTTTCTGATTTAAGAACCTTTGAATTTACTCTGAGTTCTGATGAACATCAACATGATCAGCTGATTGTGTGTGTGTATATGTGTGTGTGTGTGTTGGGGGGGTACTGATTTTGTATTTTTTCCTTCTTTTTTTTTAATATGTAAAGCACTTTGTGCTGCATTTTACTGTATGAAAAGTGCTATACAAATAAAGATTGATTGATTGATTAAATATAGGAAACTTCCTAATTTACATTGAAAAAATGCTAAATACAGATATACATATACATTTTATAATAAATGGTGATAAATCACTTAAGAAAGGTTAAATAGAGAGAAAAAAATAATTTGGGAACTGGCATTAAATGTAGCTCTGGGTCTTTATGGGTTAATATAAAAACTGAAAAATGTGGCCACTGAAATGTTCCAAAACAACAAACCTAATGGTTACCCAAGACTTTTGCACAATAATGTATAATATGTCACTGTATTCTTTGTTTCAGTCCAAGCACTGTTTCCATTAATGTGGTGTAAAGACTTGTCTTTTTGTCAGATGGTTATATTTCAACACGGTTGCACTAAATGATAGGGTTTATGCTTCTTCTTGTTTTAATCTCCATTAAGTACATCTGATTTTCTCCCTCCCACTATCTATACCATTTCTCTTGCTTATCCCCTCCTCTTCCTCTTGTTCACTGTCTGGCCCATGTTGCATGTATGGGGATGTTTGACAAAGACAGATTGCTCAGACACAGCTTAAAGGTGACTGCCTTGCTCCTTGTTCCCTAAAGCGCTGGATCATTGGAATCCATCATGGGCTGCAGCGCTGGTCTCCACATACACAGATCAGATTGAACAGACACAATGAGCAAGATTGGTCCGCACCTTAACTCATATCTAATTATTTTTTTATTAGATATGATACCTGGAGGGAAATATTTAGAAACAGTGAGATTGGTTGTCGTGGTGTAAATATTGAAAAGAACCAGAGATGCAGGAGGATTGCAGTACTGGAGAGCCTTGCCTCAGGTCACACAGACATGGACTGGGGGCTGGGTGGGCATGTGAATGGGGATATTTATCATTATTGGCTCTTACCTCTATCCCTTGCTCAACCTGACACCCCTCCTTCCATTGACATAAATCATCATTTCTCCATAATAGTTGCCCCTTACTACCATGAAAAGAACAAAAAAATCATATTGATTTCACCCTCTTCTCACTCGCATTCCCATATTTTAGCTCAGTGCAGTGATGCAAAGGCGTTATGAGCCATCAGTGGAAATTTGTGTAATGCCAGGAAAGCAAATTTGCATTTTCACGGATTAATATGAACGCATGAGATTTTATGGCCCTGTTCACACCTGGCATTGACAAGCTTCTTGGGTGTTTTGATCACACGTGGACAGATCTAATGCCAGGTGTGAATGTACTCCAGACAAACTGAGGATGCAATGAGACCGATGGCCCACGCCATATTTGGAGCTGTGGAAACCATAACATATTTAGATTTTGCATATGTAACGTATATATATTTGCATACAGAGTGGAAAGGTTAGCCAAATAATATGAAGTGGATAGAGATACTTCACTTTGAAGCTGTGGTCCTTTGTGGTCCAATCACAAGCAGTTTCTCAAGAACATGTGGTAATGTCTTCCAATGCCAGGTGTAAACAGGGGTAAAGAGGATTCAGTCAAAACCCAGTGAGGACAGTGGTTCCATGTTGATCTGTGGATCAATATGGAAACCCCTGATATACTGTATGTCCTCCCATGAATCTGAAGAATTCTTGGCTGTGATTGGTCAGTATTGTAGCACAAAAACAAATACTGGCTTTTTTTTAACCAAAGAAGATCTGATGAGGAGATAAAAAAAACATTTCATAAACTGAAGTCTAACACAAGGACAGAAATGATTGAATATTACCTTTGAATATTTAGACTAGCTTTAGTCCTGCTAATGACCCAACCACTGGGATGACACTGATACGTTTTGGCTTCCTTTGGTCATACTACATCCATCTTTATTCACGTTCTACGATGTAATCATCATAAATGTAGTGTGTGTTTTCAGTGGTATCTAAATCTTACTTTTCTCTACTCTTTTCTCATTACCTTTACATTAGTGTAAAGTGTAGTAAAGTCACAACAATAATTATTCTGACAGAAGAGCTAAGATTGCAATCTTTAAGTGTAAACATGTCTCCTTGGCTGGGCCTTGGAATCTTTGAAAAGGGGAACAGAGGATCCTCTCTTTGAATGGAGTCCTGTGGGAGAAGTCGCTCAGTTCCTTTTACAAACAACTATTTTGTGAAAACTGTTGCTTCCATAATGACCAGATGACCTCTATAATGACATTTAACATGTTATCCATAGAAGAGAAAGTTACAACACAACCTGATAAGATACACTACTAACAAAATAATGTTTTTGTAAGAGTAGTTATCAAATGATAACTTGGTGGTGAGGTGATGTGAAAGACAAGAATATTTATAGCACCTCTACAGTCTTTCATGTCGCCAAATCATAAACACACATGCATTTTTCTGGTATCTATTGTCTTCTTTACTGTCAAAATGAAAGTTAATGATAACCAAACTCACCAAACATGTCACTACAACTCAAGTCAGCCAAGAAATCCACTCTGCTCCACCATGAGACTATTGTAAACATTAGGAGAGCTTTTGCAGGAACTGATATGATTTCCACACAGTGATACATGTGATTGAAGCTTAAGTTATATAGAAGAATTATTATTATTATATTTTAATTTGATTAATTAAAATTATTCTTATTATTCTTATTCTTATTCTTATTCTTATTATTACAAAAATACAATCTGTACAAACCAGCTAGATTGGGGTCTTTCATCTTTAGTCCTGGTCTATTTGGTCACAGGCACATAAAGATTATTTCACAAAACACTTTATTTGGCTTGCTATTTTTTAAAGCAAAAAAAAAAAAAAAGATGCAAAATTGTTGATTAACAGTCCTGTTTGTGTCTTTATCAACTAATCTGTTGTAACTGTAACTGTTACACAAACTTACAATGTACAGCAAAGAAAAACCTAATACCATGCCTTTGAGTCTAGTCTTAAAGTGCTTAAAATGTACGAGAGGCTGTTAGAGTACGAGAGGACATGCAAGAAACAGATAACCGGAGAGATAGCCTTAACTCTGACTGAGGTGAGCAGGTATTTAAACATTAATAACTTCACTGTTGGTTTGAAGTTCAAGTTCATTTGTCAGTGGATCCACATTTTAACCATTAAACCACCCACATTTGCAAATAGAACATGCATTTCACCGATTACAATAGGGGGAAAAAAATCCTATTTAAATAGGTGTTATATCTTATAATAGGATGAAATTATAAGAACATATCACAGATTTCACAGATTTTAAAAGGTAATAATCATTTTAACTACAACACTTGTTTTTAAAGCGAGCTGTGGAAGGATACATACTAAAAATTAGACTTAGAATCCTACCTGAATCATTAAAGCCCATCAATATTACATTTTTTTAATATAATTAAACATTAAAATTTAATATGTCATTTAATATGTTAACCAGAAGGCAACCTGAAGTACACGCCTGTTCTTTAGAAGTGTCTTGATTAATCACACAGCGGCAAATGCATTTTCAAATTATATCATAATTATTCATTTTACGATTCAATTCTGGCTGATGATAAATGGAATAGGCTGAGAGAACGCTGCTAAAACACTGGAGTCTTTTTTTAACTAAAAAAGTTCCAATAAGGGCACATAAATATTTCATAAATTACTGTGTTTCATTTTCATGTTATTGTTTTATTGTATTGTTATATATATGTTTTTTAATGCAATTAAGTCAAGGCAAAAATTCTTGAAATAGTAAATTAATCCCTCTTGTAGATTCAACTTAATTCATCTCAACATAATCTCCTGTTAAAGCATTTTTTTTACTGTGCTGTTTCAAGTGTATTTTCTTATTGTTACTCATACTGGAATAATGATCCATCGAAAAGGCAAAAATATATCCAATCTCCAACTTGTTCTTGGTATGGGACCACTTATGTCACATTAGCTGAAATGTTTCCTTCCACAGGGTCTTCAATATTCATGGTTAAAATTAAAACACACCAAGATATTGATTCTTTGGATATAAAATGTGGTTTTTGACCTGAGGGTAAAACTATATTTACTTAACCAGTGGCTTAGTCATCTACTGTTCTACTCTAGGAACCTCTTCAAAATTTAAGAATTTGATCTGTTTTACTATTATGAAAACATGTCATGTCAAACAGTTGGTTAAATGTAAATGTCTTTTTAGAGACAAAGGCAGGGTTCAGGTATAAAAATGGTCAAATCCAGTTTTTGGGATGTAAAGAAACAGCGGTCCAGGAGATATGCCTTTAGATCTCTGACAGGTCTAGTTAATGATGCTCTGGTTAAACTGTGGACTCTACGTGGGGTTTAATACATGAGGTTGGGTACAGATAAGCAGAGCCTAAAGAAATGATTGGAAAGGTAATTGCAGAGTGCCAGACTATTGGTAATGGACTATAGTGCACTAATGATAAAATATGAACATATCCTTCACTCATCATTATCTACTCAGTATTTGGTTTTAAAGCCTATATCTCCACCTCTTTTAGCTCCGTAGTTATATCTCTAAGATAAGCTTATTAATTTAAAAAAAATAATAATAATAAAGTACTTTGGCTTGACAGTTTGACTTAGTAGATTTACATGTATAAATATTGCCTTAAGGCCAGGTCCAGGTATGACCATTTTACTCCTGTTCTTGGATCTGTACACTGACTTCCTGTTTTTCAGCACTGCTTGTGTACAAGTCTCTTCATAGCTTTGCACCAAATTACATCCTGGACTCTGACAATATCAGGGAAAGCTTGATGATATTTAAAGACCTGCAACTCTGACAATGTTTAAGTTGAAAACAAAGCTGGCAATATTTCTTTTTTAACTCTGCATATGCTGACTAAAATGGTTTTCTCTTTTTATTTTAACTATATACATTATATACAATGTGATATATAATATAAATTTATTGCCCTATTTAAAGCAGCATATGATTTTCATCCCAATTTTTTTTTCAGATTTGTAAAACCCCAGTGATATCCTAATTATCACTAATCCATTAGTCTTTCCATGCTTACGCACCTGAATCACTTCCCTCATGGTGAACAACTGATGAAGATGACTCCATCATAAACATATTCTGTTTGTTTACATAACAAACCGAAACGTCACTGGGGGCTTTTTGGAAGTTTTGTCGCGAAGTGCATTGTGGGAATGGGAATTCCACACAGCAGCAATTTCGCTGTCTCTTTGTGAGTGCTGAACCCAAATGTGGCCTTTACCTCCATCCACCCACTATATTCATTCTTTAAAACAACCCTGATAGACTGTACAATTATATGTTGTAGCGATCTGACTCATTTTCTTACCGAATCTGTGAGAAACTGCTTTTGCTTGGTTGCTGCGTGGAATTCCCATTCCCACAATACACTTTGCGGATCAAAGAGAAGTGACAATAAAATCCATGACTCACATGATTTTATTAAGACACATTTTCAGTGTAGATCACAGATGAGAGAAGATTAAGGTTATTGTGTCTATTATAAAGAGAAAAAATAGTTCCACCTGAATATGCCACCATACATTATGTTTATCTCAATATAAACAATGTATAGCGCCTTTATACTAAGAAATGTTTTGTGAGGGGGAAAGTGCACGTATCTATCATAAAATACTGGGTAAAGAGACATTACGAGGCAGGCAAGCGCTGCCCGGGAATAATCAATCTGTGTCTGAGACAAAGGCCATGTGAGACAGAGAAACTGAGGTCAAAGCTGGAGATGAGTGATGATGGGATAGAGAACAGCCAACTGAACTCTTACTTCCAGAAGTGACAATATCAACATGTTACACTGCAGAAATTTTCCTCTAACAGGATTACACAGTGGTTTGAGGCATTAAATGCCACTCTGCACCAATTATACACCACATACTGCTGTATATCAGTGCTGTCACATGTAATTTAAAGTGCTAATGAACACAACTAAAACAATGAGCGTGAAAAAGACGTAAATAAGCAGAACTGCTGCATTTTTATCACCAATAAGCAATATTAGAAATATTGACATTTTGTGCAATTTTACATAATTTACAGAACAGAGACTGAGGATTAAATTGGAAATTACATGTTAGCAAAATGTTAATTTTACTGGCATCCAGAAAATATTGAAGAGTGGTTATAATGAAGTGTAGCAGCCATTATGTAGGTGTACAAAACATTTCTTTAATTAGTAAAATGAACTGCTGGGTAAGCTCTGCATATCAGTATAATAATAATCAAGTATATTTATGCCCTGGCAAAGCATATATATAAGTCATAAATATAGGGTACAAATAAAATTCTGTCCACATTACAAAACAAACTGAACACAAATTGGTATAAATACTCAGACAAACCATTATTTCTGTTGAAACTGTAGACACTGTTGATAATATTGGTTGTAGCAGACGCAGAGGCTTTAATCTGTCATAAAATTAAGCTGCAACAGGTTAAGTTATAAACTTAAGTCACTTTACGTTGAAATCTATTCTATATCTGATGTAGATTTACTGCAGGTCATACACTGATGTATACACCTGTGTTTGATGTTTCAGGTACATGTTCATTACACAAAGCTATAAAAGACATAGGAAAAATGATTTGTGACACCATCGTTTCCCAATCTCTCTGATTTCACTGTCCATGTGGATACACACAAACCAAAAATCTCAGTTTTTGCATCCTAAAGCACTGTTTACGTGTAGTTTAAAGGCCCATATATAGAGGAAAAATATCTGTTTTGCAAAATTTCTGCATGAGTGTGGAGGGGGCAATATTCATTACAATGTTATCAGTGAAATTCCACCAGTGCTGAAACCAGAAGTTATTTGAGAATCATCCCATCTACACTTACATTAGAGTAAAATTAAGAAAAGGTAACAGGTATAACAAGGCTGTTCACATTTGAGTAGATCATCATTACACTAGAGAACATCAATAGATTAATGAATATAAGTATCCAGTGGGAGGTTACAACCTTTGCAGGGTGTCTACTTCACTTCCATCAGTTCTGTGGTGTGAAGTGGAGTCAGTAATTAACCAGTCGGTCACACTAGACTCTTCTTCACAGTGGGGACAGAGTGCCTCTTTCCTCGTGTAATTGTTCTAATTGTGCAATATGAGACAGGAGTGACCATTTAGAAAGACGACTTGTAAATCAAGTGCTCTTACTATTAATTATCAGAGAATCCAACAGCCATGAGAGATGACATTATGTACAGTACAAATGCAAAGTAGGGAGAATATCCACTGATGATGAGATGAAAGCGTTTAAACTATTAAAAAGGCCATTGAGATACTTAATTATTTGTGATTTTTTTTTTTTTTGTTTTTGTTTTGTTTTTTAGCAGGTGGTCATTATGGAAAGGATTTTGGCTGGCACTTCACAGACGAAAATCCAAAAAAACATTATGAGGGGAAAAACTTCCTGGACATTTACTGTAAATATACCCAATTTACCTTAATGGGATATGAAAGCAGTTTAACAACAGGCTAAAAACAGCAGTGTGATTTTATAATACAGTTAAACAGAAGAATATACCTGGCAGATCTGAAAATAAATGGACCTTTTAAATGAAAATGTCAAAGTAGACCAGTCGGAGGGAAGAATGGAAGATGGGAGTGATGGTTAAGGGTTATTACCGACGATTGTTGTGGCTGGAGATTGTTGCCTCTCCACCTGCTCTTTGTGCTGTTTTACAGTGCACAAAAAGCCTCTTTACTGCCGATGGCCATTTACTGAACGTTTATCCACAAGTGACATAATCTGTCCAACTACTACAATTATGCCATTTATGTCTTGGCCATATTATATTAAAAGGGAACAACAATATCTCTCATTGTAACGTGCATTAGGTGTATGTGGTCGAATTGTAGCTTGACTTGGCACTAGATTTTACCCTTCCAGCATTGTTTGCCTCCAATTTTACGTGTGTTTAAATAAAAAGCAGGGCAACTGCTGTTTCACCCCCAACAAAAGGAAGAGACGACCAGGTGAACAAAAGCCAGCGACAGGGAACTGGGCTGTCGCAAAAGTGATGTCAACAGTATTGAAACAGGTCATTATTGAAGGCCGTGGGGGTAAAATCTCAGCTGTTTGGACACTGTGCATTTTTTTTATTATTATCATTTTTGTGTGTATTAACAGAAAGTGTGTGAACTAAAGTCAAACCAAGCCATTATCAGTTAAATGAAATGGTTTGTTTTTCACTAAAATCTGTAAAATAGCGTTGCTTTTCATTTGTTTCTCTTCATTTAACTACTTATTCACTTTTTTAAGCCCTTCAGTATTACCAATTCATAAAACACTGCTTTAGATCCATTTTTTTACCCTGTGTGGTTCATGTATTACAGCGCTGGATGTCGGTGAAATGGATTAAATTTCTTATTTGCAGGATGGAGGTTCTCTGCCTCTAATAATGGATAAACAAACAAGCGTGACGAGTCTGATGTGTATCACTTCATAATTTAATTACATTTTAATGATGAGCACTGCAAGCATAAAAGGAACAACGGGAGTAAGTTGCTGTCATGCACTGTTTGGCAAAACAGGGCCTTGAATAAATAATCTTAAAAAAAAAATAATCAAGTGTTTATTACCTTCAAGCACTGATGTGTGTGTGAGAAATGTTGTTACATGTCAGCAAGAAATATAAAAAAAGGAGTCTGTCACTTCTGAAACTACAGAAGAATCTGCAATATTTGACCAGTAAATGATGTTTTCCTTCTATTAATAAATAAAAACCAGACCTTCTAGTATGACATCAGTGGCTGCTTGTGTATGCAGGTCTAGCTGTCGGCACTGGCACTGATGTTAACCTTTGGGCTGTGAATGGAGCTCCCATATGCATCTGTGCACTGATGTAGATGGACAATGCTGAGCTGCTCTGGCAGGCATGTTTTTGATTAAGCAGTGATCTCTCAAAGGCACTCGGAATAAACCCGACTTAATTTACATGATAGGATTGCAAGTAAGCACAGCAAGGTCAGATCAGTGCACTGTGGCATTAGATAGAGGCATGTAGCGGTGGCGTTGCTCAGTGGAGCGGAGGTCAGAGAATCACCAGAAAACAGCAGACCCAAAGGAATATGTATGACAAAAACATAAAACATGTGATTTGTCCACCATTCTTATCTGAGAAAACAATATATGCAGTGTGTGTGTAAAATGTCACAACAGTATTACAATGAACTGTGTATATTTGCATTTTTTGATGCGTGATATGACTTATATTAACAGACTGATATTCATGTGGCTGTGGCTAACAAACAAACAAACACTCTATCTATAACACAAGTAATAGTTATTCCCTTTATTGTTATTGAGCATTTATTAATTCATTCATCCTTGTCTGGCACTGAAGTTGTAATGTTGTAAAAAACAGTTCAATTAAGCAGAATCACTAAGCAGCAAGTCAAAGTTCCTCCCCACTTCCCAGCAAGGGTTAATTGAGTGAATCCACAGAAATCTGCTATTGAAAGTAAATGTTCTTCCTCATTGTTCTATCATTAGTGTGATAAACACATTGTTAATGGTTTATAGATAATGAGCTAAAATGTTCCTTGCATCAGTTGCATGCACTGGCCTATAAGACCTGAAAATGCTAAATGGACTTGCACTTCTGTGGCGCCGTTCTATCTTTATGAAACTCAAAGTGCGTTATGTATCGGGGAGTGAAGTTTGAGCTGGTTTCCTGCACTAAAAGAAGAAACTTTAACAATTATACTAGAGGTCGATTTTTAAGGCCGATATTTTTTTTTTAAAGCACATTTTCTGTAAAATACAATTAAAACACTCAGATAATTAAGATATTTATGCAGTTATATAAATTAAATTATTAATACACATATAGTACTCTTTTAACATTTATTGAACTTTAAGTGCTGCCCACACAAGTGCCTGATCAAATATCTTATAACATTTTTACTACCAATCAAATATCGGCTTTCAAAAAAAAATTAAGGCCGATGACCGGTATTGAAAAAAATCAACATATCGGTCTACCTCTATATTAAACATGACAATCTACATTTGCATGAACTGTTATATTGTGTTTACAGCAGTGCAGACCCTGTGTAACACTAAGCAGTAGACATAGTCATAGATGTATATTGCTTTAAAATATTATTAAAATGGTGATTTAGAGAAGTTTTGCAACAGAGTGCATAAAACATACCCCTCTTATCAAATAAGTAAAAGCATCACAATTATAACAATTAGTATTTGACCAATGGAACAGCCTTGTGCATTATATAGACTGTGCTGTACATGAAGAGATGGAATACTTTACATTCTGATTAGTTAAATAACTCATTTTGCCAACATAATCCTGTTTGTCAGTTGTATTGGACCGGATGCATTTTACAGGTGTGACAGCATATGCAAACAGCCATAAACCTTATGTGCCCATGCTGAGCAGCAGTAACACTGCGCTATATTTCAGACTTAATACCGCGGAGGAGGATCAGAGCCCATCAAACCTGGGTAACACCCATGAAGAGCAGGGGTCCTTTATGCACTCTCGTTTCCTCTCGTTCTCCTCCCATTTGCTTCCCCTCCTCCTGCCATGACAGCATGATTAACCATCAACCGCACAATAGGGGCACATGTCCCCACGGCCACGACCAGCTCACTCAGACCTGCGGTACGTCCTAATAAGGATTAGGCAAGAAGTTAACAATGAATGAAAAAGTCCTCCAGGAGCTGTTAATTCTATTCATCTCAGTGTCACCCTCCATCCTCGGCTATTCACAATCCTGTGTTTGAACACAAGGTATAATCCTCTTACATATCAAAGGTGGACAAATCATATTAATTTAGACATTGCCTTCCCCAGCTTGAGGGCACATTGTACTCTCAACACAGAGCCCTGAGTCTTGCCATCTGCTCTACTTTTTCACCTGCTGCTGAGACCTCTGTGCACCCAGTGCCTTTTGGCTTTTTGTGACCATGTGTAGCTCATTCTCACATATTTTCACAATTATAAGTATGATCATGAAAAATAGAGAAGCAGATAGATGCATTAGGTATTTACTTGATCATATGCCTCATTTATCTGATTTGTTACTGACTGCAGTCAAAGATATAACATGATAATTTATTGGCTATAGTCTTATGTATACTGGATATAGATAGTGCAAAAGAGAGGACTATCAACATGCTTAGAATCATAATCACAATACTTTATTATTTGTCGTGACACAAAATCATCGTCAGTGCGGCACATTGGCATTCACATTAAAAAAACAACTATGGCAAGAATACACAGATTAATTACAGCATAAAAACAATGTAAAAGATGAATTTCTACATCATAATCAACTAACTAGCGAATGATTAAGTAGATGAATAAATATAATACAGGCAGAAAAACGTTCAGCCCATTAAATCAACTCCACAAATGTAATGGACAGGATTCTTACTGTGTCTTATATGTTTACAAAGATTGCAAAGAGTTTGATAAATTTCAGTCTTTTTTGGATCTTCAGTTTAGCAATAGTTGTTTGTCTTTTTTTGTCTTTTTTCATGCAAATCAGTATATATCTATATCTATATCTATATCTATATATCTATCTATAT